>PVHT020000165.1:222600-342379 GCA_004024745.2 Catagonus wagneri | reverse complement strand
AGTGTTGTCTCTGTGAGGATTCAGGTTCAGTCCCTGGTCTGGCTCAGTGAGTTAAGCATCTGGGATTGCCACAAGCTGTGGTGTAGGTTGCGGATGCAGCCTGGACCCGGTGTTGCTGTGGCTGTGGCGTGGTTGGTCCCAGCTGCAACTCCAATTCGACCCCTGGCCTGAAAACCTCCATATGCCACAGGTGTGGCCATTAAAGAAAAAAGAAAGAAAGCAGTCCAGATTTTTTTTCAGCTCCTAGAAAGACAAAGTTGCCAGGTGTGGGTTGGGTAAGAGCGAGGAAAGAGCCGGTTGAGCGGGAGATCGTGGGTTCTGCTCTGGCTATGTCAGTTTGAGTTGCCTGTTACATGCCGAGGTGGAGACGGTGAGAGGGCAGTTGAATAGCAGTGGGAGAGCTGACATAAACACCGGTGTTTACGGAGCCCTTCCAACGTGCCAGACACTGTCTGTGTACTTTACGCATATCTGCTCACCCCATCTCCGCTGCACCTGATAAGGGATTATTCTTCCTCTGCATGGACAGGAAAGCAAAGGCCCAGGAAGGTTCAGTAACTTGCCCAAGGCCATACCATGAATCGGCATTGGAGCCAAGTTCCAACCTGAGCCGTCGGGCCCCAGAGCCTGCCCTTCCACCCACCCCGTGCTCTCTCTGGGTTCTGGTGTGGACAGCGGAAACCTGATTCAGGCCTGTGGGAACTAGAGAATTGCTGAGGCTCAGGGCAAAGCAGGCAGCAGATTTGTGCAGTTGTCTGATGAAGCTCGTGGAGCCTGTCAGATCTGGGTCTGGATCTCCGTCACTTACTAACCTCGAGGAACTGGTTTTCCTTCTTCAGCCTCAGTCGTCTCTTCTGTAAAATGGAGATAATAGTGAGACCTGCTTCAGAGGGTCATTGTGAGGATGAAATGAAGAAATGCAATCAATAACTTTGTTATTATGGTTGTTGGTAACTGGCAAAGGTTGCAGGGTCTCCTGATCAGACTCCCACCCCACCCTCGATCCCCACTAAGGTGTTGTGCTGGGAAGGCGATAGGATCGGTGGAAGGGAGCTTGAGGATCCGTTATAAAATAAGAGACTTTAGAGAATCTTGGGGAATGGCCTCTTGTTCTTTCAGAAGTCAGGTGTCCTTCAGGGCATGACCCCAAATCCCACCATGTTAGTGAGACTTCGTGGTCAATAAAACCACTTATAAGTCTTCTGGCCCAATGGTCTCTTTCTTAATTTCTGTTATTCCAGGACCTCAGAAATTGGGGCTGTAGGAGGGAAGGGTCTGTCCGGGCTGGAGCTCAGGCTCATAAGGAAGCTCCTCTTCCGCAGCTACCTTGACCTCGCACTCGGAGGATGCTGGGATGTAGCTTTAACTGGCCAGTCTCTCCGCACAACATGCCAATAGCCCTAGAATGTTTCCTTAGATGAGGCACTCTTTTGACTTACAGGAATGAAGAATCACCTTTAATTCCTGGGTCCAGAAGGATCCCAAAGGAATTTAGAACAACCAAAGACTCTCAGTTCAGAAGGACACTTTAAAAAGCAACCAATAATTACCGTTTGGGAGCCATGAAGTAGCCTGAAGAGACCAAGGCTTGTCCATAAGAGACCAAAGAAAGAATTTTGTTTACCAACTTTTCATTTATGCCCCACCTACTTCCAAAAAGAATTTGGGGTGGCATACTGGAGAAAGCAAACAAGAATCCCAGCTCTAAGACTTTGCCCGCTGCTAAATCTCCCGAGATGGATCTACTAAAGTGGGTTATTTTGCCAAGAGGAAAAAGAAGTAGGTCATGGAACCAAATAAATCACAGGCAGCAATCAGCTACTTATATGCGTAATATACATTGAAAAGAGAAACTCTTCCAGTGGCTTCTTTTTCTAGCATCAGTAGGGAATGGAATTTTTATTTTTATATAATTTAATTCATTCATTCTTTTCTTTTTTTCTTTTTTGGCCGCCCATCCCGAGGCATATGGAATTCCTGGGCCAGGGATCAGATCCAACCCACAGTTGCCACCTAAGCCACAGCTGTGGCAATGCTGGATCCTTAACCCACTGTTCCAGGCCAGGGATCGAACCTGTGTCCCAGACCTCCCAAGAGGCCGCCGATCCTGCTGTACCACAGCGGGAACTCCAAGGATTGGAATTTTTAAAGCAAATGGTTGCCATATTTAAATTACTGATTCCTCTCTATGTACTGAAATTCTATCATTTTAATTCTTAAGGCAAACATTCTGGGGAAGCGGCAGGCATAAATGTCTCAATGTGTTAGGTGGTTCCTATTATGACAGTTGGTCTGGGAGTAGAGGCTAGTTTGGGGCAGAAGATTTGAGTCTAGACTCTTGGTACTGCTGGGGGTGGGGAGGGGACAGGCTAGGCTGGAGCGGGGCATGGGGAGCAGAGGGCTGACTACACAGGGAATCTGGTGCTAAGAGTGGGGAACGTGGTGAAAAGAGAAGGTGGGGAAATATGTGACAGCAAGAAACTGACATTTATTGAACAGCTATTTTACATCGAGTCCTTTGGAATGTTATCTTTACACCAACCCTATGAGATCAATATTATCCTTAATTTTTTTTTTTTTGGTCTTTTGTCTTTTTTTAGGGCCGCACCTGCAGCATGTGGAGGTACCCAGGCTACGGGTCCAATAGGAGCTGTAGCCGCTGCCCTCCACCACAGCCACAGCCACAGCAACACAGGGTCTGAGCCGCATCTGTGACCTAGACCTATACCACAGCTCACAGCAATGCCGGATCCTTAACCCACTGAGCGAGGCCAGGGATCAAACCCTCAACCTCATGGTTACTAGTCGGGTTCGTTAACCACTGAGCCACATGGGACCTCTGAGATCAGTATTATTATCCCTAATTTTATTAAGGAGGAAACTGAGGCTCAGAGAGGCACAGTGATGGCCCTAAGTCACACAGCTAGAAAGGAAGTGAGTCTTGGCTTGTTCACAACCCGATCCAGCACCCGCCGATTCCACACCATGGGAAGCGCTGACTCCTTAGCTTCTAGAAGCCTAAACCCAGAGACATTTTAGCGACCCTTTTGTTCAACTTCCTCCTTCAACCAGCAGGAAGGCAAAAGCCCGGAGACTCGAGGCTTGACCGCTGAGCGGTAGCCAAGTCTCACCCTGAAACTTGGCTCTAAAGTCCGGGGTCCCGCTGTTTGCAAATGACCGCACACTTCAGCTCCCTGGACGGCTGCCATGACACGGCCTTACACGACAGAGCTCCCGAAAATTCTCCAAGCCCACAACTGTTTTCAAAAATGGAAAATTTCAGCAGCCACACCTGCTGGGAAGCAGAGTCTATTTTGTGCTGGAAGCCACTTTATTTACCATACCTGACCTTGGTCTGCATCAGAGAACATTCTTAATGATCTAGAGACATGCAGGTCAAATCCTGTTGCAACCAGCGCTCAGGCCAGGGGCTGGGGGGAGTAATTGTGCTTCCTCCTGTCAAGTATTTCCAGGCATAAGTGGCCTGGAGCTTGGAAATATTTTTGACATAGTGTGCTTTTTGTTGCTTATGGGGTTAGTTTTTTTTTCTTTCTTTCTTTTTTTTTTTAGGTAAACATCAGCATGAATTCCAGTGCAAACATAGACTTCCTTATATCATTCACAAGTCAATTAAAATTAGCATCACTTTTCCTAGTGTCCTTTTGACAAACCCTGACAAATTTAGGCAGTTGGGATATTAGAAATCAAGTTGTTAAAAAACCCACTAGGACATATATGACATATATGAAATGGTTTAATATGTTAAACCAAAGGCATGTGTCTTGTTCTTATTGCGGGGAGGGTGGAAGGAAGCGACAATGCACGTAGGTGTTTAGAACTCTACAACCAGTGGGCATATAATAACAGTAGGCAAGAACTGCCATTTTTTGAGTAACTTCCCAGCACTGGGCACTGTTTCCGCTAAAAATTGTTACTTAAGGGAACCAGTCAGACAGCCTCGGTTCAACTCTCAGCTTTGCCATTCACCTTCTGTGTGATCTAGGACCATTTACTTACTGTCTCGGTGTCTCTACTTTCCTCATCTGTAAAATGGGGATAATAATGGTCCCTACTCAAATGGCAAGGCTGTGAAGTGAAAGGAGATTACCCTCCTAAGGCCTTTAGCACAGGATTTGGCCGGCAGTGAGCACTTGGTAGATGTTGGCAGCTGTTACCTTTTGACATGCACAGATAAGCCAGTTTTCTCATCCTCGTTTTGTGAATGTATGCTACGGGCTCACAGAGGGTTAACACATGGCCCAGAGCCATACAGCTAGTCTGGGGCAGAGCAGGGGCTCAGACTCAGACCTTTCTACCTGTGAAACTAAACCCAGCAAAGGAGTTCCTGTTGTGGCACAGCGGAACTGAATCCGACTAGGAACCATGAGGTTGCGGGTTTGATCCTGGCCTTGCTCAGTGGGTTAAGATTGTGGCATTGCCGTGAGCTGTGGTGTAGGTCACAGACACAGCTCAGATCTGGCGTGGCTGTGGCTGTGGCATAGGCCGGTGGCTACAGCTCCGATTAGACCCCTAGCCTGGGACCCTCCATATTCCGCAGGTGTGGCCCTAAAAAGACAAAATAATAATAATAGTAATAATAGTAATAATAATAATAATAATAATAATAAAAACCCCAGCAAAGAAGCAGAGTGGGCCTGCGTGTGACTTCAGGCAGCTAGACAGTGGAGGGGGGCGAGGTGGCGTTGAGTAATGTGGGCCACACACGTATCATTTCTCCTGGGGTTGGTGGGGATCCTTCTGTTTCACAAATGTAATGAGAGGAAGAACATTATTATTACCGTGAAATTAGTTGTCCTAAGAGGAATTCCATTTTAGGAGAGAAAACTGTTCTCCTTTGATTGAAACGGGAGGTCCCCTGGGCAGAACTGATTACACGGGTCCTCAGCCCGTCAGACTCGATGGCTCCCTCTCACCGGAGATGCTTTGTAAAATCCCCTTTGCCATCCTGAGAGGACGTGAAATGCATCTGCACTCAAAATTCCCTCTCCCAAGTTAATATAATATATTAATAGTTGTAAGAGGAAAGAGAAATAAAAATAAAATGATTTATGATAAAAGTATATGTGCGCCAATATCTAGACTCATGGGCATCTAGGCACCAGAGGAGATATATATATATATATTTAAAAAAAAAATACATATATTGAGTTTTAGGACTGTACCCGTGGCATATGGAGGTTCCCAGGCTAGGGGTCCAATCGTAGCTACAGCCGCCGGCCAAACCACAGCCACAGCAACTCGGGATCCACATCTGCAACTTACACCACAGCTCACAGCAATGCCGGATCCTTAACTCAATGAGTGAAGCCAGGGATCGAATCTGCATCCTCATGTATCCTAGTTGGGTTCGTTAACCACTGAGCCACGAAGGGAACTCCTCCAGAGGATCTATTTTAAGTGATCAGATCCTTGCTCCAAGCTGGAATGCATACCCTTGGTTTTAAGTGAAGTAAGACAATAATTGACTTGAAGATTGTTGAAACTTCCTTTATAGTTAATAGTTTGAAAAACAGTCAACTAAGTCTGTGTGTCTATTTCAAGCATAGAATCATCTAGAAATGAAAGACACAGGTGGGTTATATGGGTAACTCCTGTAACTCGAGCAGCTTTGCTGTCAGGGATGTATTTTTTCTGAAATAGCGACTTGAATCTTGGTAAAGGTCCAAATAAAACAAAATACAATCTTCTCTAAGTTGACACAGGAGTTACATTCTGGGAAGCTCAGTATATATTAAACTGTACCAAAAAAAACCTTTGTGTTTATGTGTAAAGCTGAGTTAGGCTCTGAGTCAGATTCTTATAAACAGATTTTTCACTTTCATGGGATGTCTGATGGATCATTCAAAAGTGTGTGGGATGACAAATGAGAATATGAATGGTAAAACTAGGAAACTTCTAGAAGGAAACAAAGAGGTGGGAAAAGATGACCTAGCATCTGAAAGTATTAACCTTAAAGGAAAAGTTAATGAGTTCTACTCTCGAAAGATTGTGTTTCATCAGATGCCACCTCGAGGAGAGTGAAAAGACAAGTTACAGAATGAGAGCAGATAGCTGTAATCCATATAATCATCGAAGAAGTCACACCCAGAATTCACAGAGAGCTACAAATCAATAAAAGACAAATGACTCAACAGTAAACTGAGCTACTTGAGCAGACACTTCGAAAAGAAGGTTGTCCAAATGGCCAGTGACCACAGTGTAAGACCACAGCACACCCTCCAGAATGGCTAATGTGAAACAGACAAAACCAAGTGTTGGCAAGGAAACAGGACAACAGGCACACTCCTACTGTGCAGGTGGGCATGTCAACTGCTACAGCAGCTTTGGAAAACTCTGGCAGCACTACTCAGGCTGCCTATTAGATGCCTGTCCCCGATCCAGGTATTCACTCCTTGCAGTTTGCCTGGGAGAAATATGTGCATCCATCAGTCAAGAAATGTGTGAGTAGCACTGTTCGAGGCAGTGCTCCTCCCAGTAGCTCCAAACTGGAAAACAACCCACATTTCCATCCAGAACTACCTGCAGCAACGAGAAGGAATGTCACAAACATGATGTGAGTGGAAGAAGCCAGACACAAAAGAATGCACATGGGAGTTCCCGCTGTGGCTCAGCAGTTAGCGAACCTGACTGGCATCCATGAGGATGCGGGTTCGATCCCTGGCCTTGCTCAGTGGGTTAAGGATCCAGCATTGCTGTGAGCTGTGGTGTAGGCTGGCGGCTACAGTTCCAATTGGACCCCCTAGCCTGGGAACCTCCATATGCCATGGGTGTGGCCCTAAAAGACAAAAAGACCAAAAAAAAAAAAAAAAGAATACACATGGCATGACATCATTTCTAAGGAGTTTTTTTTTAAAAAAAAAAAGGAATTATGCTGTTAGAAGTCAGGGTGGTGGTTATTCCTGCTGGATGACAGTGGCTGCAAGAGGGTTTGGGGGCGCTGATGATCTTCTAGGTTTGGTCTGGGAGCTGATTGCACGGCTATGTCCTTTTTGTGAAAATTCTGTGTGTGTGCCATAGTTCAATAAGTTTATGATGAATACTGAAGAAAAAAATCCACCCCATATACTAAGTGTCACTGGCTCCCCGCTAATCACTGGGACAGCTGCAGATGCCCCACATCCCCAGAGATCCCCCCACCCCAAGAAGACAGCCACTGGTCCAAACAAAAGGGGTTAAGACGAAGGAATGGGGAAATTGTCCCCGCAGAAAAGTAACAGGAATAGAAGGACTTATTGGTTCACATCCAGGGGGAGATGGGAGGAAGAGTGAACCAAAGGAGCCTGGAACAAGGAAGGGGATTGGAGCTGGAAAGTCTTGCTCTGAAGTGACCTGGGGTGCAGCCCAGTGTTGGGCTCTGAGTTGTGGAGCAGCAAGGGCGCCAGCTGGTGGCGCTGTGCTGGCCCATGCTCTATGCCCACAGGGTGTGGATGCTGAGAGCCAGGCGCTGGGGTGTGAGGGTGGGGTGGTCCACCAGGCTTGCAAGCTCGATGGGGGACAAGGTGAGAGGTTGGGGTCTGCATCCAGAGAATGTCTGGGGGGACCAAGTCAGTGAGGGAGAGGTGACCAGTGCTCCCTTGGGAGTTTCTGAGTCCCAGAGAACAAGCTGGGAGGTCACTGACTCTGATGGTGGGGGCATCAGAGTCAGCAGGGCACCAGTGACAAGGTGGGAAAGGACATGGCTCTGGATGCCAGCAAGTCCCAGCCAGCACCCCGGCCAGGGTCCCTTCCTTCCCACGCCAGCATGGTGTGCGGCTCCTGCCCCTTAAACCCGGATGCAGAGGTGTCTCGTGGGCATCGTCCATCAGAACACACATGAGGCAGATGAGTAAAGACAGAATCTTAGACCTTCACCTCCCAGGTGTTAACCATTTTGGTTGCTGGATTATGTGAGCCCGAGGGTTACAGGGAACGACCAGGGACAGAGTAGGGGTACACTCATGGGGCTTGAGGCAGTAACTGTTTACAGCCTGTGCGCTGGTGTTTATAAATTTATCAGCCAGTTCAAGTGTGTCTTTGCATACCGGCTGAAGGTCAGGGCAGCCTGAACACTGCATCCAGATGAGGATCGGGGGAGGTCATCTGAAAGATATTTTTATCCAAGAGACAATTCTCCCTTGTAAACAATTGTATAAACCACCTGAGAATCAGAACATCCTGGCCCACAAAGTGGGCCGAGGCAGTGCACTGGGTGTCGAATCCACATGGAGAGAGGAGGGAAGAGGCATCTTATCTGGAAGTCAGCCCAGGGAGAGATAGTCGCAGTAGTTTATAGACAATAACTTTTCTCTCATTTCAAACAGTCCTAAAAGTAGTTAGTGGGGGGCTGGTGTGGTGGTTCCATGGTCAAAGGGGTGCCAGGTTCCTTCACTATTTCTACTTCCCCATCCTTAGCCTTTGCTTTCATCCTCTAGTTTGCCTCATGACCCAAAGAGGCTGTTGGAGCTCCAGC
Source organism: Catagonus wagneri (assembly GCA_004024745.2). Classification (NCBI taxonomy): domain Eukaryota; kingdom Metazoa; phylum Chordata; class Mammalia; order Artiodactyla; family Tayassuidae; genus Catagonus; species Catagonus wagneri. Next base: position 333,909 of record PVHT020000165.1, on the reverse strand, counting down.
TACCTCTTATGCATCCCAGAAAGGAGGACAGAGGGAAGGGCAAAGGGATATGCTGTGTAGCTATCCTCCTTTTAAGGAGCATCCTTGACCTTGCCTAGTATAAGACTTGAAGTAATTTCCAGGATATCACAGAGAAAGTGAGAGCAGCAAGTCCTCGAGAAAATAGAGAATCGGAGAAGACTTCCAGGCAGTCAGAGCTGGAGCAGGCATTTTGCAGAGCATATTGGGGGAAATGGCTTTTTAGAAACGAAGAGTTGAGTACTCTGTGATTTATGAGCCCTGGGAGGTGCAATTAGCAACACAAGCTCTGGGCTCACAAAGCAACCTGGGAGAGGGCAGAGGCCAAAGGTTGGGTTCAGCTGAGTGTAGAATCTGGAAGAGAAAGAAGACCCCCACCGGGTCAGAATAGAGGATGGCCTCCAGGGGGCGTCCTGCTCCTTGGTGATGAGGGTCCGGTATGCTTGCCAGTTCACCACCTTGTGACACATGCATCTGTGTCCGACCCACCCCACACAGGTAACCGGCTTCCTGGAGTCCTTCTTGAGCTCATTCCCAAGATACACGGGGACTCTTAGACTCAGGGCAGTAACCTCATCACAAAATTAAATCTCTTAAGTTTCAATGAAAAACATTCAGCGGTGGGGATGTGAAGCTGAGACATTCTGGAGCCTTGGGCAAGTCCGTCATCTGGCTTTTTCTGATGTCTAAGCATGGGGCCAACCTTCCCATTCCATTGCCATGGGCACTTGAGTTGGAATCCAGCCCCAGTACTGGACAAGTGCAGGACATTCTGCACTTTGAAGTGCTCAGTCCCTAACCCCTCCTTTGCCCCACCCCAGTCCCACAAGTTCATCATTTCAAATACGATCTTTTGAGCATCTATGGAACGTGCTAGCAGAGTTCTAGGTGCTGGTGGTCAGGTCTGTCTCTGCAAATGCAGGGCCCAGGCAAAAATACGAAAGGAGGACTCCGTATCACGTGCTCAGCAGTTAAGAGTTCTAATCCAGCTAACAAGCCGGAGTTCCCGTCATGGCTCAGTGGTTAACGAATCCGACTAGGAACCGTGAGATTGCGGGTTCGATCCCTGGCCTTGCTCAGTGGGTTAAGGATCCAGCATTGCCATGAGCTGTGATCTAGATCGCAGATGCAGCTCAGATCCCATGTGGCTGTGGCTGTGGTGTAGGCCAAGCGCCTACAGCTCCAATTAGACCCCTAGCCTGGGAACCTCCATATGCCACGAGTACAGTCCTAGAAAAGACCAAAAAAAAAAAAAAAAGGCTAACTAACAAGCCATTAAGTAGAGTATGCTCTGAAAGCTTCTCTTAACAAATGTGTCTTCCTGTCTGGCCCAGGGTGAGGCAATAGGGCCTGGTGGGGACTGTGGTGAGCTGGATGTATGCCCAGTTCAAAGAGGGCAACCGAGCCATAGCTCCAGAGAGGCTTGACACATGAGGATACGGCCTTTCACCCTATTTCATAAGCAAATCCAGAATCTGTATTTTTAAAATACTGGCACTCCCTCCCCCATTCAACACACCATGAAGCTGAACATCTGGTAGCTACATCTGGCCCACAGGCTGTTTTGTTCCACTTCCGTGTTGCCTGCCTCTGTGTAGGTCTCTTCAGTGTCTATGGGGTAGGTGGTCTGCACCAGTTGATTTAATCCTATTTCCCAGATCCAGGCTCCAGAATTATTCGATTTTATTCATTTTCAGTGTCACTCTTGAGCCAACAGCCAACTATGCAGAAAAAAGAAAAAGACAAAGGGATCAGGAAATTGAGCTGAATTCCATAGACCCTAGATCCTCTGCCCCCGGGGTTCGGGGTTTCACTTCAGCCCGCGGTGGGCCGAGGTCCTGCGGCTGAGTGCGCGTTTATCAGGCTCTGCAGAGCTGAGGTGCCTACAAGGAGGAGTTGCGCGCGCCCTCTAGTGGGCGGAGGGAGGTACTGCCGAAAGCCGACGGAGGGTCCTGGGCGCTAGTGAGCTCCCTGGGGCGGGGGTCGACCTGAAGAAGCAAAAAGCGACCTGACCGCAGAAGTCAATAACCTGACCTAGAACCAGGGACACGCAAAGGTAACCGGCTCTCTGCAATTCAAGAACTCCTCAAGATACTAACAATATTAATAACAGTAACGACAAAATAGAGTGACAAAGAAATAAAATCATTAATATTTAACAGCTTATGATTTCCAGTTCAGGAGAAGTTTTATTTACTGTGCATGTTTCATAGCTAAAAATACTTCACACCCTAGTAACATAAATGTATTCTCATAATACAAATAACTCAAATAATGTATAATTCAAATAATGTAATAATTCAAATAATAATGGAAGAACATACTACAGATATTTTTAGGCCCTTTTAGATAATGTCTATTTTGAAATAATCCTAGACTTACTGAAAAGTTGTAGGAATAGCACGGACTTTCCGTATACCTTTTAGCAGATTCTTCAGTTGTTAAATGTTTTGCTACAGTGGTTTTATCATTCACTCTCTAAATGCATATAATTTTAAAAATCTGAGCCATTTGAGAGTGCGATGCAGATGCCCCTTTACCCTTAGATAGTTCGTGGGTGTTTTCTAAGAACAGAGTCATTCTCACCCCATCCCGGTCCAGGTATCAAAATCAGGAACATTGTGTCATGGATGCAATATGAGAAGGTCATCGCAGAGCTTATTCCAACTTCACCAGTTGTTGTAGTGATGCCTGTGCTGGCAATTTTTTGATCCCTATACAAAACAGGAAAGTGCAAAAATTTTTCCTCCCCTCTCCTCTCCCTTATCCTGACATGCCTCTCCCAACCATGGGGCGCACACTCCTATGAAATCCTATTTCCTACTTGTCAATACGCCTTGAGAGCTCCTTTTTTTTTTTTTTTAATTACTTTTTTTAGGGCTGCACCCGCAGCATATGGAAATTCCCAGCAGGCTAGGTGTCGAATTGGAGCTACAGCTGCTGGTCTACGCCACAGCCACAGCAATGTGGGATCCGAGCCGCGACCGCGACCTACACCACAGCTCACGACAGCGCCGGATCCCTGACCCACTGAGCAAGGCCAGGGATCGAAACCAGATCCTCATAGATGCTAGTCGGATTCATTTCCACTCTGCCACAATGGGAACTCCTGCCTTGAGAATTCTTATTCCATCTTTTCCCCTGCTGTCCAAGGACAGACTCTCTCATCCTATTTGACACTGTAAGAAACAGAGTCAACCTGATGAGGACCATGTCTGGTGACAAAGATGGGACTGCAGTCCTGTCCTGGGATCTCAGGTCCCCAGACTTGCGAGGAAGGTGGGAAAATGTGATTGTTCTCCAGGCTGATAACAGCACTACTGGTGAAGCCTCTTCTCTGCTCTGCCCGGTGCTGGATCCTTTACCCGCCACTCTTGTCTTCATAACTCTTCTCAGCTCCCATCTCTCTGGACCCATAAGCAGCATCTGGAACAGCCCACGGCGCCCTCTCCTTTACGCATTTTCATCTGGCTTTTCGGCTCTCCTTCCACTGCGTGGATGTGGTTTCTCTCCCATCCCCACCTCTCAGCGCTGGAGCCGGGGGCTCAGTCCTGGACCCCTTCCCCTCATTCCCCATTCTCCTTGCACGGGTGAGCTCATAACTTTAAATCGCACCTAACTGCTGGTAACCCCCGAATTTGTCCAGCCAACCCGGCATCTCCAGTGAACTTTGGGTTCGTACCCCCAAGTGCTTATATGACATCTCCCCTTAGATTTCCAACAGGCACCTGTGCTTCAAAATGGAACTCCCAATTCCCCACCGAGCCCAATTCCATTCATCCCCAACTCCTTCCTTCTAGTTGTTCAGGTTAAAACCTGGAGCTGCCTCTGATGCCTCTCCCCTCTCTTATACTCCACATCCCATCCGAGAGAAAATCTGATCCGCTTTTCTTTCAAAATGTATCCCCAATCCAACCTCTTCTCCCACCTCCACGGCTCTCCCCCAGGTCTCCCACCTGGCGGATCACAGAAATCTTCTAATTAGTCTCTCTGCTTCTCTGCCTCCCTTAGAGTCAATGTTCTACTGCGCAGGCAGAATAATGCTTATAAAACATAAATCAGATCATGACACAGCCCTGTTCCAAGTGGCTTCCTGTGTCAGAGAAAATGCTTTCTCTCCCCTCTGCTCTCTCTCCCGCTTCTTGTCCTTGCTGTCTTCTGGCCACGCTGGCTCCTTTGCTGACACTTAAACACGCTTCTACCTCAGGACCCGTGCGCTGGCTGTCCCCTCTGTCAGGAATGTTCCCCCAGTGACTCCTATCGTTCAACTTCTGCCTGCATGACTTGGTTAACTGTCACCATTCATCGACGCTTCCCCAATCATTCATTCATTCAATTCATTCATTCATTTCTTTAACTAGTATTTGTGGTGGGCCCACCATGTGACAGCACTCTTCTAGGTACAGGAGAAACATCTTTGAACAAAACAGACCAAAGTTCCTGCCCACATGGAATATAAACATTATAAATATAAACAATAAAATAATAGGGATACTATTAGAAGATGATAACTGCTGGGATTTTTTTTCCTGTGTTTTAGGGCCACACTCTGACATATGGAAGTTCCCGGGCTAGGGGTCAAACCACAGCCACAGCAACGCCAGATCCTTAACCCACTGAGCGAGGCCAGGGATTGAACCCACATCCTTATGGATACTAGCCGAGTTTGTTACCACTGAGCCACGACAAAAATGCCTGCTGTGTTTTTAAAAGGGGGAAAATGAACTGGCAAGGGAGATTGGCTGTGTTGGAGGGGTTGCAGTTTTAAATCGGATGATCTGAATGAGGCAATTCAGAAAACATCATTTGAACCCAGTTTTGGAAAAGTGGGGGCCTAAGGCCTGAGAGCATCTGGGGAAAGAGCATTATATAGCAGTGGAAACAGCCAGTGCAAAGGCCCTGAGGCAGGGAGCACTCTTGATGGTTCAGAGTACAGCCAGAAGTCCAGTGTGGCTGGAGTGGATGAGCAAGGGGAAGTGGGAGAGGAGAGGGCAGAGGAGTAAGGGGGTTTTCAGGGCAGAAGATGAGATCATTTTTGTCTTTATTCTAAGGAAAGCCGTGGCCGCTAGAAGGGCCACCAGAATAAATACCTTCCTTCTCCCAGTGCCCCCGCCCCCTGCCCTGCTCTGTTTCCTCACTCAACAAATGTATGTGCCATCTCTAGGTTTCGGAGGACCCAAGAGGGTTGTCCCAGGCTAGTGGAAGGGACAGGGCAGGGTTGACAGCTGTGTGGAGAGCTTTGTGGGGTGAGGTGGACCTGATGGAGCCCAAGCCACCTGGTTCTCCTGTGGCCACCTGTGGTCGTGGTGGCCGTGGCAGAGGTCCTCAGTGGGTAACCCAGTGGGAGTGTGGACTGGGGTCAGTGGACCCGAGTGCTGCGACACAAGTGGGACTTTGTTGCCAGGACAGTGGGGATAGGAGAGGTGTCCAGAGAAGGCGGGCCTGGGGGACTCAAGATCACCGGTGTGGTTGTAACCTACATCCCTCGGTGCTGGGGACGCAGCCAAGCGCATAGAGGAGCTGCACACCCCAATCCCAGCCGGCTAAGCTGCCCCCTCCCAGGAGTGCCCAGATCTCAGAGGGGGAGCGGAGGACAGAAAGGGGGGTCGTGCCCATCTCCCAGGTCCTCGGCTCCAGGCCCATGGCCTCTATTCCTGGATTCCATCCTCCCTGGATCCCAAGAATGGGAAATTCTGCCCTCTGTGAAGCTGGATCACTAGGGTCCCAGGTCTCAGCCCTGATTCAGTCCCACGAGAGCTCATGGAGGAAACTGGTGTCCTGAGGGCCAGCCTTGATGCCCGCGAGGTCGCAGGGTGGAGTTTCCGGGATTCCTGAAGCTGGAAGTGAGTGTCCCTGCTTTGGAGTGTCTCAGTCCACGAATGACAAGGCCGGGCGTCCAGTTTGCCCTTCACTCCCTCCACACCCCGTGCGGGCCCCTCGGCAGGTGCTGGGGAAGCGGGAATGGCGAGGCACAGGCCACGCCTCGGCTTTACTGGACAAGACTGGCAGGTGAGCCGCAGGTCCCGTGCAGCGGGAAAAGTGTCACCAGCCAGCACAGGGTGGCAGTGGGGCTCAGCTGGGGCCTGCAGCCCCACCCGGGGTCAGAGAAGCCTTCCGATTAGTCTCCGGTAGCAGTTGTCACAAACGGCCACAAACTTGATAGCTTAAAGCAACATCAAATTCTTCCTTTTCAATTCTGGAGGCCAGGAGTCTGAAATCAGTGTCACTGGCTAAAGCCACGGTTCCTTTTGGAACCACTGAGGGGAGAATCTTTTCCTGGCCTTTTTCAGCTTCTAGAAGCTTGACCGTGTTCTTCGGCTCACAGCCGCTTGCCCCGTCTCCCAAGCTCACTACTCCCGTCTCTGCTCCTGTCATCCATGGCCTTCTCCCCTGTAGTCCACTGTGCCTCTGCTTCCCTCTTCAAGGAAGCCGGTGATGACATGTCGGGCGCCCTCCCGCCATAATGCATGATGATCTCCTTATTTCCGGATCGGTAACAGAATCACATCAGCAGTCTGTGGCATACAAGGAAATACTGCCGGCTTCTGGGGATAAGACCCGAGACCTGTGAGGGGCCTCCTACAGCTCAGAGTAGATGACTGTGAGGGGCGCCAAGAGGAGTGAGGGTGCTCCTGAGTGGGAGGGGCTAAGGAGGACCACGTGGGTGGGGCCGACCTGGGACTGGAGCCCCAGTGACGTGCATGCCTCTTTGGGAAGCTGCCATCACTGCAAGGAGGGAGGCAGGGACGGGCGCTGAGAGCCCAGAGAGGGCGGCCGGATGGGGAGGGCCATGAGACAGGGACACTGCCAACGGTGACTGAGCAGGGACGGATCCGGGTTGCAGAGGCCCCGAGCCCGCTCTCCTCCTTCCCTGCCACGCCCGCTGATGCAGCCTCTGGGGCAGAGCGGGGAGGAAAACGGCTGGGCTGGGGGTAGGGGAACGGCAACACAGATGTCACTCCGGCAGTGGCGTAGCTGGGTCATTTTTGAGAAAGATCACTCCAGCCGCCCAGGAGAGGTTGGACCCAAGTGGGAGAGAGGATGGAGGGGCGAGGCCAGATCCTTCTAAGTGGTCCCCAAATCACTTTTTAGAATGACCCCTCGTCGGAGGTCTTTTTACCCTATGGAGTGTCTGGGTTAGTTTTGGATCCAGCTGTGTCTGACAAAGTAAACGGCGTGTGTGCCATGTCCCACAGCTGACTAAATGCCTCCCTTTCAAAGATGCTGGCCAGCAGGGAGGTCTCAGGCGGGCTCAGCTGCAAACCGCAAAAACCACCTGCAGTGAGTTTAAGCTGAAACGGCGAATTTATTACAGGATCCTGGGGGCTCCCAGCACCTCCTAAGCTGCCCGGGAACCAGGCTGGAGGTGCTGCAGTGGGAACACAGCCCAAATGTGTCATGAGGGAGAAACACCGTGCCCGGCGCCACGCAGAGCCCCCACACCAAATGGCCAGGATGCAACCCTGGACATTCTGCACCTGGTCCTTGCTGCCTTCCCGCCACCTGCGGGAGCCTGCTTCATCTCAGACCCCCGGCTCTGAATCACAGTCCCCTGGCTGGTGCCTCTAACAGGAGACCCTGGTCACCTGTCTGTATCCTAGTTTCTGGACAGCTCTGTCGGGAACCCCCAGAGGAGGGAATTTTTTGAAGCTATAATGGGTATTCAAAATGCCAGACAAGCAGAAGGACAAATATGCATTACAAGTGAATAAAGGAAAATCATTTTCAAGGTCAGGCCGTCACATACCCATCATCCAAAAGGAGAGACAGCATGTTTGCTGGTGGCTTCTGTCATTAGGGAGAATAACAGGGGCTTCTAGTATGCAAATCCCATCTCTTGAGGGGCACAGGCGCCCCAAAGCAGACACCAGTTCTGGGCCGTGCTCCTCTGCTGATTCAGTGCTCCCTGGGGTACCCTTCATTCCCCCCACTTCCCCAGAAGCATACGGGGACTGTAATCTGGTCTCACTTCCACACTGTCTGAGACTCGCTCTGGGAATCATCAAGAATCACCACCCTGTCTCTTCCCAATCCATCAGCTCCATGGACGCCACTGGGCACGGTTCGTGTTGCTGGATGAGAGGCACCCAGAGGCCACGGGGACGGCCACCTTGCCTGATTCTTTTGCATGTGTGAAGAGTAAGAGACCTTGGGTGGAGGTGCCGGGGTGCCTGGACTTGCCCGGAAAGCCTCTGCGCTAGATCTCCCAGCTGATGACATACCTCCTCTCCTTTCCGCGTTGCTGCAATTCTGCTAAATTCTTCCCTCTCCATAAAGGAATTTCCCTTTCTTCCAGTTTCCACCATGCATCCTTGCACTTCCTCACAGTCTGTTCCTTCTTCCTCTGCCTCTGCTGGCAGGGTAGGGGGTGGTTATGTTCACTTACAGTTGCTGGGAAGAAGGAGCGAAATGGGACAGCATCCATGGAAGCGTGACTTGCGTTCCCCCCACCTGAAGGCTGTTCTGCAGAGCCCCGAACACCGCTGCACGAGGATCCCCGCTGCGGCATCTTCTATAGTAGGGGAACCCAGATACAGCTAAAACTCCATCCAAAAGGGCATGGTCATGTATACAACGCCCCGCCCCTAGCACGGACTGTGATTCCCTGGTTAAAACAAAGCATTCAGATTAAGCATGTGAGCTCTGAAGACATGGCCCAGGTCTAAATGTCAGCTTCGCTATTTATTTGCTGTGTGATCTCAGGCAAGTCGTTTAACCTCTCTGTGCCACAATTTCTCCATCTATAAAATGGACGATAACAATAGCTCCTGCCTCATCGGGCCATTGTGAAGATAAAAGGAAATTATCACAAGGAATTAGGGAGTTCCCATCGTGGCACAGTAGAAATGAATCCAACTAGGAACCATGAGGTTGTGGGTTCGATCCGTGGCCTCACTCAGTGGGTTAAGGATCTGGCGTTGCCGTGAGCTGTGGTGTAGGTCGCAGACGTGGCTCAGATCTGTCGTTGCTGTGGCTCTGGCATAGGCCGGCAGCTGTAGCTTCAATTGGACCCCTAGCCTGGGAACCTCCGTATACCACTGGTGCGGCCCTGAAAAGCAAAAAATAAAAATAAAAAAAGGAAATTAGTATTACATATATCTTAGAACAATCCTCAAAATTTATTAAATGAAAATAAATAAGCAACCTGCAGAAATATGCATGCTTAGGTACACATACATTCTGTTATGGCATTTGTGAGAGAGTTTTGCTGACAAACCCCAATCATTTACATGCATACACACATTCACATGCATGAGAAAAATTGTGGAAGATCCACAGCAAGTATGTAACCCTTAAAATAAACAACAACAATAAACCACTAGAAGAGAAATATCTGCCAATTTGTGAGCTCTTCTACTCTGGGTGTAGCTTACTGTCCTATTTCATCTTGGCTGTTGTCAGGAGATTTGGTTTAAAAGAGGAAGCCATTTCTCTCTAACCCACTGCTTGAACATTCATGCTTATTTGGTGGCTGTTTCCCTGCTCCATCCTTGGGCTTCGTGGTGGGGGAGGGTGTTGGGGGCGGCGGGGAGGGGGTGGGAGTGGGGTGTCTAGTCGTGGCAGGCTCTCCCAAGCCACTTCCTCCTGCTCTCTCATAGCGCGCCCTCTGGTGGTGGTAATGCGCAGCGCCGTGGGCTCCCAACACATGAGGGAATGGGACTCAGAACTGGAACCCTTGACTCTGGTCGGGGGCTATGGTCTCTCCAGAGCTCCCTGCGGTGGAAGAAGCCTTTCCCTTTATTGTTTTTTAAGTTGCCCATATCTAGAGTTTTCAGATACAGCAACTAAGAACACTGGTTTTCCTGGTTAGATTTGAATTTTAGTAATCATGGAAGATTTTTCAGTATGAATACATGTTGCATGATTGCCTGGACCATACTTATTCACTGTTTATCCGAAATTCAAATTCATGCGTCCTGCTGGTGGGAGAGGTTCCTCTTGGCATGGGGCGGGGGAGGAAAAGGAAGGAGTGAGAAAGGGAGGGAGAAGGTTGGGAGGAAAGTGTGTGAGGGAAAGGGATGAGGGTTCAGGTGAGTCTTTTGCTGCTGGAAGCCATAAATGACATCAGTTTTCTGTGCGGCTGGTGTTGTCCGGGTCCCTGGCTCTAGCACAGCACTGAACAACCCAGTCTGTGCCGAAATCATCTGGAAGCTCTGAAATTCTGACGATTCTGATGTCATTGGTTTGGTGGCGGTCTGTGTGTGGGGGGGGTAGGCTTGGCACCTTTGTAAAGGCCCCAGGCAGTTCAGATTTGCAGCCAAGGTTGAGAATCACTGCTTAGGGAGATCTGGTCCTGCACAGGTGTGTGTATGTGTGTCCCAGATGCCTTCAGTTCCAAGCCTCAAGTTCACCAGTCTGAGATCCTCCTTCCTGAGAGCCCCCATTGGCCTATTCTGGAAGAGCCTGGAGCTCTTTCCCAACTATTACCAGACCCCCCCTTTTAACAACCCCTCCTCCCATCTTGGGGTTTATACTTTACTGATCGCTTCCTGCCTCTGATTTCCTGTTTGCACTGAGCACTCAATCTCATTCCTGTCTTCCCGCTGGGCCTGTCTCTTTCTTCCTATCCCTGTCAACTTAATGCTGGTTTTCAATGACCGCCAGCACACAGCTGTCAGGTTTAGCAGATGTTTCCTGAAGGTCTGCAGTTAACAAAGGGTGTCATTCCCAAAGTAAATTACTCTGCTCTTAAGTCCCGCCTTGACTCCTGCAAACCCTGCTTCCTCCAGCGGTCAGCATGCAGCTGTTAGACAGCTTCCAAGCTACTGCTCCCTTTTCATAAGATCTATTAAACTCTTTTTTCCCCCTACACATCTCTCGCATGTCCAGGTATTTCCAAAAGGGTGCATTCTCCCTTTGAGGAACTGAGTGATGCTTTTCCTAGGCAAGCCGGCTCCAGCTGCAGCCAGTGTTTTAAAAAAAAAAAACATCTCCCTCCTCCTTCAACGTGTGCAAATCTTCAGGGACTGTAGCGAGTTATCTTAATAGCTAGAGGACCCTGCTGACTTCAGTGCAAATATTCTGACCAGAGAGCCAGCGTCCTTGGATGAAACCCAATAGTCGGAAGGGGCCAAGAGTTTCCCAGTCCCCGGGGAAGGCAGCTGGTGTCTCGGCAGATATTCCTAAAGATCTGGGTTTGGGCCACATCTGTTCTGTGGGGAGAGTGAGTAAAGAAAGAGGGCGGTGGGGGCGGGGGAGGGCATGGAAGAGAAAGCGAAGAAGGTAAAGATTAAGACAAAATGATATAGGTTCCCCCCCTCCTACCGCACACCCAAGACTGAGTCTCTGATCCCGGGGAAGGAAGTGAGAGAGAAACAGGAGGAGGTGTCCTGGTGACATCCAGCCTCCCTCAGCTCCCAGGGTCCGCAGGAAGGCAGCCACAGCCAGCCCTGATCGCATGGGATGGACACCTTCCATTCAGGCTGCCGGAAAAGCCACATCCCCAATGGCCAACAGCGTTTCTTCCTTCTCCCCACGTAGCTCGTGACTGTTCCATCTGCCTCCAGGATTACGCAGGGACCCACGAAGTCCAGGAGCTCTCACCTCCCGGTTACACCTGCCCAGCCAACTGCCTCTTTCTTTCCTTTCCCTTTCCCTCCTATTTCCGGCCCCCTAGAGAAAAAGCTTTCAAAGTTTGTTTTCAAAGTGCAATGCGGGAAGTTCCCGTTGTGACTCAGTGGGTTAAGAACCCGACTAGTATCCATGAGGATGCGGGTTGGATCCCTGGCCTCACTCAGTAGGTTAAGGATCTGGCGTTGCCGTGAGCTGTGGCATAGGTGGCCATGCGGCTTGGACCTGGCGTTGCTGTGGCTGTGGGATATTGGTTTGGGGACCTTGAGTCTTTTGCATCCTTGAAGAGCTACGCAAACCTGAGTGGTCTTTGGACTGCCAGGGGCATGGGATTGGGGTACAATAAAATTCTATTTGAGGGGCTGAACGGCCCCTGTATCTTCTGCCTTTCGAAACAATCCACAGGTATTAGCAGTACACTATTGTAAACATTCTTTTTCTTCTTCCTCTCTCCTGCCTCCCCCTCCCTCTCCTTGCCCCTCCTGCTCCTCCTCCTCCCGCTCACACCTCCCAGTAAGAACCAATGGAGAACCTCCACTCCCTGTGAAATATCCGACTTAGCCAATTGGCTATGTAATAAGCATTTGAATAGGATGTTGGTCCCAAACCCTTGGGAGCGCCCTTAAAAATGCCTGGGGAGGGCTGATGTGTACTGACGTGCCCACCTCTGGATGAATTTCTGGCTGGGTAGGCAGAACTTTTTATAAATGTCCCCAAAGCAAAATAAATAAATAGGAAAATAGATTAAAGGAGATGTAAGACCAACGAAGATGTCAAAGTTTAGAAGAACGTCATGCCGGGAGGCAAACAAGGAAGGCAAAAAGTGAAACTAAATCCATTCATTTGGTAAAATAACGTTTACATTTTCAAACAGTTTTAGATGCACAGAATAACTGCAAATATAATACAGAGAGTTCCCATCTTTCACACCCAGTTTCCTCTGTTATTTTGACATCTTAGATTAGCATGATGCATTTGTCAAAATCAAGGAACCAAGAGAGCTCCTGTTGTGACTCAGCAGAAATGAACCTGACTAGTATTCATGAGAACTCGGGTTTGATCCCTGGTCCTGATCAGAGGGTTAATTTTAAGGATCCCGTGTTGCTGTAGCTGTGGTGTAGGCTGGCAGCTGTAACTTAGGTTCTACCCCGAGCCTGGGAACTTCTGTATGCTGCACTTGTGGCCTAAAAAGCAAAAAAAAAAAAACAAAAAAAAAAATTCAACAAACTGTTATTAATATATTACTGAGTTTTTACTTAATGCCTGTTTTTCTGTCCCAGGATCCCACCTTGCATTTAGTGACCGTGTCTTCTTACACTCCTCTCAGCTGTGACAATTTCTTAAACTTTCCTTTGTTTTTATGACCTTGACCGTTTGAGAAGTACTGGTTAGGTATTTTGCAAAACATCCCTCAGCTGCAATTTGTCTGTTATTTTTCTCATGAAAAGACTGATATAGGTTTGGGGGAGGAAGACCGCAGAGGTAAAGTGCCATTCACATCAACTTGTGTCAGGGGAACCTGCCATGATAGGACTTAGGTTGATATGACTTATGCTGATGTTGACCTTGACACCTGGCTGAGGCAACATCTGTCAGGTTTCTCCACTGTCAAGTGACCTTTTCCCTGTTTCCACATGTCTGTCCTCTTTGGAGGAAGTTACTATGTGCAGCCCACACTTACAGACAGGGGGGTTATACTGCCTCTCCCTGAGGGAAGACTAGCTACATCAGTTCTGTAGCCCTGGGGAGTTCCCTGGTGGCCTTGAGGTTAAAGGATCGGCATTGTCATTGCTGTGGCTCAGTTCACTGCTATGGTACTGGTTCCATCCCTGGCCCAGAACTTCTGCATGCTGAGGGTGCAGCAGAAAGACAGAAAGAAAGAGAGAGGAAGGAAGGAAAGAAGGAAGGGAGGGAGGGAGGAAGGAAGGATGGAAGGAAGGGAGAAAAAAGAAAAGAACGGAAAAGAAAAGAAGGACAGATGTACCCTGGGCCGCCTCGGCTGCAGCGCTCATGCTGGTTATCATGTCCCACCAGAATCTTGACCTAATATACCCATCAGGTTTCCAAATGGTAGTGGAAAAGTTTTCTTTCTTCTACTCTGAGAAGATGGTTTAAAAAAAGAAAAAGAAAAAAGGTCAAACAGTTAGAAAACCACAGCAGAATAATCTGTTCCAAGAGCATCTCTCTTCCTCCTCCCTTTGAATAGTGACCGGCACTGAGCTGTGTGTCCAGAGCCCCTGAAGCGACAGGCTCTCCCACGAATGGCCCAGAAGCACCTGGTCAGGGGAGATGGGGCCCCTGGGACTTGTGAGTGGGTCTCAGCTCTGGGAGAATGCCACCAAGAATTTTTCCACTCTGTGATGAAAGGAAGAACTCTCCTGGGTTGGGCTGTGTCATCAAAGGCAAAAACAATTTGGAAAAAAACAAGATCTTGCTAACTAAAGGCAAAAGTTATTTTTACCGCAGAGACCAGGTCATCTGTTAAAATCCTGCAACGGCCAACGTTTGTCTGGCCCTCGGGAACCATCATAGGCACTGTTCATTACAGAGCTCATTTGCCATGAGTGTTTCAAGGAGTCAAGTGAGAGCCTGGCCAAGGTCGTGGTGTCATCTAAGGCCTGAGATTCGTCAGCCACATCATGCTTCCTGGCGCTGAGCTGTCTGGGCCGTGCCCTCCGCCCACACACCAGCACCCGGGCCAAAGGAGACATGAATTTTGGGTTGCTCCATCCTTGAGGGCAGGCTCCCAGGCCTGAGCTGCAAGTTTCTCTCGCGATCACATGCCCCGTGCATGGATCCTTTGCAGCAGGACAAGAAAATATTCCTGGTCGCTGTCTGTGGTCAGGTCCAGGGCTGACTGAGCTGTCTACATTCCTGAATCCTGAATTGAGAAGATGTGTCTAGTTAAGGCATTGCCCTCCCAGCAGCTATTTGTGTGTTTTTTTGGTTTTTATTTATTTATTTATTTTTGCCTTTGAGACCCTTCGTAGCTTCCACCAGCTTTTAAGTGCTGAGCCTGAATCATTCACCACCTAGCCGCCTGTGTTTTTCCTGGTGAGCGTTATGGGCTAAATGTTTCTGTTCTCCCCTCCCTCTAAATCATATGTCGAAGTCTTACCTGGCCCCCCTCCCCGCCCCCAACCTACACCGCAGCTTGCGGCGAAGCCGGATCCTTAACCCACTGAGAGGGGCCAGGGACCGAACCCACATCCTCACGGGTATTAGCTGGGTTCATTACTGCTGGGCCACGGTGGGAACTCCGGGAATTATTATTTCTATAAGACTCAGCCACTCTGAGCACTCTCCAAGCATCCACTCGCACAATAGCAGTAGCGATCAGTTGGCCTTTACTCAAGACTAGTGGGCCAGGGGACTGGGATTATGCTGTATGTTCCACAGTAAAAACCTTAAGGGTCTCCTTTTAGGAAGTTCTGTTCTCTGCCGCTGTCTGATCGTCCTACCAGCAGACTGTCTCTCTGGTCTCTCCCTGGGGGCCCCTAGCATTCCCATTCCTCATGCCCAGGATTCACTCACCTTCTCCCAGGAGAAGGCTCATTCCTGTCCTTGTCTCCTGGTCTTGGAACCATACCATCATGTCTTTTTTCATTGTGTTTTTTTTTACGGGATGCAAAAGTTCCCGGGCTAGGGACTGAACCTGTGCCACAGCAGTGACAATACCAGATCCTTAACTGCTAAGCCACTGGGAAACTCCCAGGCATATCTTTTTTTGGGGGAGGGGGAGCGTACATGTGCAGGGGTCTCACCTTTTATCCCAATCAGTCTATCAAAGTATTTCTTTCAAGGCGATACAGTCTTCTCCCTCTGAGGATGCTGGCGAGGTACATTTTCTCCATTCATCTATATGCAGGATGGAGAGCAGGGCCATGGCGGGGTTGTGATGCTGAGGACACTCTTTCATTCCTGCCCCTGCATCCTGCAGTTCCCCAGGCATCTCCCAACTGAGGTCCCCAGGGGCAGGGCTGACACCTCATTAGCGACACCAGGGCCTGGTGCCCAGACGCACGGATGGGGGTGAGTGTGTGGAGTGGCAGAGTGACCGCTTCCTTTGGTCTCTGCTGGGTCCCAAAGCACAGCCCGTGGGCCCTGTTCCCAGCATGGAACTGCCTCCAGGCCCCTCCACACCCTGTCCTGGAAAGAGAGAGCCAAGAGGTCCCCCACCCCAGACCGGGAATAGCCCTTTTCTAGCTCCCACTAGTCACTTCCATTTTTACCTTCACCCGTGGCCTTTTGAGAAGCTCTGCTCTGTGCTTTTCCCTAGCGACGCAGAATGTTCACAGCTTTGGCATCGCAAATTGCCCCCCTGCTGTTTTTTTTTTTTTTCACCTTAATCAGAAAGAGAACAAAGCGACTCGAGTGCCAAGATTAATGGGGAACCCCTCCCCCAAATGTTCCCGATCAAGGCCCGATGTCCATCACCGTTACGAAACAAAATATAAATTAAGAGTTTGCGCAAAGTTTCTAAATCCACACGCAACTGCGAGGTAGCGGTTTTTATCAGGTCAGATACTAGCTTAGATATTGGCAAAAATGTAAAGATTCAGATACTTGTGACCTCCCCAAACTGACACCGCCATGAAGTAGAGTTATATATGTGTATTATATATACATATAATTTTTTTAATCTAACAAACTTTTCTTTGGAACTTGTTTTGTGCCAGGGAATGTTCTAAGAATGTGATGAATGCTGACTCACTGACTCCTCCTATTGGCCCTCTGAGGTGGGAGGCAGGCACTGTTATAATCCCTATTTTACAGATGGGAAAACTGAGGAACAGGATTGTGCGGTAACTCACTCAAGAACACACAGCTGGTTGGGGCAACCCAGATGAGGAGCCTAGCAGTGGGACTCCAGAGTCCATGGCTTTTTTTTTTTTTTTTTTTGCTTTTTAGGGCCGCATGTTCGGCATGTGGAGGTTCCCAAGCTAGGGGTCTAATCGGAGATGCAGCTGCCGGCCTACACCACAGCCACAGCAACACCAGATCCACGCTGTGTCTGTGACCTACACCACAGCTCACAGCAAGGCCGGATCCTTAACCTACTGAGTGAGGCCAGGGATCAGACCCAAAACCTCATGGATCCTAGTCGGGTTCGTTATCCACTGAGCCACGAAGGGAACTCCAGAGTCCATGCTTTAAACACCTATACTCTGCTTCTAGATCGCGAAGGAGCCTAAGAAGTAATCTGTTTCCCTCTGTGCCTCTTCATTGACCGGACGCACGGGGATTGCCGTGCCGAGCCGGCTCCACACAGGGCGGGGAGCCCACGGAGGGGGGACCCCAGCCCCAGCCCTGCCACTTAAAAGCGATGTGGGGGTTCCCACTGTGGCTCAGCAGGTTAAGAACCAGTGTCCGTGAGGATGCTGGTTTGATCCCTGACTCGCTCAGTGGGTTAAGGATCTGGCATTGCTGAAAGCTGTGGTGTAGGTCACAGACATGGCTCAGACCCAGTGTTGCTGTGGCTGTGGCGCAGGCCGGCAGCTGTAGCTCTGATTCAACTCCCTAGCCTGGGAACTTCCATATGCCGCGAGTATGGCCCTAAAAAGACCAAAAAAAAAAAAAAAAGGAAAACAAACAAACAAACAGGATGTGATCCTTGGGCACCCTCCTTAACCTGTAGTCTCCGTTCCTTCAGTTGTCAAATGGCAATCAGACCACCGGCCCAGCTGGGTGGTTTTGAGGATGAAATGAATGAATGCTTGCAAAGCAGTGTGTGTGGCTCTGGTGCGTGCCCCACCCTTGCCCTTCTCCCTCAGAGAAACATTTGCACTCAGATTCTCGTTTCTATATCCATTTGTAGGGCCGTTCAGCAAACGTGCTTGTCTCGTGGGGTGTGTTGGAGCGCGCTTGGTGCTGGCGAACGAAGGGTAAGCGGAGCCTGAGTGCTTCCGAGGACTGACCCCAGGGCAGGCAGAAGTGATTTTCCAGAGTGAAGAGGAGGGTGAAAGCTGGGGTTGGGAGCCAGACTTGGACTCAGATCCTGGTCATCTCTCCAGCTCTGTGATTTGGGGCTGGACGTTTTACTAAGACTCAGTTTCTTTGTCTGTGGTGACCCCAGTTATATCCGACAGTGAGTGTATTCATGAAATGCTGTGTGTAAGAGACCTGGGGAGTGGACTTTTGTCAAGGCTGCTGTTGTGGTCACTCCTGGGGGGCGAGGCCAGCCGGGGCCCTGAGAGGCAGAAACTGTCTCTGGGGAGGGGTGGGGTGACACCAAGCCCAGCTGAAGTGGCAAGCCAGAAGCTGGTGACATAGCCTGGCTACCCTCTGGCTTCAGCACCCCACTCGCTACCCTGCCTGGCCAAGGATCTTTCGTGGCCTGTTCTATGCCTGGGCTTAGTTGTTATTGCCATCAAGCCAGGCTGCCACCCTCCAACTGACCTCCTTCGAGGCTGATGGCCTCCAGGGCCAGCAGGGACCGGGTGTTTGCTTACACCGCCTCTGTCTGTTTATAGCGATGGCGCTGATGAGACCAACCCATAAAAACAGCTTTCAGGCCACACTCGGCTGGAAAACTGGGAGCAAAAGCAGGGTGAGTTAGAAGTCAAGGTCAGACCAGGATCTGGTTCAGGCTGATCCTGAAACCGACAGGCGGGAATAGTAACTGCTATTGTTTAAGTCCTGCTACATACCTGACGGTACTCAGGGCTTCACAAGTATTATCTCAGTAATTACTCCACATGGATCAGGGAACAGAGAGGCTGAGCAACTTGTGCAAGGCTGCTCAGCTATTTTTTTAGGGGAGCTGGGATTTGAGCCGGAAGTCTGTGCTATCCCCAGCTTGGTTATTGTGCCTCACAAGGTAAAATTATTACTAGTCCTTTCTATTTAAAGAATTTCTGTAGTCCTCAAGGCGAGAGATAAGGAGACCGATGTTCAGAGAGGACTAGCCATTTGCCAGTGGTCCCACAGGTAGGAAGTGACAGATCTGGGACACATGGCCCGGCTCCTCCAAACTGTGAGAGAAGGAGCCTCGTAGGTGAGCCCAGAAGCCCTCCCCTGATGGAGACTTTTCACTGATGGGAGGACTTGCCTCAGGGCACCTGGCTCCCGAGGGGTCCACGCAGTGCATTCACCCAGGCGGGTTTCACTTCAGAGCCCAGACCGGTGGCTGCTGCATCCTGCATCCTGCACGCGCTCCGAACTGCTGGGGACCCTCCCGTCTCCCAGCTCTCCTCGCCACACCCCAGCCTTCCCATCTCTCTTTTCCCTTCCCCCATCTTTTGGATCCTGCTGTAGTTCCACACCTCCAGCTGCGCTCCCTGATCTCTGAAGCAGGAGACAAGCCCTTTTCCCGGCTCTGCTGCCCTCAAGCCAGTGGGCAACCAGGCAACTTCGCAGCTCTAGGCTTCTGTTTCCATGAAACAGGGGCATAAAGTCTGCTCTGCACCCTAGGGTGTTTTGATGGTCACAGGAATCATTGGTGGGAGTTCCCACTGTGGCTCAGCGGTTATGAACCCAACTAGTATCCATGAGGATGCAGGTTCAATCCCTGGCCTCGCTCAGTGGGCTAAGGATCTGGCGTTGCTGTGAGCTCTGGTGTAGGTCGCAGACGTGGCTCAGATCCTGTGTTGCTATAGCTGTGGCGTAGGCCAACAGCTATAACTCCTATTCGACTTGTGAACTTCCATATGCCATGGGTGCAGACCTAAAAAGAAAAAAAGGAATCATTGGCAACAACAACGCCTGCTTCTCCCCTTGCTATTGTGAGCAATAACAATATTTAATGAGCACATCCTGTCTTCCCTGCCCAGGCCAGTGCTTTACAGGCACCGTGTCACTTGATAAATGATGAAAAGGGGTGAGATAAGGGCCATGAGTGTTTCTGAGGTTCCTCTTAAGGTGCTGTTTCCTTCCCTATTCCTATTCCTCTTTTATTTCTGCCCTATGCCTTTTCTGTCCCCTTGGAGCCTGGCCGTGAGCAGAATGCCACGTCTCAGAGTCCATGGAACAAAAATGCCGCCCGATAACAGAGGTAGCTGTTGAGTGAGGTGAGCCTGTCCCTCGAGGATGTGGCTGTGTCACTCCTCATGAATGGAAGGACCACAGGTTCATGGCCAGTCTTTCACAAGTGCATCTAAAAACCATCCCCAAGGCAACCTCTGGGAACCAAGCACCTCCTGTTTTCAATTCCTTTTTTTTTTTTTTTTTCGTTTTTAGGGTCGCACGCTATGGAAGTTCTCAGGTTAGGGGTCGAATCAGAGATGCAGGTGTGGGCCTACACCACAACCATAGCAATGTCAGATCCAAATCGCATCTGTGACCTACACTACAGCAGTGCTGAATCCTTTAACCCATTGAGTGGGGCCAGGGATTGGACCCACATCCTTATGGATGCTAGTCGGGTTCTTTAACCCACTGAGCCACAATGGGAACTCCCTTTTCTTTGCTTTTTTTTTTCCCCCCAGAGGTGCCTTCTTAAAGTTGGCTTTGCTTCAAGGCCATGCCCTCTGAGAACTGGCTGGCATGAATACAGCCCCCTGTGTGGTCCAGCTTGTCTCCCTGGAGTTCTGCATCAGGGTCTGGGACCAGAGGCTCTGCTGATGATAAAGGACCACTTTACCAGCATCAACTGTGCAAAAATCTCCTTGGGGACTTGTAGAGAGGCGGGAGGCTGGGCCAAGGAGAAAAGTGGTCCTGGGTCTCCAGGTCACATGGGACGCATTTTAGAACTGCAAACCACAAGATGTTCCCAGGATAGACTTAATGAGGAAAAGTGGAATGATGTAACATAATACTCCTTTTATGGCGATTCCATCCAATAATATTCTCTGTGTTTTCATCCACCCTTGCCAAGAGTTTATGGAGAGATTTGTGCTTGGAATGGAAACCAGTAAAATCCTAGCTTATTAATAGCTTATGGAATAGAAATAAGTTTCTGTTAGTCTCTACAGCTTGTGGACTTTTGCCAGATTTGGTGGGTATGCTCCAGGTGGTGTGACTTGGTGAGGAGGAATAAGCCCTGGGCAGGCATCAGAAAGATGGGTGGCGTGCCACCCAAGTGGCTGACATTATGAGCCACAGGCAGAGGACCCAAAAGGCAGATGGGAGTGGGGTGGAGATGGTGAGAAAGCAGGAACAAAGGAAAAAGAAAGAGCAAGCTTGACCCCAAAGCCTCTCTCTGCTCTTCCCCCACCATCTGGGAGATGACCTCACCGTTTTCTCTCATGGACAAATCTAAAGTCCGCTAAGCCACCTGCTCCACCAGGTAGAGGCTGCCACAAAGTGTGGACTTGATTCACTGCTCCAGCTATTTCATCTCTTCATTGTCACCACTCCTTGACTGGTTCCTTGTTAGTTCATACCCTAGGATCTTGAACTAGGGGTCAGGTCAAAGATGGGCACATAGTCATGGAACCACCAGGTGGGGCTGAGCGAGGTAAGCGTGCATGGAAATGGAACAGCCAGGACAGAAGATCAGAGCGCAGTGTCGGAGCCAGAACGGGGTGAGGGCTTTCTGTGGGGGTTTGAGGTGGTGACAGTGATGGGAGATGGGTTCTGAATCGTGGTCCTGATCCAGTGTTAATGTGTTGAGGATAATGGGAGGGTGGCAGAAAAATAATTGCAGTTAAAGGTTGGAAGGAAACTAGAACGAATGTCTAGAGAGCCCGAGAGCAGTGGCATGTCTAGGACCCAGATTTGATTTTTAAATACCAGCCAAAGGAGTCAAGACTCCACGGAAAAATGGCAGATTCCCAGGTGGGCGCAGGGAAGGTACAAGATGAGCCTGGGGCATCTCCTTGAGCCAGAAAGTAAGGAGGTGCTCAAAGAGAGATGGAGTAATGTCACACAGACACAACAGCCAACGTGAAGGGCCACCCACTGGCCAACTCTGGGATAATTCAAGCATTGAAAGAACTCTAACACTAAATTATAGATCAGTTGATTAAATAGGAATCCATGAGTCAACACCAATAGAAATAAATAAGAGAATAAATAAATGGGCACAGAGAAAGTTTTCATTACCATAGGATGCCAACTAATAAATGTAGAAGGCATGATGGAATGAGAAAATTACCACTTGGTCCTCATCATAGTGATACTTAGTTCAACAGAGAAACATTGAGATATGGCAACTAAATGTGGAACGTGATTCTGAACTGAATCCTTTTGCTATGAAGGTTATAAAGGAACAACTGGTAAAACTGAAGTTCTGCAGATTAATGGTAGTAATGTATTAATGTTAATTTCCCGATGCTCTTATTGTGGTTATGCAGGAGACTGTCTTTATTTTATTTATTTATTTATTTATTTATTTTTCCCTTTTTAGGGCCACATCTGCAGCATATGGAGGTTCCCAAGTTAGAGGTCTAGTCGGAGCTGTAGCTGCCGGCCTACACCACAGCCACAGCAACGTGGGATACGAGCAAACCTGTGTCCTCATGGATGCTAGTCAGGTTCATTAACCTCTGAGCCATAACGGACTCCAGGAGACTGTCTTTATTTGTAGGAATTACATGTTCAAGTACTTGAGAGCAGGTGGGGCATCAGGTCAACAACTGCTTTCAAATGGCTCAGGAAACAGGGCTATTTGTACTGTTCCTGCAACTTTTCTGTAAGTATGAAACCTTTTCAAAGGAAAAGGAAAAAGTTTTTAAAAGTTATTGACCATCTAGTAAGAGTCAGGCATCTTTGTTCGGTGCTGTGATTAAAGCTAGGCTTTGCAAATTGTGCTGTGTACATGTTGTGAAATATTATACAAGCTTAAAAAGGATGGAAATTCTGCCTCATCCTACAACATGGATTAATTTGAGGACATCAGCTAAGTAAAATAATCCAGTCACAAAAAGACACATACTGTATGATGCCACTTATATGAGGTTCCTAGAGTAGTCAGATTCACAGAGTCAGAAAGTAGAATCATGGTTGCCAGAGGCTGGGGGCAGGGGGACTGCAGAGTTATTGTTTAATGGGTATAGAGTTTAAGCTTTACAAGATGAAAAAAGTTCTGGGGATGGATGGTGGTGATGTTTGCATAACAACGTGCATGTAGGAGTTCCCTACATGCAGTGGCTCAGTGGTTAACGAATCCGACTAGGAACCATGAGGTTGCGGGTTCAATCCCTGGTTTCGCTCAGTGGGTTAAGGATCTGGCATTGCCACGAACTGTGGTGTAGGTTGCAGATGAGGCTTGGATGCTGCGTTGCTGTGGCTGTGGCATAGGCCAATGGCCACAGCTCTGATTCGACCCGTAGCCTGGGAACCTCTATATGCCATGGGTGTGGCCCTAAAACTACAAAAGACAAAAACAAACAAACAAAAAAACAATATGCATGTACTTGGAACAATGTCACTGGGGAAAAAAGAAATGATTGAGATGGTCAATTTTATGGTATGTGTATCTTCCCGCAATAAAAGAGATTGGAAGGGAAACAAGCAAGGCTTTGGAGATGAACAGCTTCTAAGCTTTGACACTTGTCACTGAATGAGCTCAGGCCAGTGCTTGCTTCTTTGTTACTGGGAACAAGGGCACTGTCTTCACAGAGCCGAGACCCTGTGGGGAAGCCTTTCATGTACTGGCTGTAGTGGGCAACACGTAGGAGGAACTCAAAACAGGCTACCTCCACGTTTTCTGATCATCAGCCATCACTGACTCCATAACTGCAGGGTGGCTGTCATTGTCCCCACCGCCCTACTTTGCAATTCCAAGACTTGCTGACCAATCAAGCCCCGGAGCCTGCTATCTTCCGCTTTCTAGGAACTTCTTCCTTGGACAGAGAGGTAGAGCGTGTCCCAGCTAAAGACAGATGTGAAAACTTTTATGCTCATGCATGTGCAGACCGTCTCTGGAGGGGTCAGTATAGACCAGGTGACAGCAAGGCTATTTGGTACATTGGAGGGACACCAGTGGGGAACCTCCCGTTAAAGCTATTTGTACCCTTGGATTATCTTCCCACATGCAAGCATCATTTCTTTAAATAAGTAAGATAGGATTTCCTTAGTGGCTTTAGTGAGCTAAGCATCTGGTATTGTCGCTGCTGTGGCTTGGGTCACTGCTGTGGCGCAGGTTCTATCCTGGCCTGGGAACTTTCCGCATGCTGCGAATGTGGCCAAAAAAAAAAAAAGTAAGAGAAATGAAGAGCTGGATTAGTCAATCAGATTACCAAAGAGGGGCCCTCTGTGATGACTTGAGTTCCTTTTGGAGGATCTGTTTTCAGGCAGATCACTCTCATTTACAAACTTTTAAGATCCATACACTGATTAGTGACACAGACAAGCTGCTTCTGGCCTTGGCTTGGGGAGACTGCCATGTGGGGCGCCTCTGAGAGGCTTCTGAGAACACTGGGTGCTGGTTTCTCAGTCTGCTTCTTCCTTGCACCTCGAACCCATCTCTCCATGCCATGACATCCTGTCACCCTCACATGTCCTCAGGCTGTTCTGTATGGACACCCAGATGGGGATGTGAGGGAATCTCAGGCTCCCTTCCCATCTTGAAGATTCTAGAGCCCAACTCAGGTTAAAAATGGAAAATTAAAGTCTAGAATTTGGCCCTCTAGCTAAAGAGATGCTTTTGAATTATCTCAAGTAACCATAAAACAAGGAGCCTCTAGGGAAAGTATTTCCAACTCAAATGTCCTCAGGGCCCAGCAGGGCGATGGAAACGGGTGAGGCCAGACAGTGGCATCTGCATGTGCCACGTGTGGGCAGGAACAGTGAGATGCTATCACACTGGGGCTGATGGTTATCCAGTGGGAATACAAGTGTTCCCAAACCTTGCCATTTTCCTTTAGGAGCCAGCAATATAGTTCTATATAGAAATCTCACCATTTAAAATCAGTGGTAATTAATTGAAAACAAAACAACAGACAGCCGTCAGAACTTCTTGGCCAAGAGAACACGGCTGGAGGGCACAGCAAAGCAGACTATCATTTGCAAACTGCCCTGGGACCTGCACTTGAACAGGGGAGGGGGAGCAAAGGCTGGCCAGAGCTAAGGGCGGGGGATGAGATGTACCAGGTCAAGTACAAGTTGATTTGAGTTGGGCCTACCTTTGTTTTGGAATGAAGTATGGACCCCAGAGGACTGACAAGCTTGAACTGGTTCTGTTAATAGCAGGCAGAGTAGCAAAGGTGGGGATGGGGAGTTATTGGCTTTGAATGCTGAGAGGCTTGGATGGGAACTTGCTTCCCTGCTTAATAGTTGCGTGGTGGGTACATGCTTCACCTGAGTTTTGCTTTCCTTATCCATCCGTAAAAGGGAGGGTAGATCCTACCTAACAGGGTCATGAGAACTACATGAAATTGTGCATAAAATAATGCCTGCCACCTGACAGGCACCTAGTTCATTTACTTCTTCCTTTCAAAGATTTGTTGTATGAGGAAGGTACTTGATGAAAGCAATGTTTCAAGAATGATGGCCAAATGGGAGCTTGGAGTCTGGAGT
The DNA here is from genome assembly GCA_004024745.2 of Catagonus wagneri. Classification (NCBI taxonomy): domain Eukaryota; kingdom Metazoa; phylum Chordata; class Mammalia; order Artiodactyla; family Tayassuidae; genus Catagonus; species Catagonus wagneri. Next base: position 308,919 of record PVHT020000165.1, on the reverse strand, counting down.
CAGAAAGGCTGGCTAGGTCTCCGGCTGCGTGACCAATTTGAGAGGCTGGGTAATTACTACCACATGGCCTTGGACCTGAGCCCATCCCTGGTGACAAGACCGTAAAAGCTGACCTTTTGGCTCCTCCGCGGGTAAGGTGATGGACAGGGTGCAACACACAGGGCCAAAGAAAGCCTGTCTGCTCCAGCTTTCCTGTCTGCTTCCCGCCCCGTCCTCAGCAGCCCTTGGGCAGCCAAGGGAGGCAGGACCTGGCATCCAGCCAGTGCTGATCCAGACGCAATTTTCAAGCCCAAACCTCCGTGCCAACCTTGGGCACAGCCAGGCCCTGACCTTTGCTACGTCCCCCAGGAGATCGTTCCTCTATCTTTAGTAGCCACTGGAAGGCTTCCTGCAAAGTTCCTGGCAATATTCTGAGCTGCTTAGCAAACTCATCTTAAGAAGATGGCTTATAGCTTTTGAAAGCTTAGGAGGTATAAATGACACACCAACATGTCTAAGCCAGAATGGCCAAATGCACAGTCCTTGCAAGGGACTAATGGGATGATTAGGAAAAATAAAAATAAAAAAGAGATCATAGCTTCGCCCTTCAGGAGCTATTAGAATAGACACTGATTTCATCTACTACGCAGACACTATGTTTATCCATTAACACAATCCGTCATTACGGTCAGCATCACCCACTTCCCAAAAAAGGTTTCCTAAAGTGAAAATGATTCTTACTGTGCGTCGAAATCATCTAGAAGGCTTGTTGGCCCCCTCTCCAAGTCTCTGAATCAATAGGTCTAGGGTTGGGGCTGCATATCTAGTTCTAGGGTGATGCTGCCGCTGCTGGTCGGGTGATTATGCTTTGAGAAGCACTGCTGTGACAAACCTGCTAGTATTTATTCAGTCCACAGCACTAGTGAGTGACGGAGAATGCATGGACCCTCTACGGCCCTCTACATAGAAGCTAAGAGTAAATGGCAGACACAGGATAAAACAATGCCTGAAAATGTGACCTAAGAGTCACAAACTTCTATAAGGAAAAAAAAAAAGAGAGAGAGCGAGAGAGAGGAGTTCCCACTGTGGTTCAGTGGTAATGAATCTGACTGCTATCCCTGAGGACCCAGGTTCAATCCCTGGCCTTGCTCAGTGGGTTAAGGATCTGGCAATGCTGCCATAAGCTGTGGTGTAGGTTGCAGATGCAGCCCAGATCCTGCGTTGCTGTGGGTTAGGCTGGCACCTGCAGCTCTGATTCGGCCCCTAGCCTGGGAACTTCCATATGCTGCGGGTGTGGCCCTAAAAAGCAAAAAAAAGAAAAAAAGAGTACCTGGAGACAGGCTGGGGGCAAGAGTCTCCAGCATCAACTGTAGATGCTGCCCCAGGCAAAAGAAGATTACCAGAGTGAGCCTGGGGTTCTTCCTGTGATCTCAACTCTCAGGCTTTGATGGTTTCTAAAGGTGGTCATGTTTGTTGATGTCTTACTGAGGTTAGTTCTGCGCTTCAAGAAGCTTTTGCAAATGATGGTGGTTTTCCCAACTCCAGGGAGAGAAGTTTTGAGGTCCAAGACAACTAGTTTCCTGTTTTGGAATGAATCTAGCCAAGTGTTTAGGGGTGAGATATTTTTGGTGGCCTAATCTTCCTCAGGGAAATTCTACTTTACCTCACAACACACAAGATTTCTCTAGGCTCTGCCTGCCTGATCTGATACCCAAACACAAGGACTCTGTTGAGAATGCAGATAGGCTTGGTGAGTGACCGGTTCTTATGGTAGGGGGCACAGCTGGCTGTGGTCTTGCCAGCCCCTCCTTGTGCTGTTTGTCTGGTCTCCCTTTCCTGGCCTGTCACTCTAACTACATTTACTCCAGGGGACGTGGGCACTACTTCCATTTCAGTCTGGCTCAGCCAAGAGTCAAAAGCAGTCCTCTGTCTCAGTGGTGGCGATATGTCTGGTGACTTCTGTAATCTGATGATTTCATTTGAAAAAATTATCTCTAGTCTACAGTGACTCTTAGTGGATATAATAGTGGTTAAAATGCAGAATAAAACTCCTTGGTGACTTGGCATATTTAACGTTTTGTAAAAATTAGGGTGTTTCTTATCAACTCGTACAACCTTCTCTAGTAATGGAAAGAGAATTGAAATGGACCAAAAACTATCTGCCAAAAAGCATATACAACACAGTCACTTGGGCAGTTGGGGGAAGAAGGATGAAGCCTTCTCTGGGTTGCTCTGTTCTGCTCTCTGTCACTGGGTTGAGGTCAAGGTTAGATGGGCAGGATTTTGGCTGGACTGACAGAAAGGGGCTCTGCTGAGACCTCCTCCCTCCTGGAGCAGAGGCTTCCCAGGGAAGGAACTTCCCCTTGACGAGGGGTCTTGAAGAGGGGGCTACTAGACTGAAAAGCTTCCTTGCAAAGCATGGGACTGGTTAAGACTGGTGAGGGCCCTTCTCTGCGCACTGAGGACTTGCTTATGGAATCCCAAACTGAAAAGGACAGCAACCTGTTTCACCTGGAAGGAGAACACCCTTCAGAAGTAACTGCCACTGGAGTTCCCATCGTGGTGCAGCAGAAATGAATCCGACTAGGAACCATGAGGTTGTGGGTTTGATCCCTGGTCTCACTCAGTGGGTTAAGGATCCAGCGTTGTCATGAGCTGTAGCATAGGTTGCAGATGCAACTGGGATCCCACAGCTATGGCTGTGGTGTAGGTTGGCAGCTGTAGCTCTGATTAGACTCCTAGCCTGGGAAACTTGACATGCCGTGGGTATGGTCCTAAGATGACAAAAGGCAAAATAAATAAATAAATTAAATAAATAAATAAATAAATAAATGAATGAATGAATGATAGATACACGCTGTCCAAACATTCTGCCCACCATGGAAGTGCAGCCCTAAATTATGGGTAATGATGGGAAAGGTGAACATCTAAACATGTTAAAGTTTGAGTAACAATATCCAGTAGTAGACTCGACTAAGAACCAAAGACTCTTGGTTTGAAGTGGGTTTTGGAATCATCTGAAGCTTGGGATGCAAAATGCTGAGGGTCATCTGGAACTTGTCACAAACAGTCAGGTCCTCGTAGAACTTCTGAATCAGAATATGGTTTTTTTTTTTTTTTTGCCTTTTGTCATTTTATGGCCGCGGGTTTATGGCCGCACCCGCGGCATGTGGAGGTTCCCAGGCTAGGGGTCTAATCGGAGCTGTAGCCACTGGCCTGCGCCGCAGCCACAGCAACGCAGGATCCGAGCCGCGTCTGCAACCTACACCACAGCTCACGGCAATGCCGGATCGTTAACCCGCTGAGCAAGGGCAGGGATCGAACCTGCAACCTCATGGTTCCTAGTCGGATTCGTTAACCACTGCGCCACGACGGGAACTCCAGAATATGGGTTTTGATTCTGGTGATAACTTCTGCAAACTCAAGTCTGAGAAACACCAACAGAGCACACTGCCCACAACAAAAGGCCAGCATCAGCAATGGTCAGGGGAAGCGAGGAAGGTCTCGCCCTCTTCCAGCTACACCCTTGATGGTCATTCCAAGGTGTGTCTACCAGTCCCTCACTGTCATTATGTCACGTGCTGTACACAGGAATGGCATGCAGGCTGAGGAAAAAGGTTACCCTATACACCTGGCATCTAAGAATTAGTTGAAGCTTCAGAGTAAGCGTATCAAATGGTTTTATTACAAAACTTAACCCACTTATTATTATTCACCTTCTAAAAAACACGTACATGAGAATAAAATAAACACACTTAAGACTCACTAGCCTCTGCAGGATAGGGAGAAGCAAGCCCTGGACAGAGAGCCTGCGGAAGTTTTTCCTTACAACGAAGCCTGCATTTCTTCATGATTTCTAGGGTCTGCATTTTGACACCTCTGACAGGGAAGAGAGAACTGAAGCTACAAGAGTCATGTACAAGAGGGTCACAACAATCTCAAAGCTATTTGATGCTAATGGCTTATACACTCTAACTTGTAACTCTGAGAAACAGTATCAACTAAGCATTGTCAAATGCCCACCCCTGACTAACCGTTACTTTGAAATTGCATCTTGGGACTACTTCTGTCCCTTCCCTGTAGCTTTTGCCTATCCCCAAGCACAAACCCTAAAATGCATACACAGTCTCCAAGTTCAAGTATAAAGGTTTGTTTCAGGACAACCCCAGGTTGATGTAGTGTTTCTTAATATATCTGTAGTGTTGACTGGGTGTCATCAGCTTAGACAAACTGGCCAGATGGCAGCACACTGTGGGGGCACACATGTCAACTTTCCTACTGCCACACTCGCTCCCTATTCTGTCTGGGCACTGCCCCACAGTCCAGGCTGGATCCTGACGTCTTTGATGACCTTGGCCTGTCTTCATTCTAAAGTTGTACTCTTATGTCACTGAATCCAGTTCTTCACCACTAATTCAATGTAGCTTCCAAAATGTGTCACGCACAGTCTAAAAAGAAAAAATAATCATATCAAAATGCTAGTTTTGTGTTATGTTTAATTTTATGTTCCAAAAGGAATTAAACTAGAAAGACTTGAAATGAATGCTTTACACTCTATAATGGAACTGAGGTCCTCTAACATAGGCACAAAGAGACAATTTCTCTCTCGAGTACCACAAGCAAGCCTGATATTCTTGTTTTGTTCACTCACTGATGCTTATCTTATTTATCAAAAATCATAGGCACCTTAAAGAACCTTATAAAAAGTGCACGAAGGTAGAATGAGGGGATGAGGTACTCCCCGGTGGTTACCAACAATGGCTAGGAGCCAGCCACTGCTTATGTTTATTAATGTCTCCTGATCCTTGCAGAAAGCATTGTTTTGTGCATCTATAGCTGATTTTTATAATTTCAAATGTAATGAATGGGAAGGAAAAAAAAGGAAGTGCTCACAACAGAAGAATCCCATGATAACTGATAGTGGTAAACTGAAATCCTTACGAAATACAAGGCAACCCAGCAGTGCATAATGCAGACTCCGAGCCCCATTTAAGATGCTGCTTTAGAATGCACAGCTTGATTTTTTTATATTCAAATTGTAAGCCCAAGTTAACTCATGTCCAGGGGAGAGACTTATGTAAGCAATTTCAGAACAACAAGACTTTCATCTGAATTTGCCTCTGCACACCAATCATCCCAGCTGGTTTCTAATGAAGCATCTATTCATAGCTTTAATGTTCAGCTCTGCTGGCAGAGAAAATCATACTACTCACTGACACAGGAAAATGCTACTAATTAGTTCTCAGTAAAAAACAACTTATGACAAAATGAAGACCATCTGCAGTAAATACTTTTCTGAATTGATAAGAAACACGATCCTCAGTAATGGCTTACCCCTTTTCTATCCATTTTCTATATCTATAAGCCAGAGATGAATGCTCCTGGACAAAAGACAGGATACTGGACCTTAGGAGGCATCCTGGGATGGAGCCGGAGGGTCCTGGCTTTCAGGCTCTGGGGGGGGTGCTGGCACAGCTTCTTTTTTCTGGGCCGCCAGGAACTCATGAATTGCTCGTTCTATCTGTGGCCTGAAGATGTGGTTTAGTTTGGGATCCACCACCTGGGAAATAATTCTGTCCACTCCAGCTTCCAACATCCCTGACCTTGAGGAGACAAACAGATTATTCCATTATTTAACCTCCACTCTCACCTCAACCTTGTACAAAAGAACAGAACAAAACTATCCCAAAGACAAAGAACAAGTAAAGACTTGGTAGGAAAGAACCGATGGCACAGGGAGAGGTGAAAACCTCAATGGCACTGACAAAGCCTCCTGCCTAACTCCGGTTCGATACCTATCCTCTCACGAGTCAAGGCAGGAGAAGCAGCCTCCAGCAGCAACCTGCCTACTGACTCTTTAGGCTTATACAGCACAGCTCAGTAGGGCTGGGAAAGTTTACAGCTTCACCAACAATTCAACAATGCCTTCAGTTGTGGTTGTTACACACACTAGGTAACTTGGAAGCAAACAAGTTCGCAGACGAGAAACAGCCTGGTTCTCAGCTCCCAAAGGGCTCAAATACAACCCCAATCCTTTTTAAAGAGCAAAAATTAGTCAAAATGTCTATATTTAAATACCAGGGGCGGGTAGCAAATCACACATTTGAAGAGTTTGGAAAGTAGTCCAAATTAACTTGCCTAGTTAATTGTTTAGTTAACTGATCTTTTAATTACAGGTCAAACAGGTTTTTTTTTTTAAGGATTAAAATATTCAAATACCGTTACAAACATAGTGGACGGGTTTTACCTACTTTCCTATACACTTGAGTTCTTAGGCCATTCAAGCTTTTGCTTAGGTAAAAATAGGTCCTGCAGTAATGGGGCAAATGGTGTGTCAGGGTCTAGCCAGGGAAACAACTTAAGAGAAATGAGAACCAGACCCCTGGACTGGTTAGGCTCAGTGGTGAATCAAGTGCTCCCTAGATCCAGTGGTAACAACAGCTTATCAAGAGGAAGCCTAAATGTACACAGGCCGCCACTGAGAGTAGAGGGACACTTGCAGGCGGACCCCAGTGGACAGCGTGTGCCCTTGGAGACAGCACTGTGGCACCCGGCGAGGTCAGTAGCAGGCCATGGGTCAGTGGGAAAGCAAAGCCACCTCTCCTTAGTCACAAGCCAATGGCTTTCCACCTCTACCACCCTGCTGCCCAGGTTTGAGTCACAGGGGTCTTTACTGGGGGTGAAAGCCTCATCAAGGCAAACAGAGTACCAAGTATGTAACTCCCTCTCCTGGAGATTTTAAAAGTGTTTGGAGGAAACAAATCTTGTTAGGAGTCTAAAACAGAAGAGGAAATGAACAAATATCATGTAGTTAAAAGTTTCATCTGCTCTGTTACTTAAGCTTAAGAAAAAATATTTTTTTGTTGTTAAGGATTAGCAACAAATAAGGACCAATGCCAGACATCAAATAGTTGCTCAGTAAGTGGCAGCTACTGTCCCCTTCTTTCTGAAGAATCCCTGTGCCACAGTCTGCTCCCTAGAGAAACAGAAAGGCAATGAGTTATGAATCCATAATGACAAGGTACCGGGCATCCTGTGGTAGCATGCTTCTTTCCTAACCCTGAGAGCTTTTACAACTTTTAGTTTAAAAAGATTCAGATTTCACCAGCCATCACGAAAGTGCCAGATTGCTAATAAACATCTTTTTCTATTTTTAAAACCTTTTTATTTTAAAATTATATAAGTTGCAAAGAAATACACAGGGCGGTCCACGCACTCTTTACCCAGCCACCTCTAATGTTTGCAGTCTGTACAACTGCAGGACAGTATCAAAATCATGACACAGGAAAAAGGAAAAATTCTCTATGTGTGGTAATGGATGTTAACTGCACTCACTGTGGTGATCATTTCAAAATATATACAAATATCGAATTGGCATGTTTAAAACTAATCATACCTGAAACCAATATGCTGTATGTCAATTACTCTTCCATAAAAAGGGGCAAAAACCAGCACAGGTACAATCCTGACCTCATTTACATCTCAGTTATAGCTGCACTTGTGTGCCTCTGCATAGGGACCTCTGTGCAACTTGAACATGAGTAGCCTCATGTAACCACCACAATCAAGGTACTCACCTGTACCACACCCCCTTCACACTACCCCTTTCTAGGCACACTCACCCCTCCTCCCAACCCTAAGTCCCAGGAATCACTAATCTACCCCATCTCTATAATTATGGTAGTTCACAAATGTTATATAAATGAAATCATGCCCCATGTTATCTTTTTGATACTGGCTTTTTTTCCCCCACTCAACACAGTTTCTTGATATTTCTGCTTTTAAAGAGGAAGGTTTCACAAGCTTTTAGATATTCGAGCAGTTTAGATCAAGAAAGTCTGAACATAAATGTATTAAGAGCAAAAAAGCATTCTGAATAGATTAGAAAAAACTTATCTTAGGAGATCAGATTCCATGAGCCACCTCAACTTCTGTGCCCCGTGACAGTAGCACCTCATTAACTAAGGTTCAGGTTGCTATTGTGAAGGCCAGACTTTAGTAAGACTCCATGCCTTCCTGAAAGCTGCCAGTACACTTTACAGGTGCCAGATGGATTCAGAGAACTTGTGTAACACACACTGACTTGTGAGAATAAAGATCCACCTCTTGCCCAAGCCCCAAACATTGATATGTTGGTATAAACTCCAGTGTATGTTCAGACTATACTGAAAATGTCAAAGAGCGTGAGATGTGTCTTCATTTGGAACATCCTCCCCAGTAGTGACGCACATGGGAGGCCTATGTAGGAAGAAAGAATTTCAACTGAGTTTTTTGCTTACTTCAATCCCAATTTTAATAAAGGAGGGGTCTGCTGCAACTTGTGTGTCATAGTTGCTAGATAGTACCAGCCACTGTGACCGTCAGTGACTGGCATCGGCCTTCCTGTGTGTCATGCTTGTGATTGCTGCCTTTCGCTCTCAATTCTGCTTACTTACTGAACCACGCTCTGCCGCAGGCCATTTCGCAATTGGTTTTTGTTCATCGTAGGATTCCATTCCTGCTTGTCCAGGTGTGTTGACACAAAATTATCCACTTTCTGCCTCAGGTTTTGGTAAGCTGGCTAAAATATTTTAAAAAAAGAAAGGGCAAGGTCAGAACTTATATGCACCAAAGTTTTGGAAATTAGTCATTCAGAACATTGCTTTTCATAGAAACAGAGAATTTCAAGTCCTTAAAAATACTTCCATTGTGTCCATGAAGATCACCATGCAGCATGGCAGAGCATGAATTAACAACCATCATGTGTGCCTACTTTATGGTGGGTGGCACAATTTTATGACCCTACATACTTTTCAAAACACTTTCCAAATTGAAGGAAATGGGCTCTAGCCCAGCTCTACTGCTTACGAGCTTTCAGACTTTTAACAAGCCAACCTTGGAGTCTCAGTTATTTCCATCTGTAAAACAAGTATTACTGCCCTGCTTACCCAGGAAGGCCGCGTGCATAAAGTGAAGGGCCACCCAGACCTCAGCATGACTCCTGAATGCAGACTGAAGTCAAAGCCTATGGAACACTGGGAAAGGCTGAAAGGAAGAAAAACTCAAGTCCCCAAAGGAGCCCGAGAGGTACTTAGTGGTCTCAAATGTTCTAGACCCAACTGGGATAAGGAGAACAAAACAGAAAGGGAACGTGGTAAACACAGGAAATCCATGCAAACACAAGGAAGGCATGTTCTGAGGCTTCAAGACCTTCTGGCACGATGAGCTGCTCTTCTCCAACCAGGTGTTCCACACTTCACTCCTCTCTCCTCCCACTGTGGGTGCAGAATACTCCCCACCCCAGTGATGGTGTGTTGAGCAGTGTGATCTGCTCGGGCTAATGGAATGGCAGCGACAAGAGGTCCTCAATGTGGTTGTGCCGTCTGCCTTGGCTTGTACTCCGGTGACTTTCTAATGAGGGTATGCCCCTGTCCCTTTAGCCTGGGATCTAGGACAGGTACATGCGCAGCACACATACGCCAAACCACAGCTTGGATCCAAGCCCTTGGCTCAGGCTGCCTATAGCCTAGCCACCCAGCCTATCTAGATCAACTGAAATTCAGCTGACTTGTGATTCCATCAGTATGAGAACAAATAATTGTTATAAGCCACTGAGATCTGGGTTATTTTGTAACGTTACTGTGGCAAAAGTTTGCTAACACTCAGGTAAATAAGATTGACAAAGGAATCAGTAGGCCCCAGCTCCATGAGTGGGCTCTTTCTAAAAGCCATGACTCACAAACATAAAGACTCTCCACTAAACCTGGAAAGAGGAAGGAAGGGAGATGGTGAGGAATAAAATTCCCAGATGCCCATGTACTATCTGCCTAGCAACTCCTTTTTTTCTGGTAACCATCTTCCCCTCTTTACAAGAGTAGGGCAGTGGGTGCCATGTTCTCCTGGCACCATGGGTGGGAGCCTGACCCACGTTTAGACAACACAAACATTCCCTGGGATTCTTTTGAACTGGGAGTTGTTTCTAGAGGAAGAAGCTGCAAGAGGTAAGCAAGAGATTCTAGTAACCAAATGGATGACTCTGCTCTGTAGTAGCAGTTAGAATTATAAAGAACAGAGATGAAAGGCAGCCTAGTGGAGCATCCCCGGTTCCAAAACGCCCCTACCCTTCTGCAGTTTGTTCATTCTATTCTTCCTTAGATCCCATGAGTCAACAGATTCTCCCCTTTGCTTATAGGAGTTAGAATTAACATTTGCCACTTGTAACCATGAAGCCTGATACCATACTTTCTACTATTCAAAAGAACTCACCCAGTTACAGATAGGAACTGTTCACTGAAAAGGACAAAAGACAGCTAATGTTACAACCAAACCTTAATGGACCTTAACAATACAGAACAATCCCTTTAGTTCATGAAGCGAAAGGACCTAATGTGCCCGCCACTAACATTTTATTGTACTTTCTTTCTTCACCTATCAGTTTGTTCTGTTTATTTACAATTTGGATGCATTACAAAGTAAATTACAAACATCGTCAGGGCACTTTCCCTTAAATATGTCAGCAGTCTGAGGTGCAGCCTAACAATATGCATATCTAACAAGTTCTCAGGTGATGCTGACGATCCAAGGACCACACTTTGAGAAGTGTGGGATTAAAGCAACAAAAGACTCAATAACATGTGCCTGAAAACACACTATCTTCGAGAATTAAAACAACCTAGTGACTATCAGAAGGAATATCTAAAGAGGTGGTAAGTGGTGAAGGCTCCAATTCCCTCTCCCCCAGCAGATTCTCAGTACTGATTTAAAAAAACGTACACATTGATTAAGCCACACAAAACCTAATGAGGCATAAGAAACATGAGTGAAGAACTTGTAACGGGAAGTTGAGAACACGCGGTACTGGAAAAGGTGAAAGCTCTGTCAATATGTACCTAGGATTCTTAAATAAGGAAAATTAAACAACTCATTTCAAGGATAGCACTTCTCCTTGAGTGTTTTTCTGTGTGTGTGTGTGTTTTGCTTTTTCAGGTCGCACCTGCGGCATGTGGAAGTTCCCCAAAGCTATAGCTGCCCGCAATGCCAGATCCTTAACTCACTAAGCAAGGCCAGGGATCGAACCCGCATCCTCTTGGATCCTAGTCAGGTTCGTTAACCGCTAGACCATGCAGGAAACTCCCTGCTTGAGTTTTTAAAACGTGGAGAATAACAGTATACACCACTCACTATATGTATTATCCGGTGTATGTGTCAGTTTTTGACTCTAGAATACAAGCTTTGCTTGTTCCTGTATCCACAAACCCTGCCAATAAGTGTTTAATGGGTACACGAACGAGGTCTTTAAGGCCCAGTTTTTAGCTCACAATTTTTTGTGAGGTGGGCAAAATATTTCCACAGTAGGCTCAGAGAGGAGAAATCACCTCCCCAGAAGAGCCCACTCAGTAAGAGAGCTTCTAAATCTACAGCTATAGCTCTTGTTAGAGAAGCTTCTGAAAAGGGAGAAAATGAACATTCCAGCAACTACCATATGTCTGACATGTAACACACATGACTTCATTGCAACAAATGAATCTTGGCAAGTAGGCAAACTGAGACAGTATGTTGCTCTAGCAGGTTAATTTATGCCGTTAGGATCTAAAGTGGCACCAAATCCCTTTTAATCAATGATAAAGGCCAAACCACGGGTGTTGGTCTACAGCAATGTACCTTAATTAAATGCGTACTTAAGTTTGTACTAACCTGGAAAAGGAACAAACAGTTATTATAGGCTGATGATATTATTATATGATTATAGGCTAGGAACAAATTGCTATTATAGGTTTGATGGTGCATTCAAACCATCCAGCCTTACTTACCTCACTTTCTTCGCTGTTCTTAACATATTGAGATTTGTTACTGAGGGGCATAAAGGCATAGGGCCTAGGATGTAAAACCGATATTACATCCCCAAATTCTGAGTAGCAACTGGCCTAAGTTGCACAGAATAGTTATGGGGTTGGGAGCTGAACCCACGTGGGTATCCCTCAGAAATCTTCCTGTACTGCCCCAAGCGGTTTCCTCGCTGCTGAGATTTTTAACATACCTTTTGCTGTTCTCTCTGCTTTGGAGAAGTGAAGCTGCAACCCCGGCTGCCTCATGCCCAGCCCACCCGGCCCCCGTAAGCCCAGGCGCCTCAGTTACCTTGGTGTCCACGTCGGCCAGGCAGTCCCGCCGGAAACTGTCAAACAAGCCCCGGCTCTTGAGCTGCTCCACGATGAGAGCAATGAGCTGCGGGTCGCCGGGAGGCAGTGAAGCCGGGTTGATGGGGCCGCCGCTCCCGCCAGCCCCAGTCGCACCGGTCCCCGCCCCTGCCGAGGCCTGCCCCGAGCCGCCGCCGCCCACCGCACCGCTGCCCCCGCCGCCGCCGCCGCCGCCGTCCGCCATGGCTGAGCCCTGGGCCCAGGAAGGAGACCGAAGACGGCCTCCTCTCAAAGACAGAGGGCCTGGGTGGTGTACAGGTGGCAGAGGGGCCAGAGAAGGAGGCGGCGGCAGCGGCGGAGGAGGAAGGGGTGGCGGCGGCGGCGGCGGCGACGGTGGTAGCGGTGGCGGGAGGGGTGGCGGAGGTATGCTTTGAGGCAGAGGCGGTGGTGGGAGAGGAGGCAGAAACCGCCCTCCCCACTCCAGGCGCTCTGCGGATGACGTCGCCGCTCGCCTTTGCATTGTGGGGCGGGAGGTTTACCTGCAGTCCGCTCCGGCTTTCTTATAGGCAAAGGATTGGCCAAGGAAAACTATAACTCCCGGCAGCCTCCAGATTGCCATCTCCAGTTTGCGGAGCATCATGGGACCCGTAGGTTTAGGCCCTCGGGATTGCTGCTGCCTGGGCAGACTTTTCTCGCCCGGTCACTGCCACCTGGTTCTAAATCAGCACGTCCGCAAAGTGCCTGAGTATAAGAACTGTCTGCCAGACTGATTGAAAATATAGATTAGCAGGTTTGTCCCTTAGAGATTGTGATTAAGTATTTCTGGGTCGGAGCCTAGGAATCTGTGTTTTTAGCATGTATTCCCGCACCCTTGAACAGTATGATCCGGGAAATGTGGGATTAGTCCAGATTTCTTTTATTTGACCCTGTCCCTTCTGATTTTAATAGAAATTCATACTTATTTTAGAAAATTGAAAAACAACGGAAAAATGTGCTGTAAAAACGTCTCCCTGATTCTCTATTTTATGTGTATTTCTTTCCAGATATTAAATATTGTCAATAATAATAATAAACTAATATTGAGTAATTGGAATATTCCAGGCACGATGCTAAGTACTTTACACACACTACTTCACAATCTAAAAGGCAGATATTATCTTTGCTATTTTACAGATGAAGAAACTGAGGCACAGAGAGTTAGTTTATCGCCCTAAGGGATCACATAGCTACAGGTGGAAGAGGAGGATGTGAACTCAGGTTTCCTGAATCCAAATCTTGGCGATGCTTAACCTAAGCTGTACTTCATCCTGAGAGCTAGCTGGCATCATACTCTAGGTAAGGCTTTTTTCCTGATTTTTTTCTCTTTTTTTTGTATCCACAATTCATCATTAGAACTGCCACCGCATCCTCTTTTCCTTTCAGCTTTTTGTCCACTGTTGAAAACTCCTGCCCACAACCCTGGCAATTCTGTGTGCTATTATTTCCTCATCTTACATAATCAGTGGATGGGGATGTAAATAATAAATTCTTCAATATCCTTGGCTCCTGGAAAGAGGCATAATAGAGATCCCAGAGATCTGGGATGCTTTCCATTTCAAGATTTACTATTTAAGAAAGTTTAACACTCAAAATGAATATCCAGGTGTTCATCCTGTAACACAAGCTCAATCTTCCTCAAAGGTTAAGTTAATGACCAGTATTCTCTCTTAATACTTCACCATCCTGGAGATTACCTCATGACTATTCCTTCTAATTGACCCCACACTTATCACTCATCTTTAGCCCCAGCCCCTGCCTGGACCGCACGTTTATTCTTCTCCAAGCTCCCTGATCACACTTCTGCCAGGCTCTTCTTTATTTTGGCACAGCACGTCTTACTCTCTTTCTTCAGGGAAAACTTTGCTAACCCTCTGACCTAATTTGGTTTTTTCTCACTGATGTAGACTCTCAGAGCTTCTTTCTTGTACCAATTATTATAATAGAAAGGGAATAATTTATAGACTAATTGGCCACTTGTTTCTTACATTGTAAGCTTTAGAGCCGGGATCACACCTCATTATTCATTACTGTGTCCACAGCCCATAGCACAATACCTAACTCAAAAGAGGATGTGTAAATTTTTGTCTATTTCCTACAGTCATGGGATCAGGTGGGGGGGGGAGATTGTATGTGTGTGTGTCTGTGTGTGTAGGGGGTATCATTTGTAGACACCACTTTTAGAAAAAAAGCAGGAGAAGATGGATTAATCCATCATGACCAAGTGGGTAAGTGATCCCAGAGGTTGGCAGCAAATGGTTTAACCCTTTGGCAATCTCATGGGGACCGTGTGTCTTGTTTGCTAGAACTCTGAACTGTGAGAAGAAGCTGCACCCCATATCTGTGACCTTCCCTCTGGAATTGATGTAAATACATTTTGGTGGGGACAGGAGAATAAGGGAGTGAAGGTGATCAAGACTAGTGGAGGCTTATTATTCATCCAAATTTGCAATAGGAAGCTTCCACTATTTCCAAGTGCACGCCTCCTTTGTCAAGAAAAATGTAGTCCACCAAAATTGTCACCAGGGAGCGCCATTGCTGTATTAATAATCCAGGACCCTTAAACATTTCTTTGCAGACTATTGTTTTAATTTTGGCTCAGGTAGTAATCTCATTTTCAGATATCCTTTAGGAAAAAAACAATTATTGGCTCTCAGTGTTAAAATTTGCCTGTAACAAGCTGCCTGAGCCCGGTGAATTGTATGTATTAGGTGCTGAAATATTTATGTCAGAGACTGCATGAGGGGATGGAGCCCCCCGCAAGGCCAAACCCAGATCTCAAAAGAGAAAGGGTAGAAACTGGAAATGAGACCCATAGTTTGCCAAGGGAGATACGAAAAATCATCCAAGCACGTGGGCTTTTTGTATCAGCTGGCGCTGGACTGGAATCCCAGCTTCATCACTTTGGGGTTAGTGTGACTTTGGGAAAGTTGCATCGCCTCTCCGAGCCTCCGTATTGGAGAGGCTGAGGCTCTATTTTGGCAGCCCATTTAGCGTAATTCGTGGTCTTCTGCAAATGTTGATAACATATTACAGTCACAAATTTATGCTTGGGGGGGGGATAGTGATCTGGTTAACCGCTTGTCTCCCCCACTAACTTTTAAATTCTGTGAAGAAAGGATTCTCTTTCATTCATCATGCCCCCAGCACCTAGAACAGTGCTTGGTATATACAGATAAATATATGATGGATAGATGAAAAAATAATGAATAAGTAGGAAATTTGCTCTTCTAAGTATAGGATCAGGCCACTTAAGATTTTTGCTACTGCCCTCTACCAAATGGGAGAATATTGTCAACATGTTGATTATATATTGACCGTATATACAGAGGGGTCAGGTGCAAGCTCATGAGCTGTCCATAATGTAGGACTAAACCAGATTAAGAACCTGGGGCCGAGAGCAGGCTCCAAGGTTAGAAGTCAGTCTGTGGGTTGCCTTGGTAACCTTCCACCTTCTAATACAAGATCTGGTTCCTTAAGCAAGAACATTCCAGAGTCCTGTGGCTGAGCCCAGGGCTGCGTTTAGACACCATACCCACTTGGACTAGACAGGTTGTTGGTCCTTATTCATGTTCATGGCATGGCCCCTTTTCTCCTCGCTTCCCTCTTTTCCTCCAAAGAGCCTCACTAATTCTTAGGCTGAACAGGGGTTCATTTCTTAATGAACAGTGTCCAGCATTTCTTGAGATTGCCTGTCTGTACTGTTTTGGCTACCTTTGTGCTGAGGGATCTCGGGTGCTGCTTGTTTGTCTCTTTGCGATGTTTACCAGGATCTCTAAGACAGACTGAATCCAAATGCACACTCAGAAAACAGGGCTTTGATGAGCAGGAGTCCTCAGTACCAATCAACAGGACCATTGCCTCCCCCACTGAATACGCATCTTAGATAACATTTCATGCTGCAGTGTCTTTAACACATTGTCATTTTGAATAATTATTATTAAAGGAAGCTTAGGGAAAGAGGCAACCTACTATAATGTACAGAAAAGAATGGGAAGTTTGGAATCTGGCTTGGGCTTGGATCTGGCACCTCATCTATGTGACCTAGAACAATCTATGAACCAGTCTGAGCCTTGGTTTGCTCATCTGTAAAGTAAGGATATTAATACCTACCATTGATTGTTGTGGAATGTAGAGGTGATATAAATGCCGAAGCTGACATCATAGGCACTCAATAGCTAATAGCTAATAATATGGTCTTGATACAACATCCGAATGTCCTCAGTTGTAGTCTGTTATTGGGCAGAAATCTTGCTGAGTATGTATCCAGAGTTAATACATATTTAATTAATTTACTAGTTTTAATCTTGTGATGACGTAGGGAATCACTCAGCCAGTCCTTGAATTGGCGGGTTCAGTGAAACCAAGTTCATAGTCAAGCCCTCCATGCTGTTATCACCAGGGTCTGGATCTGTCCTTTGTCTTTGTCTTCAGATTTCCAGTGCCGCCTCTTATTCTCTGGGGACACATATATCAACTCATTTGCTTCTAGTTCCCTACCCAGTATCCATTACCCTTCTTTGTCAAAGAACCCAGTTTTGTTTGGGGCTTCAGTGCGCCCTATAAAGTATATACTTCCCTAGATTTCTCTGTTGCTAAGGGTAACCATAGGTCCCAGTTCTGGCCAGAGAGATTGAAGCAGAGGGCATCTGGGAGAGCTTTGCCTTGCTGATGGAAGCACCGCCCTTCCTGTGGCAGCATGGAGGTGCAACAGGCCTGAACCAACACCCCAAGGGTTAATTGGGGGCCGTGTTACTGGTTCTGGCCAGTGAGTTGTGAACAGAAGTGACTCGTGTCACTTCTGGGCCAGGACATTTATGTACCAACAGAGACTCTCCAAGTGTCCTCCTCCCGTCTGCCCTGAGAACCAGCACAATGTGAGATAGTGGCCAGTCTATCATCTTGGGTCCCAAGCGAGGGGACATAGAGTAGGGGCCCTAACTTATGTGTCTTGGCAGGATGGGGAGACCTCTTCTACCTGGGAGCCCGGAGATTTGATTTCCCAGCTTCCCAAACATGTGGCCTTGACTCCAACCATGAGAGGCCATTCTGGCCCTTGACACTGCAGGTAGCGTGTGAAGAAGCAACTTCTATAACAAGGGGAGGCCAGTGTCCAGCCTTCAGAGGGGCCCTGTGGGGTCCCACAGGGGTGTGCAGTATTGCACAGGCAACATCAGCACCGCTTGATGCTGTTCTGCCCCAGCACTGGGGCAGCGGAATCTCCATGGAATCTGTGATTTGGGGTGTCGTTTCCAAACCTGGATCTCTGGCCTTCCCAGGGATTCTGGGAGCCACCCCATATACTTTACTGCATACCTTTACTGCTTAAACCAGCCTGAATTCCTTTCTGTTGCCATTAAAGGACCTTTTCTGGTTAAATAGGTCAAGAAGAAAGAGGCTTAGCGTCTCAGGCAGAGGGTACAGCTTGAGCAAAAAGGCCCAGAGTCTTGAAGGGGTGTGGGTGGATATATTCTGAAAAGGTTTGTAAGCCCTGTGGGTTGTGTGGGGTTGCAGAGCATGTATTTGGTGTGGCGTGGGGACCAGCAAGAGACGCAGTAGATGAAAAACCCTGGGACCTTGAATACCATCAGTTCAGAGTTTGAACTTGACCTTGGACTGGAGACGATGAGTTTTTAATAGGGCAGGAACAGCATCAGATGCAAAATTGACGAAGATTTCCCTGGGACAGCACAGAGTGTGATTGGACCCCATGAAGCTGGGGGCAGGGAGACAGATGAGGAGGCTATGGGAGTCATCTCAAGTGACAGATGTTGGCTAGGGCACCCCTGCCCCTTGAGATCCAGCAGAGACTGCTCTCTCCTTCCCCACCATCCCTGCTCCCCAGTGCCATCCAGGGCCCTGCAGAAGGCCAGACCTGACACCCTCCACAATTTCTGCAACTTCTCCATGGTCACCTCTGCTTTGGAACTCCCGCCTCTACTGCATTCGTTTTAGTTTATGGATGTTCCTATGAAACTCAACACCTTGATTCTTTGGCCTTCCGTGCCCTTCAGGCTCCCAGTGTCCTCTGCCAATTTGAAGGCTCTACGTCTTTGTCCAGGAGGGCTTCAGGCCCTAAGGGGCAGTGGGGAAGGCTGAGAAGTGTAGTTGGACCTTTCTGGTACACCTTCTGGTTAAAAATTTGGTGTCCTTATTATTAAGAAGTAGCAAAAGTATATTGGGGGGAAACTAGTGATCTGTGCTGTATCTATGAAATCCATTATCTCAGAAGTTAATACCTGTACTCTCCTGGGCTGGGTATTGAAGGAAGTCTAAATGTTTGATCTGTTAGTCATTGGGCACAATGGTACCAATAGTTGTTCTCACTCCTTTGGAAGTGTCAACATTACAACTTTAGGAAGGGCTGGGGGCCAGTCAAACCTGGGGTGTATGAGAACACTCAGAGGTACAGGCAAACCCTCACTCATGGTGCCTCACTTCCCTTTGTTTCCCTGGCCTGTTACTTTTCTGCAGCTGAAACAGAATACGGGCCCAAGAGGCCTGTGGGCACACGAGAAATCTCAGCTCCTGCTGCCCATAGAGTGTTTATTTCCAGAGGGATTCTAGGACTACTGAGAAATGCCCATCTTTCTGGGTTCTGGGAGACCTAGACTAGAGCCCCCAAATGACCCTGGATGGACCTGTAGAGTGAACAAGAAATAAATCTTTGATGTTTTAAAGCCACTCAAACATAGGGTGTTTTTGGTTGTTGTTAATCACAGCATTCCTTAGCCTAGCCCGACTAATAGTACATACCTACTGTCTGTTTAGTTGCCTGGCATTGCAGTACCCACATCCATTTGGTGGGTAACCTCCACCCTCTGAGATTTGTTGGGAGGCAGGACCTTCCTATAAATGAAAATGCCAGGCACCCACTTTCCCAGCCCCCCTTGCAGCTCAGGGGTAGGCACATGGCCAAAGGCAGCCAGTGGTAGAGCCATGGGCTCTGCATTTGCAGCAGCTGCAGTAGTGACATTGTTGAGCTGGTTCCGTTGCTAGAGTTTGGGCTGTGGTTCTGGCTGTGTGACCTCCCATTTCTCTTGCCTACTTTCTAAGCCTTGTTCTCCAGCCTTCCTGTCTAATCTGTGAGCTGCTTAGTGTCCTTTCAATACATGCACTTTCCTTTAAAATCATCCAAAGTTCATTTATGGTGATGGCAGCTTAGAGCCTCGGATGGATACAGCCAGTTAGAAGGCAGTGTGGGCCTGCGTGGGGACCAGTAGCCAAAGGGAAGGGACTGGCAAGATGTGCCTGACTTCTTTCCCCTGCACGGGCTGCTGCTCTAGGAGCAACCTTTGCTTCTGTTTGAGGCCAGAGCAAGCCAGTGGGTGCTAAGCAGGGGCTCTGATCAGTCTTGGTCAGCTTTTGGGCATGCAAACCTCGCTTTCCATATCTGTAAAATGGGGCAAGTGATAGGACCTCACTTATAGGGTGGTTGTGAGGAGTGTATTTGAAAGAGAATATATTTGAGAGAGTTCTGGGAACCATAAAGCAAAACCCGGTGCAAGTTCACCACATTATTCTTAGTGTTAACTTGCCTGAGTATATCCAGCTGGGGACTCTTGGTCGGCGTGATACGGTTAAATACCATTCTGTCCCTGACCTCCAGGGATGTCACAGACCAGTCCTTCTAGTTCAGACCCATCTGAGATTCTACTCAAGAGACCAGAGACCTCAGACTTGAGGTGATGAAAGGATTCCTTCTGGGCTTGGTAAAGGCCAAGACGCACAGAGGCAGGAAAGGATGTTAGGGGTTGTTTTATTCAGTCCTCTCCATTTTCAGAGCTCAGAGAGGGTGAGCCACCAACCCACAGCCACACAGCCACTCTGGCAGTTCTGTGGCTGAGCTCGGGGTTAGGATGCACATCTTTTCCCTCTGAAATTGTGCCTTAATCTGGGGATCTGCTTATGCTGTAATCCGAGGATGCAAAAAGAATTTGAGACTATGACATCTCTCCCTTAAATTAACAGCCCCCATTTTATAGCAGCCTGCGATCTACCAGTCCTTATCCCCCCAGAGAAGGCTCCCTGGAGTTGCCCTTCGCTTTTTCCTTCTCAGCCCTCTAAAGCACTTTATTGAGGGAGAGTGAAAAATTGCTGAAGCGATCTTTTAAATTAGCACGGGATCGCAATCAAAGAAATTTGGAAGAAGAGAACTTTCTCATCCGAGCGGCTGCCAACAGCCCCACCCCAGCTGAAGTGCTCCCTTGTTCTCTCCTGCCCTGCCCCAGATTCACGGGCCACTTGCCGAATCGTTGGCAATTTTCTCTGCACTGTCCTGACAACCTCCGGCCATGAAATTAAAAAGCTAGTTACTGCATCTCTCACTCCTGACGGCTTTGTCCTTGCCAGCGATTTGACAGAGAAATCTGGAAGAGGGAGCCTCACTGCGCCTGCAGTGGGGCTGAAATGCCACCAGAATGCCAGTGGGCTCCAAGGTGGGAGGAAGGGAGCATGTGTAGTGTGCCAGGAATGAATGAATGAGTGAAAGGGAGAGAGAGGGAGAGGGAGGACAAGCTTTGGGCCTCACATTGAAAAATTCCAGTATTTCAGCAGAGGTTCTGGGCCCTGTATTCCAAGACCTGCTACCAAATGCTGAGAGGGCACTTTTCCCCATGCCAGTGTCCTCTGGTCCTCCGCCAGGGTGCAGAGCTCAGGCCTGGGGAGCTGGGAATTCAGAATTTGGGGAGGAAATGGCTCTACTGTGGGGCAAGCCGCTTGACAAGCCCTCCCCCCACCACCACCACCTCAGGTATCTCCCCTGAATTCAGACACTGGTACTCACTCCACATTCCATCACTGACCCCCACCCCCCAAGCCCCCTCTAAAGGAATTTTAAGAAATCCTCAAAAACCGGAGGAATTTTAATTACCCTTAATTAAGAAAAAGCTTTCTAGAAGACCACTGTGATGGCTGACTCACTGCAACGTGGGTGTCCTTGAGCTGCAGAAGGGTGGAACTCAGCCTCAGGCTTCTGTGTCCCCAGCCCTTGGCCTTGGGGCCCACACAGAGCAAGGGCCTGGCAGGTGCTTGTTGGGTGAAGGAATAGAAACAGCTTTATTCAGAGAGTTCTTTTTTCTGCCTCATTCCCCCACCCACCTCCCCGGGCTCGAGCTTGCAGACTGACATGGAGATGTGTAGGCAAGCGAGGTTTTGAGCCCTGGGTCTCCACGGCCAGGCCGAGCATGGTCCGTGACTTCATAGCCAAGAGACCTTGAACAAGTGCTTAACATCCTCAAGAGCGTCTCCTTATCTCGGACTCAGGAATCACCATGGTGACCACTCAGGATGGCTGTGAATTAAACAAAGACCTGCATGTCTGCTGGCCGTATAGTCAATGCTCAATAAAAATAACAGCTTAACCAATCTTTTCCTGGACCTGGAGCCCATCCTGGTACAGGGAGACTCTTCTCAAGAGCTTCCGCCTCACCATACATGGATCTTAGGACTAGTTACATTACTGGACAGGTTTGGCATGGAAGGGACCCCAGGAAGCTGGTCTGGTCCTTGCTATTTAACTGACATGTGCATTCACTCAGTCACTTGCTCATCCATTCATATAACTATTTATTGAGTGCCTTCTATGTGCTGTCCTGTGCTGAGGTTTGGGCTAAAAGAGTAAATAAAAGGTGGCCTGGGAGTTCCCGCTCTGGCACAGTGGGTTAAGGATCCTGCCTTGCTGCATCTGTGGCATAGGTCACAGCTGTGGCTCAGATTTGATCCCTAGCCCAGGAACTTCCATATGCCACGGGTGTGGCTGAAAAAGAAAAAGGAAAAAAAACCAAGATGGTCTGGTCGCAGTTCTTGAAACTGCAGCCAAATAAGCAAAGAAACAAATAAGCGAAGTCAAGATCAAAACCATTTAGGGTTGAGATCAGTAGGTGGTCAGGGAAAGCCTCTGGGGGTGGTAGTGCAGCTTTTTTTTTTTTAGGGCTGCACCCGTGGCATATGGAGGTTCCCAGGCTAGGGATCGAATCAGAGCTACAGCAGATCCGAGCTGCGACTGCGACCTACTCCACAGCTCACAGCAGCGCCAGATCATTAACCCACTGAGCAAGGCCAGGGATCGAACCCGCAACCTATTGTTCCTAGTCTAATTCTTTAATAACCGCTGCGCCAAGACAGGGAACTCCCGGTGGTGCAGCTTTTGAGCTGAAATCCGAATAACAAGAAGGAGCAGCTCTCCTCAGGCCTGAGGGAGGAGGGACCTGGGGAGGAAGCAATAGTTCA
The DNA here is from genome assembly GCA_004024745.2 of Catagonus wagneri. NCBI lineage: Eukaryota > Metazoa > Chordata > Mammalia > Artiodactyla > Tayassuidae > Catagonus > Catagonus wagneri. The sequence continues at coordinate 286,561 of PVHT020000165.1, read as the reverse complement.
TAGGCTTGGAGGTGGGGACAGGACTGGCTGGGGGCGAGCATGGCTGCAGTTGGTAGAGCAGGGGGACGGGTAGCAAATGGGTTCTAGGAAGCCACAGCAGGGGTCATTTCATAGGAAGCCTGCCCTGAGGACTGGGTCGGGGCCCAGAGTCCAGAACACGTGCGGGGGCGGAGAGCTTTCGCCAATGTCTCCCCAGAGGCCTGCTCTGGCCCCCTCATTGCCCAGCACCTGCTGTGACTCTACATTTAGTGATAGAAATATAGTCACTCAGTATAGAAATATAGCTCCACCGTTATTACCCATGGCCCACTTTCTGAAAAGTGTGTGTCTCCCTGACCTCGGGGTCACACCTCGGGGTTGGGAGTGGGTGGATATACTTTCTTGTCTGCCACCAGGCTCTCTGTGTGTGGATCATAGGCTGCCAGAGGCGCAGGCCTGCCTGTCAGAAACGGAGATGCCCTTCCCAAGCTGCGTCATTCCTGGGGCAGTAGTTAAGTAAGCTCCGTGGTGGACCTGTCCTCTAGGCTTTCAACCTGAGCTCACCCCCGTGACCAAGCATCCCCTGGTCCCAGCCATGCACCCAGAGGCCCTGCAGCCACCCTGGAGGTCAGATCTGGGGTTCCAATACCATGTTGGCGTGACCAGCCAATTCACAAAGTATTGCCTACTTGGGGTCAGGCAGCCAAGGACCCTCTGATGATATGGAGCCCGAGATTCTTCCTGTTGAAAGGAGCTAAGAGACATGTAATCCAGCCGCATTCATTCATTCATTCATTTAAAAAGTGTTTACCTACCGTGTGCCATGCATTATATTAGTGCCATGTTATACACTCTGCGTGGGAACTATGTGATGAACAAAAGAGAAATGATTCTGGGCCTCACAGACATTGGTATTTTTAAGGGGATGAACACACACGAAAGAAGGAAACCTACAAATACGTAATTCTGAACACGCTAGGTGAGAGAAAACACAAGAGCAAGACATACAGCGTATGTCACAGGTCCAGTTTGGTCAAACCTGGTCCAATGGTCCCAGATATGAAGACTCAGGTAAGGTCCCGGGTGAATGTAAATACCCGGAATGCCTGTATCATCTCTAAGATTCATTTCTAGTAACACTCCCAAAAGGAATAAATAGGAAAACCATGTTGTAGAGAAGGTCTGAAATCCGGCCAGTAATGAGATTAGCAGGCAAATCCTGATGTTAATGAAAGCAGTTCAATTTGATGATCATTGACTTGGTTTGTAAACGCAGAGGTGGGGACAGGTGACATGTTTACGGAGCATCCCCCAAGTCAGGCTCTGCTGGGGATCCCAGGGATGTTAACTGTTAACTGGAATGAAAGCGCTCCCTCCCGCCTGCCCGCCTGCTCGGAGCGCCTCACAGCGCCTGCTGGTGCCACGCCACGCCACGTGAGGCATGGCCCTGCTGCAAATTCCCGGCTGTCTGTTTTGTTTTGCTTCAGCATTTGACCTTGTCGCCAGATTTCTGTTGAGATTAACCTGACAGAATCCCAAACGTAGTCCATTCTACGGCCGGTTAGGTTTCCACAGTTGATGAAGTCAGTTATTCCTACATCTTGGTGAAGCAGGCACAGAAGGGGAGGTTTGCGGGGCAGAAAAAATCTCTTTTTAGATGAGGCAAAATAGCATTCATGCTTGAGAACAGAGTGCTATTTCTGGCTCCACTCTGATTTTGTACCCATTTCAGCTGGAAGCTGTGTCCCGTTCCAGAACCAAACCCTCCTCCCCCACCTCCTGCTCCCACTCATCTCCTCCTCCTCCTCCCCCATCTTTCTCCCCTCCTCCCACCTCCTCTCCCCTCCCCCCTCCTCCCTCTCTTCCCTCTTTTCCTTTTAAAATCAATCCACATTTATTTGGCTGTGATTTGAGGTATAGTAGTAATCAGGGGATTTAATGTTAGAGGAAAATCAGATAACCCTGGAGCTGCTGACCTAATTTATGAGTTCCTCTGTTTTTCTCTGTAAAATGGGAACGGTTCAATACCGCATGTATTTGAGCATATATTTGTTTATGCCAGTCTTCTGGGTTCTGTAAGGAATAGAAAAAGGAAATGACTAGGATAGTATTCTCCCTCTTGATGATTTCCTGTCCCCGTGGGAACCTCCTACCTGACAGGGTCCTTCTATCTCAGGACACCACAGACAGTCCAGGGTATGTACGTAATTGAAAAACATATTGAGAGGCACAGACACAAGATGCCAGCAGAGCTCAGGGTCAGTGTGGGCTGGAGGAAGGCTCTATAGACAATGCGGTGCTTAAACGGAGTCCTGGAGTTTGGAAAGATCTTGAATTGGAGGGCTAGGCATTCCTGATTCTGATGAAAGGAACACATACAGTCATAGAACCAACTTGTCTCTCCCCAGATCCCCTGTTCCTGCCCATCCCCCCTGTACTGAAGTCCCCTACCCCCAGATCTTTTTGGTATCAGGCTTGTCCTCTCGCTTTTCAATGGCCAGCCCTGTCAGCCGTGCCTGTTGTCCAGGAGAAGTTTCCTTTGGTTCTTCCAGGAGCACTAGTTATCCTAGCACGAAGGGAACAGTGAACTGTCTGGAAGGATGTGGGCTCAGAGCTCACACTGACCTGAGTCTGGATCCTGCTCTGACCATGGACTTGGGCAAGTCAGTGGACAGGTTGAGCCCCCAAATCCTCTCCTCTGAGCTGGGGATGGTAATCCCTTCTCACAGGACAGTTTTCAGGAGAGAATAAGATAACACATGGGTATAAGTTCTAGTACCAATAGAGACTTCTCCCAAAATACCAGTTCCGACCTTTCCCCAGTTCATTTCAACTAAGCCCAATGAATGGTAAATAAGATTGGCCAGGAGGGCAGAGTGAAAAACCCTTACACCGTGGAATCTGATCAACTGGGCTTGGTTCCTGGGTCCAGAAGAGGTGTCTTTTGAATGAGTGCTTTATCCACTGGGAACTGCATTTTTCTCATCCATAGAACAGAGATATCCAGAGCCATGCTCAGCGTAAAACTGAGCAATGCCTGCGAAGAGTTGCATCCAGTGGCTGGCATGTAGAAAGTGCCAGCATCACTACTGTGGCGAGTGTGGCTGAGCCAAGGCCGTAGAAATGGTGCCCTCTGTGGCATCAGAGAGAACCTCTGTACCCCCCCTTAGAAAGATGATGAAACGAGTTGACAATGGCATCCGGTCTTGGCATGGAGATTTTCACCATCCCTAATAACGGTATCTGTGGATTGGAAGTGTGTGTGGAAATGGGACCTGGGAGCCCCAACGTGACTGATTTGCTTGCCTTGCCCTTTGGAGCTCACAAAACATCTGCCTTCCTCAGAATTCACACACTAGAGCTCGTCACGTCTCAAGCACAGAGTAACTAAACCCGAGGCAGCTGGCATTCTGCAGTGCTTTGTTCATTCACCTGAAAAACAAACCCAGCACACTGACAATAACCCGCCAGCCTGCTTCAGGCGGGGCAGAGCCCGGGGACCAGAGAGCTCTCCTTGCCTGCTTATTCGAGTGACAGCAGCAGAGATCAAAGTTGAACGCTGCTATTATCTCTCTGGTTTGGGTGCCCAGCAGGACCACAGGGCTGCCTCGTCCTCAGAGCCCAGAGAGGGTGGCTGGGCGGAACTGAAAAAGGAAGGCGGCTCAGCCCATCCAAAGCCAACCCCACCGCAGTTTTAATCAGAGCTGTGTGTGCCCCAGGCCTTCCCCACGATTCAGCTCGAGGGCCTGGTTCAGTCATTTTCAGACTTCTCAGGTCCACGGAGCCTTGGCAGGCGTGAGAAACAGAACAGAGGGACCTGCCTGGAATAAGGCCCCAGGAATAGAACTGCTTGCAGGAAGACCAAAGTAATAAATATCTGGGTGTATTTTCATGCTTCTAGACCAGGTTAAAATGCATCGCGTTAACAGAGCCCACCCTTATTATGAGAAAGTGGGCTGTGAAACCTATAGGGGCGGGAAGGTGCCCACCCTCTCTCCCTTAATGATATTTAATGACACTATTTATTATTATGATCACAACAAAAGCAGATCACACCGAGTGCTCCTTATCTGCCGGGCACTTTTCTAGGCACCTGACACACATGATTGCATTTACTCCTCACCACCACTCCGTGAGGCGGGGTGCTAGTAGCCTCGTTTTACAGAGGGAGAAACAGAGGCTCAAAGAGCAGATGCAAGAACCGAGAGATATGATATTCTTAGACCAATGTGGACCCAGCCAGCCAAGAGCCCGCAGTCTAGTGATGGGTCATTAAGTTTGAGGAGTGGATAAATAAATCGATCAGTAGCTGTAGGCAGACTATGATGGATGTATGACGTCATCACAAACGAGAGATGCAGACGATTAGGAAGGAGAGGTTTTCTGAGCCTGAAGAGATTGGTAAGATTCCAGCAGGAGAGCACAGTGGAAGGGGAGAGGGACTTCCGGTGGAGGTCACTGCTCAGGAAGGCTTGAAGCAAGTCTGGATAAGAGGAAAGGATCCCCGTGCAGCCCGGCTGGGGAATCATAGAAGGCAAAGCTAGCAAAGGGAGGCGGAGCAGGAGTGGGAAGCCTCAAATACCGAGTGGAAGGGACTGGATCTTTTTTGGTCAACTATAGGGAACGACTGATACCTGGAGCAGTGAAGGCCCAGGATACTGCTCTTCCTCTTGGCTTGGGAGAGAGGAAGATAGAACAAAAGTGGCCTTTGGAGTCAGGCAGTCTGGCTTTAATCTTGATTTTCCCATAGAGATTTGCTCTGTGTCCTTGAGGAAGTTACTCAGCTTCTCCAAACAAAGAGAACAGTCACATGCATTTCAGAGGTTTGGGAAGCGCATTAAATATGATCATGTATGTAAAGCGTAAGGTACAGTGTAGGTGTTTCATGACAGTGGCCAATGATTATTATTTATTAATCATATGAACTCTTGTTTATTTTCTTCTTTGTACCTGTTTCCAAAAGCAGGTCTGCAGACTCCTAGGTATTCCCCCAGACTCAGGGGTTTCCTGAGGTCAGAACTGTTTTTATAATAACTCTGGGACATGGTGTGCATTTTTCAGCCTGTTGACATTTGCACTGGTGATGGGTAAAACTGCTGGCATCTTAGTGCAAGTCAAGGAAGTGGCACCAAAGCGTATAAGGAATCCATTGTGTCCTTCACTGTCACACACGTGCCTGTTTCAGTTAAGAACATTCTAAATGAAGTAATAAAACGATTGGCTTTATGAAATCTCTGCCCTCCTTGAGTACCTGTCTTTTGAATGATCTGTGCAAAAAAAAAAAGGAAGCTACATGTAAAGCCCTTCTGCTGCATACCAGATTACCATGGTTAAGGTGATAGCAAGGAAAACAGGTGTGTAATTGAATTGTCAGCTGTCTTGATCGCTTTTTTTCATGGGACACCGTTTTCCTTGAAAGCACAACTGACATGCCATGGTTTTCATATTTGAGTATTTGGCAAATATTTTCTCAAAAATGAACAAGGTGAGTGTCTAACTTTAAGGAAAACAACTGGAAGTCTTTGTCACCAAGGATAAAATTCAAGCTGTTAAGTGAAAACCAGAAGTTTGGAAAACTTCATCTGCCACTCTGAACTTGGCATCTTCTCATGAAACGGTCTCTGATGAGAACTATGGTAATACTAGGGAATTTGAATCTTTGATACAATATAATGAAATGTGTCAATATTTGGAAGATCTGCATGAATCAGGGAAGAAGCCCTTTCAAATGAACAATGTTATAAAAAATGTTATTAAATCATGCCTGGGTAAAAGATGCATTCAGAGTGGGAGACAGACCAGTGGATTTTTTTTTTTTTTGCCTTTTTTTTTTAAGGGCCGCACCTGCAGCGTATAGAGGTTCTCAGACTAGGGATCCAGTTGGAGCCACGGCTGCTGCCCTACGCCACAGCCATAGCAACACCAGATTCGAGCCGCGTGTGGGACCTACATCACAGCTCCCAGCAACGCTGGATCCTTCACTCACTGAACAAGGCCAGGGATGGAACCCGCATCTTCATGGATCCTAGCTGGGTTTGTTAACCACGGAGCCACAACAGGAACTCCAGACCAGTGGATGTTAATGTGACCAAGTAGCAAAGTTCATCAGTATGGTTTCAGATCTTCCATTGCAACAATGCCTAACACTTGTCAAGTTTTGGTGGGCACCAAAGAATATCCATCATTATCTGAAAAGGCAATTAAAATACTTCTCCCTTTTCCAATTACATATCTCTGTGAGGCCAGCTTTTCTTTGTACATTAAAAGAAAATATTGTGGTATAGTTGATTTACAGTGTTGTATTTCTTTATATATTTAAACCAGAACAAAATACTGCATCAAACCAAAGGTGGAAGCAGATCTGAAAAACCAGCTGTCTTCCATTAAGCTGGACACTAAAGAGGTGTACAAATATATAAAACAATGAAATTTTTGTGAAGTGTGTTCATTCTGTAAAACACTTTATTTTCATAAAATACGTTCCATGTGACTGTGTAATGGGTTTGTTATTTTTAAAGTTAATCTGTTTTTTCAGGTATACAGGAAAGTCTGTTTATATATTTTTTTCAGATTATTTTCCACTCTAGGTTATCACAAGATATTAAATATAGTTCCTTGTGCTATATATAGTAAGTCTTTGTGTTTATCTATTTTATGTGTAGTAGTTGGTATCTCTTAATCCCATACTCCTAATTTATCCCTCCCCTACCCCCTTTCCCCTTTGGTGACCATCTTACTGTTATTTTTTTTTCTTTTTTCTTTTTAGGGCCGCACCTGAGGCATATGGACGTTCCCAAGCTAGGGGTCCAATCGGAGCTACAGCTTCCAGCCTATGCTAGAGCCTCAGCAACGCCAGATCCGTGCTGTATCTGTAATTTACACCACAGCTCACGGCAACTCTGGATCCTAAACCCACTGAACGAGGCCAGGAATCAAACCTGTAGCCTCATGTTCCTAGTCAGATTCATTAACCGCTGAGCCAGGAGGGGAACTCCTTTTTTTTTTTTTTTTTTAATTTTATTTTTTATTATTTTTGTGTTATTTTTAAATAAATGAATATTTGTATAATTCTTCAGTTTTAGTGTCTTATATGATAAATAGAAGCAAGAGTGCTCTGGGGTCCTCAAAATTTTTAAGTATATAAATACTGAAGGTTTTGAGAGCTGCTAGCTCATGGCCTGGCACACAGTAGGCTCTCACTAAATGAGTGTGGATTCCGGCCACACTGCGGGGGTGATGGCAGGCCAGGCTGCCCAGTCCCCACGTCACCCTGCTTCTCTGTTCTTTGAAGGACAATGTCTTGACTGCCTGGTCCTCCCTCCTGTGACTCTAAGCCTGGACCAGGTGACCTTGGGAACTCCCTCTGCTGCCTGGTTAATGCTAAGTAGGATTACCCGTGAACCCTCACATCCACATCCCCAAATCACCTCTGCAGATTGCAGGTTCTAATTCCATTTGTTTTCAGCCTCTATCACTGGGTTTAGGCCAGAATGGGGAGCCTGCAGAATTGCTGAGACAGTAATTTGCAATTAAATGTAAGAAATGTTAGAGGTTAGACCTTTGACAGATGTTGGCTTTTTTTTTTTTTAATTTTATCGGAGTGTAGCTGGCTTACAATATTGTGTTAGTTTCAGGTGTACAGCAAAGTGAATCGGTTTTAGATATATTTATATATATATATATATATATATATATATATACACACATATATATGAGTTATATATTTTTACACATACATCAGTTAAATATATATTAGACTATATGTGTGTGTGTGTGTGTGTGTATATATATATATATATATATATATGTATGTATGTATATCTCCATTCTTTTTCCCATATAGGTTGTTAAACACTGTTGAGTAGATTGCCCTGAGCTATACAGTAGGTTCTTGTTAATCATCTATTTTGTGTAGTAGTGTGAATATGTTATTCCCATCCTCATAATTCCTTCCCCCGCCTATCAGTTTCTTCTGTAGTAACCATAAGATTTCTTTTGAAATCTGTGAGTTTGTTTCTGTTTTAAATTTTTTTTCAGGACCGCACCCGTGGCATATGGAGGTTCCCAGGCTAGGGGTCGAGCTACAGCTGTGGGCCTACACCACAGCCACAGCAACACAGGATCCGAGCGGCGTCTGTGACCTACAACATAGCTCACAGCAAGGCTGGATCCCCGATCCACTGAACAAGACCAGGGATTGAACCCACATCCTCATGAATACTAGTCAGATTCGTTTCTGCTGTACCACAACAGGAACTCTCGTTTCTGTTTTTTAAATAAGTTCTTTTGTATCATTTTTATTAGATTCCACATACAAGTGATATCATATGGTATTTGTCTTTGACTTAACTTCACTCAGTGTAATAATCTCTAGGTCCATCCTGTTGCTGCAAATGGCATTATTTCCTTCTTTTTTCATGGCTGAATAATATGCCATTGTGTATATATATACACCACCTCTTCTTTATCCCTTCCTCTGTTAATGGACATTTGGGTTGCTTCCATGTCTTGGCTATTGTAAGTAGTGCTACAGTGAACACTGGGGAGCATGTATCTTTTTGAATTACAATTTTCTCTGGATAGATGCCCAGGAGTGGGATTGCTGGATCATGTCTTGGTTCTATATTTAATTTTTTAAGGGACCTCTGTACTGTTCTCTGTAGTGGTTGCCCCAATTTACATTCCTACTAACAGTGTAGAAGGGTTCCCTTTTCTCCACACCCTCTCCAGCATTTATTGATTGTAGCCTTTTTGCTGATGGCCATTCTGACTGGTGGGAGGCGCTAACTCACTGCAGTTTTGAGTGACGTTTCTCTACTAATTAGTGATGTTGAGCATCTTCTCATTCTATGAAGCCACCCTCATCCTGATACCAAAACCAGACAAAGATACAACAAAAAAAGAAAACCACAGGCCAGTATCACTGATCACCATAACCACAAAAATCCTTAACAAAATATTAGCGAACCAAAACCAACAATACATTCAAAGTATCCTGCACCATGAGCACATGCGATTTATCCCAGAGATGCAAGCATTCTTCATTATCTGCAAAGCAATCAGTGTGATACACCACATTAAGAAACTAAAGAATGAAAACCCTAAGTTCATCTCAATAGATGCAGGAAAAGCTTTTGACAAAATTCATCACCCATTTCTGATAAAAAACTTTCCAGAAAGTAGGCACAGAGGAAAGATGTGGGCTATTTTTAAAGACGGGGACTAATTACCACTAGGGCCTTCCTCTGTCTGGCTCAGGAACACTGCCACCTGAGGGAGGGACATGCTGACTCTGCTCTCCTTGCTCAGAGGCAGAGAGAGTTGGGGGGCAGCAGTGACCCTTCGGTGACACCCCGCAATCCAATCTTCCCCTCTCCTTCCTCTCTCCTCTGTACTGATCCCCATGGGCCTGAAAGAGAGCATCTTCCCAGGCAGCCTGAGTGGCTGCCTGACATCAGAGTCAAGGCCATGGTCTACTTGAGGAAACAATAGTGGAACCCGGGAACAGAGCTAATTAGCTAATGTACTAAACATATAAATAAAGAAACCCAACCACTTCAAGGCTTTCGGGACTTGTGGAGGTTGAGGTGACCCTGGGACTTTGCTGCAGCCAAGGCCCTCCGAGGTCGGATGCACACAGGCTCCCTGCACCTGGATTTACTGAGGAGGGACCGCTGGGAAGACAGAGTGGGTTGCGGTGCTGCTTGGGGACGAACACTTTTGGACAGTGTCTTACATAGAGTTTCTCAGGCGACAGACTCTGAAACAGGGTCTGTGTGGGTGTTTGGGAGAGCCAGCTTGGGAACCACCCCTGTGAGGGAGGGAGTGGAGCAGAGCCAGCAGAAGTTGGGCTGGAATGCAGCTGCACCCAAGGCCTCAGCCTGTCCCCCAGGGAGCTCAGAGCTGGCACTACCCTGCAGCGTTGTCTGAAACTGAATCAAGGGATTTCAGTTTTGTTCCCTCATAATGGTCAGTCCCTGGTTGCCAGCTGCCTCCAGGGGGAAAGGGCCAGAACCTAAGTCCACACAGTTCTCTTCAGTCTAGAGGAATTCCTAGAGAAGGACTCAGTGAGGGCCACCAGCAGCCAACACCCCCAGAAGCCAGAGAAATGAGTGTCTGGATCCTGATGGGCAGTGCACTCTGGCATCGCCCGCAGAGGCAATTGGAGGCCGTTTGAGGATGCAGGGAACAGAGGGGTGCAAGTCAATGTATGCCGGGAGCTGGAAACAGCAAGGTTTTTTTTGTTTTGTTTTGTTTTTTGTTTTTCTTTCTAGGGCCGCGCACGCGGCATATGGAGGTTCCCAGGCTAGGGGTCAAATTGGAGCTACAGCTCCTGGCCGATGCCACAGCCACAGCAACGCAGGATCCGAGCCACATCTGCGACCTACACCACAGCTTACCTCAATGCCAGATCCTTAACCCACTGAGGGAGGCCAGGGATCAAACCCGCAACCTTGTGGTTACTAGTAGGATTTGTTTCCTCTGTGCCACAACAGGAACTCTTGGAAACAGCAAGTTTCATTTTAAAACGAAGTATCGCTTCAAATGAAACAGAAGAGTCTCAGTGCATATCTGTTAAATGGCTGGATGAAAGAATGAAAAAAATAAATGGATTGTATGTGGGAATCCAATCAATACAAAAGGTGGGATTGCTCTTGGGAAGGTATTTAACCTCTCTGTGCTTCAGATTTCTCATCCGTAAAGTGGGAATAGTAACGGCACCTTTGTCGCGGATGTTTTGGTGAGGGTGAAATAATCTAATATGCATAAATTTTTAGAAGAGTGCCTGATGCGCAGTAAGAACTGTATAAATGTTCGCTATAATGGTGGCAGTTGCTGTTGTTACATGGGTTGTAGTTCTTGCTATTATGCAAAGTCCTCGCCCACTGTGGCCAGCCGCCCCCCCCCCCACCGATACAGCCATGGAGTTAAAGGTCTCCGACAAGCGCAGTCGCAGACCAACATCTGCACATAACAGTGGGGCACACGACTGTTTGGGGTTGGGCTCTGATTTTGGGCTGGGACAGTTTCTGCAAGTATGGGGGACACTAGTGGTATCTAGGGTCCTATGAGTGGGGGACACAGACAAAACATGAGAGAGAGCTTCCCTCAGCCCTGATTAATCAAAAAGGTCTTGCGCAGGTGCTGGGGGGGGGGGTGCCCTAATGCCTCCCTAACACTAGCTCTTTTCTTTCTGTCCCTCTCTCTCTCTCTCTCTCTCTCTTTTTTGGACATGCCCATGGTATGCAGCAGTTCCCAGGGCAAGGCTCAAACCTATACCACAGCAGTGACTACGCTGGATCCTTAACCCATAGGCCCCGGGGGACCCCAAAACTATTCTCTTCTTTTTAACAACGATGAGAGAGCAGACTTAGCAGCTACCTGAGCTGCAGCACCTGGCTGGGTTTCAGGAGCATTGTTATCTTGCTTTCAGCATTCTGATTTTTACGATGATCATCCATCTACAGCAAGTGAAATCTATTTTCCAATTGCTCCTGCGAGAGAAAAATTCCCCTTAACCTAAATTTTATGAAATAGAAAGCGGTGAGTTGATTTAAGGAAAAATGTGCAATACATAAGAGCCCAGATCTCTCATGGATCTGGTAACAAATCGAGAGAGGTTTCCGTGAATGACTGAAGTTTGACGAGCACTGGGCTGGAGGGCACGGACGGGAAGTGTGAGGGAGGCAGAACTGGCGGGACTGGACCTGCCTCCGTCGCTTTGCACGTGGTTTACCGCAGAGAATGCCTTTGCCTTCTCACCTGTGTCGGATCCCACACATCTTTCCCACCCTCGCTCCAGGGCCTTTTTCCTTCACAAAATTTTACCTGATTCCTTTCCCAGTGACAGTGAGCTCTCTCCCTGCTCTGCCCCCATAGCAGTTTGGGGGCGGTGAGACCTTCCTGTTCTCTTAGAGCAGTACGCAGGACACCCCCACTCCAGTCATTTACGCCTAGCACAGCACAGTGCGTGCAGCCGGTGCTCCGCGGGTGTTCCCTCTGATTCTGTACCTCACTTAACCACGGCCCTTTGGTAAACACGTGCACCGCGCAGGTAAACGGAGCCATCCAGGGATGGAAACCCCGGCCAAATGCCAAGCGACCCCCAGCTGCCAGTTGCAGGGGCCTCCTGTGGTTTAAGATTTGCAGTGATCGCACATAGCTCAGGTTCAACTGGAAGGGAGGTGGGCAGGAGGGCTGGGCGGTGAAGGACAAAGGTGGGCAGCCACTGTCCCTGTTTCTGTGAGGTGCCCTGGGCAACTAAGGGACACGGGAGCCCATCTGAGCTGATGGCAGCTCTTGTCCTGTCCCCAGGGGCCATCTGCTCTTATCAAAGCCACTCTCCCTCCTTCTCCATCCCCAGGACAACTGCGACATCCTCCTTCCCATCCTGGATGACTGGTGCTTTGCCCTGGTGGTGTTAACTGCTCTGCAGAGGGGGAGAGGAGCTTTTTTCTCAACACTGTGGTTGCCTTCCTCCTGTTCCCATTTGGGGAGAGACAGTTTAGTTTAGTGAGACGCTCCCCAGGGCACCCTAGCTCCTCCAATGATGGCCTTGTGTCCTTGGCCAAGTGACCTTTCTCTTGGAGCCTCAGGTTTCCCTCCAGGTTGTACCATCGGGACCAGCACAGTGATGGGCGTGTGGCAGGAGCTCCTGCTCCACAAAGTGTGGGTTCCTTTGCCTGCTATACTCTGAGGTCGCAGTGGGTTGGGGGGGTGACATGGCTGGAGAGGAAAACTCTAAAGGGAAGATGCCCCCCCATTTGAATGGCTGCAAACGAAGAGTTTAATTTCCTATTAAAATGGAAAAGCCAGGAGGCCCCGCTGTCGTGCAGCGGATTAAGAGTCCAGCTGCAGGGGCTCAGTTGGTTTCGGGGGCTTGGATTCTATGCCTGGCCCGGTGCAGTGGGTTTAAGTATCTGCTGTTAGCTGTGTTGTAGGTCACAGCTGTGGCTTGGATTCAGTCCCTGGCCCAGGAACTTCCACATGCTGCAGGTACAGCCATTTAAAAAAAAAAAAAATGTAGAAGCCAGAATTGGAGGTTCTCAAATTTTAGTGAGCATAAAATGCAGATTCCTGGGTGCTGGCTCTGGAGAGTCTGGGTGGGGCCAGATAATGCACTTTAAATAGTCCCCTCAGGTATCTACTTTCCCAGGAATACCTCTGAGAGCCCAGCCCTAGGTCACATGGCTGGGTCATCTAGTCCAGAGGTCACAGGCGGGGGACCCCCCCTCAAAACTAAGTTTCCCACTCCTATTCTGATCACTTTTTCTTGGGTAAAGTCTGGGGCCTTGGCAGTGGTGGGCCTGCTGTCTGACCCGACAAGGGCCCAGCGCTGGGTTGTGTCTGCTCCCTTCGGACTGGGCTGCCATCACTAAAATCCTTGCTCAGCCCTAGCGTTGTTGGCATTTGTGGCCTCTGGCTGGCCTCTCAACCCACAGAGCAGGAAACTGAAGTGCAGGGCACAGATGGCTCAGGTGTGGACAGATGGCTTTGGATGCCCAGGTCGGAGGCCACCTCTGAAGAGCTGTTGTGTCCACTGAGGTCTGAGCAGGGAGAAGGAGCCGGCAGGTGAAAGGGAGAAAAGTAGGTCACCCCTGAACTCCTGGGAGGGGAAAAGTGTGTGTGTGTGTGTGTGTGACCCAAGGTGGGTGGGAGTTGTGGGTGGCCTTGAGGGGTGACACGCAGAGTGGGCAGGGGTGGACGAGGCCAAGGTATGAAGGCTCTGGGCCCTACTGGATAGATAGCAAAGTCTAGGGGAGCGAGCGCTCACTGCCTGGTGGCGGAAAAGGGAGAGCACCCAGCAGGTCCAGGCCCTGGTGTGGGCGCAGGATGAGAAGGACAGAGGGTGGGAAGAGGGAGAATAGGAGGCAAGGGGGAGCTTCTGCATCACAGTCCTAAGGAGAGGGCCCTGCTGATAGTTGGTTTTGCCCCCACAAGGAGTGAGCCTCTCCAAGGCTGCAAAAAGCAAAGGCCCAGATGGGGACAGGAGGAGAGGGAGTCTGAGACAATCCTCGTGCTGTTATTTGAACTCTGGATCCAGCTTGTTTTGTGAGTTATAAGTACCTACCCCACCCAGGGTTGCCAGTTAAACTTGCATTTCTGATAAACAATGACTTTTTTTCATATAAATATGTCCCGTGCAATATAGGAGATATAGCTATACTAAAACATTATTTGTTATTTGTCTGAAATTCAGGTTTAAACGGCACCCCGTATTTTTATTTGCTAAATCTGGAACCTCATCCTCCCCCTTCCTCTGGACTAACGCCAGTTTCTTTGCGTTTCTGAGTCTTGCAACTAAAGGGTTCCCAGTTGAAGCAGGCAGTTGAGAAATGAGTCAACCTGCTTGGGGTCACAAGGCCAGCAAGTCACAGCGGCCGGATTAGAACTCATGTCTGTGACTCAGAAACCTGTGATTAGTCCTCCCAGAGGCTGGGGTGCGGCAGAGAACAGATGAGCTGAAGCTCATGTGACATGGCTGGGTTTGAACAGGACGTGGCACAGGGAAGAGAGTGAAGAGAGAAGAATGGGACTTGCAGCTTCCTTGACTAAGAGATGACAGTCCTTTTCATTATTATTTGTTAATTCACATAACTGATCACTCACTAAATATCAAATACCTGTCAGGGGCAAGACATGGTGCTGGTTTCTGATACCTGAAATGGGCTGCTCCTATCGTTGTTTATCTTTCCCATTTGGAAAAAATGGAAGCGCGAGGTTGAGCGAGGCTGTGGGTCTGGGAGCCAAGGGAGTTGGGGTTTTTCCAGGCCGCCTACCCTGAGCTCCACGCCTGACCCGGCCAGCCCACATTGAGGCCAGTCTGCTCCGCCACTTGCTGGGCGTTCAAACCCAACTCCCCATCCCTTCCCTGGGCAGAGCAATACAAATTGCAATGGCTAGCAAATGCTCAGGCTTTATCTGCCCTTGGCAGGTGTGTCTGTTGTGACATACCTGATGTTTAATCCTGACATCCTGTGTCCCACACCTGGGCACAGCCCTCCTTGCCCGCCCCCAGTGTGGATGCCAGCCAGGTCTCCTTCTGTGCGGTGGGATGGAGGATGCTAGGGGAGGGGGACAGGAGCTCAGGGCTTAGCAATGCCGAAAGTTGGATCCAGGCTTCTGGTGCCATGGTGACAGTTGCTATAGAAACACACGGGCTGCACTCAGCACACCTAACAGGAATCTGTGGGGTTTTTTTCATAGACTGGAGTCAGCAGAGACGGGGGAGCTCGGTAGTGGTTAGAGGGCCCTTTCCGGAGTGAGAGCCAAGTCTTGCCCTGGGGTGGCCCCACTTCTTCTCCTGCCATCTTCTTCTCCTGCCTCTTCCCCTCCCTCCCCTTTCCTCTCCACCATACAGTCTTCAGTCTCCATGGCTTTGGCTGTGGCCCTCTCAGCCCGGAATACCCAGGCTTCTTCACTTGGCAAATTCCTGCTCATTCCCCAAGCCTCATCCCGATGCTTTCATTCAGCAAATATTTATTGAGTGTACAGGATGCTGTTCTGGCCACGGGGGACCCAGATGGACAAGGGTCTTGCTCTCATGGAGCTGCCAGTCTTGGTGGAGAGGCAGGCATGAAGGAAGCACCCAACAGATGCAAGAGAATACATTCTGATTGTGCCATGGCAGCGAGGAGGGTGATGAGGCGGACAGTGCTGGGCTGCGGGATTGGGAGTTGGGGAAGATGTGTCTAAGGAGTGATAGCCGTCTTCCCTGTGCCCTCTGGTCTCTGAATCACGGCACTGCTGGCCCTTTAATATCACTGCCCATCTCCCACCTGCTTTCTCCTTGAAGGCAAGAGG
Organism: Catagonus wagneri; assembly: GCA_004024745.2. Classification (NCBI taxonomy): domain Eukaryota; kingdom Metazoa; phylum Chordata; class Mammalia; order Artiodactyla; family Tayassuidae; genus Catagonus; species Catagonus wagneri. The sequence goes on along the minus strand of PVHT020000165.1, from coordinate 270,778 downwards.
GAAGTCTCATTTGTCTCCGTGCCCCAATGTCTGATACAGAACAGGGACTTGATAAGGCACATATATTTATGGAGTGTGACCCATGGATCAGGCAACGTCACAGATGGCCTCTCATTTCCCCTTCATATTGAGTCCAGGATGAAAGTATAATTTGATCATTTCCTATCACTTTAGAGATGGAGGAACCAAGCTCAGCTAGGTTAGGAAACTAGCTTTGCGTCCCGCTCCAGCTCGGATCAGGGCTGAGAGTCAAAGCCAGTCAGTCCTCTTTGGGCTCCTTTTATGTAATATGGTAACAGCTTTATTGAGATACGATTCACATACCGTACAGTCCCCCCTTTCAAAGCCTCTGAGTTCATGGTTTTTAGTTTATTCACGCTGGTGCGAACATCAGAACAATCAATTTTAGAACATTTTCATCACGGCCCCCGAAACAACTGAATTCCTCCAGCCAGGGCCTCAGCCTCGTAGGAGGACTTGAAGTTCAGAAGCCGGCTGCAGTTGTAAATTTAGAACCGAGGAGTTCTGCGTGGGCTGGCTGCCTCTCTTTTGGCACAGCAGTAACGAGCTTTTGCTTATTGGCATTTTAAAAGTATATGCTTGGCTTCTCTGAATGAAGACCCCGATTCTGCACTGAAAATCTCAAAACAACCTACGGACAAATAAGTCGCATTCCAGGAGAGCTTTCAGAAGGCCTCCCTAGCTGGGACATGGTGGGCGCTGTCCGTGCAGTGGCTCAGAATGTCTGGAATTCACCAGACTCGGCATTTTTAAAGCCTGAGACTTTCTAGAAGCCTGATCTCATGGCATGTGCTGGCACAGAAGGGACTGCAGCCAAGGGGAACCAGGGACTCTTTGAACCCCGGGACCACTCTACCCTCCTCTTCATGACGGGCCAGTGGTGACCAGTTTAACCAGTATGTCCAGTTCACTTAGCCCCAGAACCAGTGAGTGGAGTAAACGATCAATCTATCCTTTTTTAGGGGCCAGGGGAGGCTCCCCTGTCCCAAATTTTCACATCCTTCCCTCCTCTGCTTATTCCAACTAACCACACGTGTCTGAAATTCATCTCTGAAGATGTATTTCCTAAAGTATGGAAGGGGAGCAGTTTGACTTTTTCCCCAACCTGGTGCATAAAAGAGGCCGTGTGTCATTTTGCCATGTAAACCAAAGACCCCAGTTTCCCAGTTGAACAGAAGGTTCAGGATCTCTCTCCTGGCTTCATCTCTCCCGCCCTGGGAATCGTGCAAGATATTCAAGTTCTTCATCTGTCTCCAGGGGTCAGGCTGCCTTCAAAGATGAGCGAGGCAAGCTCTGGAGAACCTCACCAGGCTTTGCGTCCTTTTATGCATGGCTGGCTCAGCATTCCCCATCCTGGCTCAGAGACAGGAAGCAAACCAGGCCAGTTGAAGCAAGGATTTTATAAAGGTTCCTTGTTGGCCAGCTTCCGGTCTTTCAGAGGGCCAGAGGCCCGGGCTTGGAGGTGGCTCAGCTAGGAACAACTTCTAAAATCATACAACTGCTTCTCTGCTGGGCACAGGCACTGCTGCCAGAACCACCAATGCTGGCAAGGCTAGACCCTGTATCCTGGGGCTGATATTGCCACTGGAAACTGGATTCAGTTCCTGGCCGCCATTCTTGCCATACTGTCCCTGCTTCTCTGTCATCAGCACCCATGCTGATGTCCTGCTAAGGCATTCTGATATGAGAAGCCTAGCTCGTGTGCCATCTCCCCGGCTCCAAGGAGGCTGGGAAGTGAATTTCAGCTTTTGTAGTGGGAGTAGTCTCTGCCCACCTGGTAGACTCATGAGGTGGTGAATTCTCACCAAAAGAGGTCGCCCAGCTGAATAATCAGTTACCAATTGCTTCTTTGCTGATTTGCCCATCTTCACTCTGTACCGCTATGCCCCGGGGTTTGAAGAGGGACAGCCACTGGCCCCTAAATAAGTCCTAAATAAGTCCCCTTCCTCTAGGACTGTGGGATTTCTATAACTAAGATGAGCCACACATGACTGCACAGAATAAAGAAACCTGCGTCACGATGACTGTAAACCCCATAAGGACCCAAGTGGGAGGAGCTGTTCCCCAAAGGAAATCAGGAAATATTCCAAAAGAAAGAATTCTGGGCAGGAAAAATGACATATATTTATCACAACTAGGGAATCCCATCAGTTGATTAGGAAATAAAAGTAACATATTGGAGAAGTCGCCGAGGGGTCTCAGCAAGTACCATTGTCTCCAGTGGAATGATCTGGAATGCACGTGACTCTCGGCCTGTTCTTACATTCCTGTCACCCCCTCAGGATTCCTTTTCCTGCCTTCTCTATCTCATGGGGGAGACTTCTCCTCACAATCTGGCGGATCCGACTCAGAAAACCGATCAGGTGTTCCAAATCGATGGCCCGTTTGGGGTACTGTCTTCACACAGAACCATAACGAGGTGACCCTTGTTGCCTTAGTCCTGAAAGAACAGAGAGGATGTCAGAATCCTAGGAATTGCTAATCTGATCAAAGCCTACAAAAAAAAAGAAGAAGACAAAAACCCCCCAAAGTATAAAAATAAAGCCAGCTGGAAGGTAGTGATATTATTAAAAAATACACAAAGAAAAATATTCAAACAAAGAGCAGGAAGAAATTATTTCCAGTGGAATATGGTAATATGTTGTTGGCATAAAAATCTCAAAGTACGCATTTCTTCTTTTGGCTAAGGAAGAAAAGCAGTGAATCCTTACTGTAGTCTGCATGCCCCAGGGACACGATCGTGTCTCTGCACTCTTGTATTTGTTATATACCACATTCCCGATATTATTATATCTACCTGGATGCCCTTACTTTTTTCTTCCCTGCCTGGTGAGCTCCTACATGGCTCTGAGAACCCAGCCAGAGGCTTTTCTAGTCCCCCCAAATCACCGTGCCTTCCTCCCTGCTGCCTTTGCTCTCTCCATAATCCACTCTTCCAGGCCCAAACAATGGCACAAACAGGCCTTTGGTCTCTGGAAGTCTCCCCGACAGCACTCTAAGCTGCTCAAGGACCAGGCACGTATCACAATCTTTTCTGGATCCCCTATGCTTGATCTATGCCTGATACAGGGCAGTGGTCCAAGAAATGTTCATTTATTAAGGAACATCACCACGAAGCTTTTCCACAAATGTCTGTGGAATGAGGGAAGGGATTTTTAAAACAGAGACTGGTGTTTGCAGCTGTTGAGACAGGGAGAGGTGAAAGGAGTGTGCGATCATAGGCGCTGTGAGCAAAGCATCTCAGGACTGGAGGGCCACTGGCACTGTGTAGGCCTTGATCAGCTTAGCAGTTCCTAGGATTCTGACACCCTCTCTGTTCTTTTGGGACTCAGGCATCCAAGGTCACCTCGTTATGGTTCTATGTGAAGACAGTACCCCAAAGGGGCCATCGATTTGGAACATCTGATCGGTTTTCTGAGTCGGATCCACCAGCTCGTAAAATCCAATAAATGTCAAAGACCTGTCAGGCCCATTAACCTCCGGAGGTCCATTAAAAGTCTGCTTTTGCTAAGGTGATTATGTTTTCATGCAGACACCAGGAAGGCCAGTTATAAAAACCCCAGAATTTAGGAAATTAGGAAGGGCAGAGATTTAAAAATGGGATCATATGGTCGCTACCAGTTTTTTCTTAAGACTGTGCCGTCTCTTCCACTGGTACATACAGGAAGACCAGCTCCGTGGTAGGAACAGGGGTGCGGGGGCCCTTCCGGGAAAGATTCCAGAACTTCTTTACTTGCCTCCATGAAAATGAACCCAGGAGTTCCTACTGTGGGGCAACAGGATCAGTGGCGTCTCTGCAGCACCAAGATGCAGATCCGATCCAAGCCCAACACCGGAGTCCGAGTCACCACAGCTGCAGTGAAGCTCGCGACTGCGTCTCAGATTTGATCTCTGGCCTAGGAACTCCACGTGCCATGAGGTGGCCAAAAAAAGAAAGAAAATGAACCCAATCCCTGTCTTCGAAGTACCCCACCTCTCTGTTTTATCCCTTACAGCACTGAAGCAGAGTTTTTTGCTGCATGTGGGTCCCTTCCATTAGACTCTCAGAGCTGCAAGAATGGAGTGTTTGTAGGGATCTCTTTGACAAGAAGTGAGGGATACCTGAACCCAAATTACTTCAGCAAGAAAGGAAATTTGGTTGGCATATCTGTCGCAAGCCCTTCCCATACCTGGCATCACAGGCACTGGCAGATCCCATGTGATGGCAGGGCTGCCTCCAGCAGCACCAGAGCTCCCGCTGCCAGCCCAGCATTCCTGTGAAAAGGAGCTTTTCTCTCCCAATAGAGCCAGCCAGTCTCCCAGGCTGATTCCCATTGGCCCAGCGTGAGCGCACTTGCCAATCCCCAAGCATACTTTGGCAAAGCAGTTAGCCTGTTGTGCTGTAATTACTTCTTTACTTGCCTGTTTCCTACCTGAAACTGTGAGTTCCCTGATGATTGGAACCAGTTGCATCTTCCCAGTGCCTAGTTTAAGGCCTGGCACTCAGTGAAGTTTACTAAATGCGTGTGGAATGAATGCACTAATGAAATTAACATTGTTGATGATCTTCTGTGTACTAAGAACCATCAAAGTCCATTTGTAGGAAATTGTGCTTCCGGAGTGGCTGCAGATATAATCCTCTACCTCCCATGCCTTTTTCGGAAGGAGAACTACTATGTCTCCACCACTGGCAGAGTCGCTTCGCCCTTGCCTTGAATCCTTGGAGCTAGCCCTCACACTTGTTATGGTCAGTAATAGAATGTGATGGACACTGGGTATCTTCAGGGCCTTCAGAGAACTCTAGCTTCTGTTTTCACCTCTCGGAATACCCTTCACAGCCATGCTATGAGGAAGCACAAGCAGCCATCTAGAGAGGTGGATGGAGGAAAACCAAGATTCCCGGCCAACAGCTCCAGCCGAGTTCCCAGCTGGTGGTCAGAGCTAACTGTCAGTCATATGGGCAAGGCCGTTTTGGATTTTCTGGCTGTCCCTGGGCCTCAGCAGGCACCATGTGAAGCAAAAGAACCATCCAATCAACCTACAAAAACATGAACAATAATAATAATATAATTTTATCCTCACATCAGTCCTATAACAGTCTCATAGACATTAAATAGCTTTCCTTAAATCATGCAGTCCTTAAATAGCGGAGCATCAGACTAGCCAGGATGTGCTCATGAAAACTAATCTTGCCAGAAGTTAATAAAGGAAATCAGTAATTGGAAAGCAAACCATTTGGCAGTGTCACAGAAATGCATTTCAAAGCCAGGCACTGGATTTGGTTTGACTCTTTTTTTTGAGGGGGCGGGTTTAGCATGGTAGCTAGATTTAGCATGGTAAGACATAGGAGAGGGGCTACAACAGGAGCAGAGTGGGAGAGACGCAGGCTGCTGCGGTGTGACAGGGGATGGTGGGGACTGCCGCAAACAGGAGAGGGCATCCCGCATCTGAAATAGCCGCCATGAAGGCTATGCCTTTGTTGCCAAGGTCTAGGTTGGCCCAAGGTCACCAAATCCTTCAACACTTCAAAAGCTCGTGGTATTCCAGTTCCTCAGTCTTGTCTAAGTCGGAGGAAGGAAGGCGGAGAGGACATTTTCATACCAGATCTGATCCCCAGAATCCCAGCTTCTGATTTTCTCTCTAAAGAGCCATCCCAGCTTAGGCTCTACAGAGGGAAACATACCCACTGCCTTTGTTCCAAAAGAAGGGGGAAAAAAAAAAGCTTCTCACTATAAGCTCTGGAAAAGGTTCCAAAATGTTCTTAATTTTTTTTTTCCATAGTTAAGATAATTCGCTGGGGACTCCTGGCCCATTTTCTACCTCCAAGCTGGCTTTGGCTTCTCTGTGTTCTTATCATCTTGTGAGATGCTGCTGCTTCCCAAGGGAAGGCCAGATGGGGAAACTCCTCGCTGAGAAGCAGGCAGCTCCTGTTTGCCTGGGCCTGGCCGGCCATAAGTCCCTTCTCCTGGCATGGGGCCCCTGGAGGTCCGGAGGGATGTTACGCTCTCTCTGCCTACGCGTGACCCTATGGAGCCATCCCGGGCAGAAAACAGCCCACTAAATGAGCTCCTTCCTTGGGTCCAGGACCTGCAGGTAGAGACTTCTGCAGGGAGCCTGAGCCAGGGCTGTGGTGGCCACAGAGGCCCTCAGAGGGGCTAGACAGCCATGCTGCCCTCTTCCCTGACTTTGCCCTATGGCCAGCCTCGAACTCACTGCCTTCGCTTCTCTGTGTTCTTCTGCCCTTTACAGAGTGGTAGAAACCTCCCCGCTTCTCTCTGTGTCCTGCTGCCTCATGCTACTGCTCGAGTAGCACTTACAGCTCCATCAAGTTCCACTGCCATGAACTGATGTAGCATTTACCGCTGCCTGCCAGTGTTGAAGCCGTGCCTGACCAGGGCTCAGAGAAGGTAAGCAGCTTGTTCAAGATCATATAGTTCATGAATCTGGTAGACCCAGATATTCTGTGGTTATTTCTGAGTTTTAAAGTAACGATGATAATAGTAATTCCTTTGGTAATCACTGAGAAGTCCCCTTCCTTACCCGGATTCCCAGATGCCCAGCCTTCTCCTCAGAGGCAACCACTGTTACTGGCTTCCTGTGTGCCCATCCAGATATCAGACATAATAAAATTATGTGAAATTGAGACCAAGTGGGATTAGCCAGGCTCCATGCCCCTTTGACTCATGATCACTGCTTCTTGAGAAGAGCCTGGCACGGACTTGGGGACGCCCATGCCTGGTCACTGGTCGCGGTGACAATGCAAGGCCTTTCTCTAGGGTACTGCGGTGGACCCAGCATTTGATGTGGACATCAAGGGCCTGATACGGGCCACTCAGTTTCCGAGGGCAGACAGTTGTTTTTTTTAGCAAGAGGAACCAGGAAACTCCCAATGTGGGTGGAGTGTCCATCCAAATGGGGGTGCTTTTCAAAATTTAGATTGCAGGATGTCACCCCAGGACAATGGAATCAAAATATCTTTGAGAAGACCCAGGAATCTCATTTTAAATCTCCCTAATATCCTTTAGGGAACTCACAGAAGTGCACAAAGATTTATGTATAAGGGAACATAAGTGCTAGGAAACTAGCCGCTGCCTTGTTTGAGTATATAATTAGAATGTCCATAGAGGTCTATCCATCAGGGTCAGTTCCTATGCAGCCATAAAAATTAGTTGTGTTCCCATCGTGGCTCTGTGGTTAATGAACCCGACTAGTATCCATGAGGACGTAGGTTCGATCCCTGGCCTTGCTCACTGGGTTAAAGACCTAGCGTTGCCGTGAGCTGTGGTGTAGGTTGCAAACGCGGCTTGGATCCCCATGTTCCTGTGGCTGTGGTGTAGGCCAGTGGCTAAGTTCCAATTCGACCCCTAGGCTGGGAACCTCCATATGCCACGAATACGGCCTTAAAAAGACAAAAAAAAAAGTTAAAAAAATTAGTTATGTCTTCATGCCCCAGTGTATTGACGCATACATCCAGAATACACTGATAGCAAGAAGAACAGGGAACAAAATGGGAGACTGAATCCATGAGCTTAGAGAATAGTTTTGCCTGCCTTCTGGAAAGTAGATAAGCAAGAGTGGTGGCTTCTAGGGAGCAGACACTGGGGGACTCTTTACTGAGACTTTTACACTGTGCGTGCAAAAGGAAACCATTCTCATGGACCTAAAGATTATCCTACTGAGTGAAGGAAGTTAGAGAAAGATATCATATGAGATCACTAATATGTAGAATTTAATAAAAATGGTACAAAAAGAACTTATTCACAAAACAGAAACAGACTCAAAGATTTTTTTTTAATTTAATGAATTTTATTTCAATTTTAGGTGTACAAAAAATCATCACAAGTCAATTTGATAGGATTTGCGTCCCAAACCCTCAGTGCATCCCCCACCCCCCAGATTGTCTTATTTGAAAAATCAAAGGTTTTCCAAAGCCTGTGAGTCATTGTCTGTTCTGCAGAGTTCATTTTGTCGTTTTAGTTTCCACATGAAAGCGGTAGAATTGGGTGTTGCTGTCTAATTGTCTGACTGGTTTCACTTCGCATGATAATTTCTAGGTCCATCCATGTTGCTATAAATGTTGGTATTTCGTTCCTTTTAATGGCCGAGTAATATTCCATTGTGTGTATATACCATAGCTTCCTTATCCACTCCTCTGTCGATGGGCATTTAGGTTGTTTTCATGACCTGGCTATTGCATAGAGTGCTGCAATGAACACTGGAGTACATGTGTCTTTTTGCAGACTCAAAGACTTCACAACCAAACTTATGGTTACCAAATGGGAAATGTTGGGGTGAAGGATAAATCGGAAATTGGGATTGGCATATACCCACTACTGTATACAAAATTGTTAAGTATCAAGGACCTACTGTAGAGCACAGGGAAATCCCCTCAGTCCTCTGTGGTGGCCTGTATGGGGGAAAGAACATGAAAAGAAATGGATGTATGTATATGCATGACTGACTCACTTTGCTGTACATCTGATGCTCACCCATTGTAAGTCAACTACATTCCTGTAAGGTTTTCGTTTTGAAACCGTTCTTATGCTGGTGTCTGAAAAGCTCCCAGATGAATCTGCTGAGCCCCCAGGCTTGGTAATCGCTGGATTAGATGATTCTTGGCCCTCCTGGGGACGTTTCAGCTCGAAATTCAGCTCTAAAACTCAGGCCCCGGGGTTAGTGACTAACACATGTGTCAGAGATGTGCCAGCTGTAAGGTAGCATCAGAAGTGCCATGTCACCAGCACTACTCTCTATGAATCAGTCCAGAAAGTTCACAGTGCTGATGACACGTTCTCTAGATGGCGCTTAGTGCTGCTGTCAATGTGTGCCGTTCATAAATGCGAACCCCCCTGGCTGGTTAGCCTCCCCAGCTTTTTAGGGTGAAGGGAGGTGATGGGACCCACTGGTGGGCCAGAGCCAGCAGTGCCTATGGCAGAGGCCCAGCCCTGGGACTCCCCGTCCATTCCCTGGTCAGTGCATCCCGTCTGCTGTTGTGTGAACGCTTACTCTGAGCGCTGGACCAGAGTCCTCCGTATACGTCATCCTCTTTTCCCCACACATAGTGGTCCCCCTTGTGCAGATGGGGAAACCGGGGCTCAGAGAGGTCAAGTGACTTGCCTTTGAGCTTAGACCTTTCTGACTATAGAGCAAGTCTGTTTCCCAGTGTTCATGACCTAAGTGATCTCTTACTGCAGTGGGGGCTGCTGCTGCTATGGGGGCCCACGTTCCCAGTGCTCTTTTCTTTTCTTTCTTCTTCTTCTTTTTTTTTTTTTTTTTTTTTGCTTTTTAGGGCTGCATCTGTGGCATAAGGAGGTTTCCAGGCTAGGAGCCTAATCGGAGCTACAGCTGCCTGCCTACACCAGAGCCACAGCAACGCGGGATCCAAGCTGAGTCTGTGACCTACACCACAGCTCACAGCAACGCAGGATCCTTAACCCACTGAGCGAGGCCAGGGATCGAACTTGCAACTTCATGGTTCCTAGTTGGATTCGTTTCCACTGTGCCACGACGAGAACTCCCCCAGTGCTCTTTTCTATGTGCCTTTCTCAGAGCTCCCAGGGACCCAGCTCCCAGGGGTTCAGTTAATGGGGCTCTCTCAGCTCCAAGCTCAGAGGCACTCCAGGCAGCTGTGTGGGCGGTGATATGGAAGAGAGGTGAAGGCGCTTCATGGTCTCCAAGTTTCGGCAGACTGGGTGTGTGACCTTGGCAAGTGCCTGTGTCCTAGCTCATACCTGCTCGGGTTTTATCTGTCAAGATCAAAAAGTGCTGCACACGAGCTTGCACCACACTTGGCACAGGGCAGATTTACAAATTCACTATACAAATTCACTGTACACTGTGGTGTACCGCCAGCACCTAGAACAGCGCCTGAAACAAAGTAGCCGCTCAATAAATATGTTGCCTAAATGAACGAACGAGCTGTTGACCTGTTTGCTGGAGCTGCCGACAAAGTAGGTGACTATGGACCAGTTCCTTCCCCTCTCCTAGCCTCAGGTTCCCCATCTCCGAGGAGGTGGGCCCCTTCCATCAGGTCTCAACCCACCCAGCCCAGTTCTCATCTGCACCAGCCTTCGGGGACCTGTGAGCAGCCCTAAGCAAGTTGTCCTTCTGTTTCCCTGATATTAGTCTTCAAATTAAACAACTCCATTTGGAGTATTCAGCGTTGCCATGGGTATCACCATTGCTCTTGTTTTTCTCTCTCTCTCTCCCTCTCTCTTTCTCTACTCTCTCTTGCTCTCTTGCACACACACTCTCTCTCTCTCGCTCTCAGTCTCCCCTCTTTCCAGCCCCTTCCAGCCCCACCCCAGGAGGTGGCTCATGGGCCTTAAAGGGCCAGCTCTGCACTTCCCAGAGAGAGATGCATTCCGAAGTCACAGAATGGCTGTTGCTTCCTGGCAAGGCGTTCATTTGGTTTTATCCTTTGGGGAGGCACATTGTAGCTAGTAGCTGTGGGGTAAGGGCTCCCTAAAGAAATGGGGGCTTACTCCAGGCTGCAAGTGGCAACTAGACCACACCTGAAAGGTTAGAACCTCATGCCACCTGTCTGCTTCTCATGCTAATATGTCCGTAGAAACAAGCCAGGTAGGAAATGGGAATGGTCTCCAAATGGGCCCGTGGACCAGAGGATCCCACTTACGGGAAAGGCCAGAGCACTGCAGGTGTTAGGCCACTCCTTTGGGGACCTCACTGGATGTGGTGTCAAGGAGATGTGGAGGGACTGGTGATGTCCAGGGGGTCTTTGCTCTCTTTGGCTCTGCATCCAGCTCTCCTCCCCTAGACTCATGTGGCAGCAGACGCATGGAGGCAGCAGCCCGCTGCCTTCTCCCCTGCCAGCTCCACCGTCCCAGTCCCACTCAGCTTCGGGAAGCCACTGGCCATTGAGCCAGCTGACCTTCCCACTCCCTTGCCTGGACCTTCCTGATCCCATGCGCTGCCAGGTCAGACTCCAATAATAAAGCCCTTACCTGTGACCCTAGTGGCCTCTTCCCACTTGAATCCTGCCTGATAGCTTGACAGAGGCACGAATGCTAAGAGGTGGAAGAAACCTCGATTTAAACCCAGCTCTGTCCAACTGGGAAGCCGCTATGCTCTCCATGACGCCTTCTAGGATTCTCATAACTAGAGAGTTATTGGTCAGCCAGAGGCCCAGCGCTCCAGTAGACCACAGGCGACACAAAGAATAAGAAGCCAGGCTTGCTCTCGGGGGAGGGGGGGGTTTGTCTGTTTAGAGAGAGAAAATGAACAGATACGACACTTTAAGGGCATCCATACGATGGGGTCTTGGCCAGCGGAGATCTATGTCAATTACTAGACTTTAATTCCATAAGCTTCCGTGTAGGGCATGAAGCCATGCCCTGGAGGGGCTGCCCAGGGGCGTCAGCCACAGGCCCTGGAGGAGTAAGGTGCATAATTAGAGATGTAGAGCTAAAGAGCTGGTGACATCTGCTGTGGGTGCTGGGCCAGCATCCAAGCACTCTTCTTCCAGAAACGTGTTCCTTTGGGAAAAGATGCTTCCTCTAGTCTCTTCCCATGTGGTCTGGGCAGGGCTGAGCCTTCTCTCCGGCCACAGTCACTGTCAGTTGAAGGACTTTTGCTGGAGCACTGGGAAAGAGGGTTCTTTCCATGTGTTTGCCAGGGTCCTCCAGGGCCTCCCGCCTGGAGAGAGACTGCCCGAAAGTGGGCAGGGGCAGAGGATGAGAGATGGAGAGAGTCAGTCCTTACACCAGCCCTGGGTCCACTCCGGCCCTGGCATGTATGTATTTGTATAAAATTGTTCTCCCAGTGGGGATTTTGTCATGGAAAACCATGTGACTTAAACTCAGGGACTTAGGAGGGAGTGGTCAACCTTGGCTGGGGCCTCAGAAAGGCCTCCCGGAGAGGTTGGTTTGCATCCCTTGGCAGAGAGGTCGGGAAGGGACAGGTTAAGCGGGGGAGGGGAGGTGTGGGGGCCAGAGCACTGAACTAGGTCGCAGAAGGGGGGGTGCTCTTCCACGGGGGATGGGCTGGGACCAGAGTCTGTGGGCAGAAGAGTAGGGTGAGGTAAGGAGGGCACAGGCGACAAGCTGGAGCGGACCTTGAGTATCAAGCTGAGGCCATGCAGCGTCCTGGAGGGGTTTAGACCAGGGGTGCAGTGGGTGTCATCCTTGATGTGGTCAAAGATGCACCCATTCAGGGGGATGGGTGTATGAGCATCACCTGTCTCAAATGATCAGGGACGTCTGAGGGAATTCCCAGTGTGCACCATGGCAGCGCACCTGGGAAGATGCCTGGGTGACTTGCCACCGTGGTCTCACCTGGCTGCCGTGGTCTCCAGAACCTCGCTGAGTCTGAAGTTCCTCCACCTTGGAGGACAGGGTTGGGTGACCCAGATGCACTGGGGCCAACAGGAGGCTTCCCCACAGTCTCGAGTGGGAGGGAGCTCAACCCCATCAGGCCAAGGTGTCAGGAACCCTCCTCTTTTCCTCCGTGTCTGCCTCACACACGTGATCACCCAGTGGGAGGATTATCTGATGACTGTCTGTCTGGGATGCTGATGAGGAGGCTGCCGGGGCCAGAGAGCTAAGAGAAATGAGTTAAGTCCACAGAGAGCGAGGGCACTGAGAGGCTGCAGAGTGCATGCCCATGGTGGGGCGGGGAGGGCAGCAGCCACTCTGGGCAATTAATGCCAAGAGGGAATGGAATCCTCCAGTTTTTGTTTTTTGTTTTTTGGTTTTTTTTAAAAGAAGCCAGATATCTAGACTTTGATGTGAAATTGCCTGATTTTTTTTCCTTTTTTTGCTTTTTTTAGGGCCTTACCTGAGGGCCTTACCTGAGGCATATGGAGGTTCCCAATCTAGGGGTCTAATCAGAGCTACAGCTGCCGGCCTACACCACAGCCTCTGCAACACCAGATCCAAGCCCAATATGCGACCTACACTGCAGCTCATGGCAATGCTGGATCCTTAACCCACTGAGGGAGGCCAGGGATCAAACCTGCATCCTCATGGGTACTAGTCGGGTTCGTTAACCACTGTGCCACAAAGGGAATTCCAAAATTGCCTGATTTTTAAATATTGGAGGGCATTTCCTTTTAAGAATAAACCAAACATTCCTGGGGCCTGAGTTCTGTAGCACCCGCCTGTTCACCCTGCACCAACTCTAAGTACCACAAGGACAGGACCAGCTCTGTCCTGTCCACTGTTGGAGTCTGGGGCCCAGCCCCAGGCCTGGTTCAGGGAAGGACGGCTGTCCGTGTCTGCCATGTGAATGAATGCGTGGACACGCTACTTTCCGTGGCATGTTTCTGGCTGGGCCATGGTGTGAGGATCCAAAGGCTCCTCCTTGCTTGGATGCATTGCTTCAGCTGCCAGGACACTCGGGCTGGCTTGGTGGCCTGGAGTCATCACGGCTAAGAACCCGTCTATCTCTCTGACCCTCTGGCAGCTGCAGAAATGCTAGAGCGTTGCACAGCCCTGTTTACCTTCCCTTGACCTCCCCATCAGGAAGGGGTCTCCCCACCCCCCGCCCATCATCTCCAATTGCCTTGCTGGGATTTCTGGAGTTCAAGGAGGGTGCTAGCCACCCTGCCAGCTTCCAGGACCCTACTGAGCCGTGGACATCCTTGGGCAGGAAAGCACATGGGTGTCAGCATCTCCCTTCCAAACACAATACCTTCCCAGGGGCCAGCTTGTTTCCCTAGCCGTCCAGATTCTCTGGTGGAGAGAGGGGCCCTGCAGTGCACCCAAAACTGGCTGGTCATTTGCCAAAGTCTGCCTGCATCCGGGAAGGAGGAGGAGGAAGTTACTGCAGCCCCTCTGTCCCAGAGAGCCCGCCAGTGCCATCCTTGCATCACTCAGCATGGTGACTGAGGCCCTCTGGGAACACACCCCCTGCCCCAGGTTCCATCTCTGCTACACACCTGGTGCTTTAGCCTGCACCAGTCCCATCGATGATTTGCCTTACTATGTGCAGGACAGGGCGGGGTGGGGTGGGGGTACCTGCCCCCCCGTAGCTCCAACAGTCAAACATATGTGGGGAAGTGCCAAGAGCGTCAGGGAGGCAAAGAAGGGCATGTCAGGAGGCATCAAACAGGGGATCTGACCTAGTTTGGAGAGGAGAGTCTTTCTTAGGGAGGAGTGTTTGAGCTGCGCCCTGGAGAGTGGGTTTTAGCAGGGATTCTGTGTACAGAGATGAAGGCCACCGGGGCGGCTCCAGGAGCGTAGGGGGGTGCGTGCGGTGTCACTGTCAGGAGGCTGTGACAGGGGTCCAGGAGCAGCAGTGGGTGCTAGAAGGAGGGTGGCAGCAGCAAAAACGGGGCGGAGAAGTGGGCGGATTCCGGCTATATTTAGGAGGATTTGGTGACAGCTTGGAGGAGTGAGTGGGCAGGTGCCTGGGCGCCGCCTGTACTGTGGCTCGTACCCCTGGGGGGGGGGCGGTGGTGCCTCTGCTGAGCTGGGGGAATCCTAGGGGAGAAGCAGGCTGTGGGGAGCAGGGGGACCTCTGAGCCATCCGAGGGACGTCATTCCCTTCCCCAGATGTGCTCTGCTTCTCTCACCCATGCTTTTCCATGTGCCCCTGCCTGGAAAGCTGCTTCTCTCTGCTCTCTAGCCAAACGCCTGTTCACGCTCCAAGATCCAGGTCAGACGCCCCTTCCTCCAGCTCCTCAGCCACTTCCCTGGTGGGAACTCCGTTGCCTGAGTCAACTGGGGAGGAAGGAAGTGGGGAACCTGGCCGCAGGCTGAGGGTCACCTTGGCTTCTCGGAGCAGGAGGGCTGGGTGTGCATGGGGGTGGGGAGAGAAAGAATGAATGTGTGCTTGCTTGAGAGAGGAGGGGGGCCTTGCCTATCCACCACCCCTGGGAGGGGCTGTATCTGCCGTGTAGTCTCAGGGTCATGGGCGGTGGAGACAGGTCCATCTGGCTTCAAGTCTGGACTCTTCCACATAATAAGCTCTGTGACCTTGGGCAAGCAACATTATCTCTGCACCTAGGAGACTTGTCTGTAAATGCATCTGCCCACCTGGGCTCATGTGACAAGCGAATAAGATGATGTTTGTGCGAATACTTAGCCAGAACGTGGCACCTGAAAAGCACTCAAACCTAGTGACCGTTCACCTCAGTCTCCCCCATGCCCAAGGCACGCTGCCTTGACCACCACACAGGTGTCGTCTCCTGGTTATTCCTGCACACAGGAGTGTATTCCCATGAGCTCTCGGTGGCACTCAGCAAAGCACCAGTCTTGTGTTTATTTATTCATGTGTTTATATGGTTGAAATTCTCTGCTCCGTAAATTCTAAGAGGGCTGAAGTGGGGTCTTGAGTTGCTCAGCATTGTCTCCCTGGCACCTAGCGTGAGCTGTGCATAGTGGACATGCAACAAGCTTTCTTGAATCAGTGAATGAATGCAGAATGGTTCTCCCCCTCCTCCCCCGCTTTTCGCCTTCCCTCCCTCTTTCCTGCGAGCTGACCCTCACACTAGACCTGGAACTGGCCTCACTGCCCTCTCTGGATGGGATGAAGCTGGTAGCCAGAACTTTGTAGGAAAGTGAAATGGCCAAGGTACATCTGAGGCTTCCCTGAGACTTTGTGGTATGGCCAATGTCTATCAAAGAGCTGGTACTTCTGTATTCAACTGATAGCTGCGGTCACCATTCACACCTCTGAGCACACTTGAGGAATTACACTTTTTTTTTTTAATCCAAAGGCTCATTATTATTTTTTATTACCTTTAAGATCTCGTTGCTTGTTTTAACCATCCTCAAGTAAAGCCACAAATTTATATTCAGCCATAATGGCAGAGTTTTCTAATTTAATTTAATTGTCGGACTTTAACCTGGAAGGAGATCTTACCAGAAGGTATCCTTTTGCCTGGAGAAGCCTTAAAATTGTCAACGAATTTATTCCTTCTTGAGAGTTCTGCGAAGTAAAAGATATGCAAGCGAGCATTTCACTGCCACCTGAGAGACTGATATTCATTCTCCCAAAATAAAGCCGCTTCTTTCCCATTATCTTTGGGACCTGAGGCTTACGACATTTACACGGAAAACGAAGAGAGGCCAGCAGTTTGATTTTTTCCCCCTTTTTTTTTCCTCCTTGAGGAAATTGCTCTCTTATGCAAGAGAAAATGCGAGTTCACCCACAGTGGTGGAGAGCAGTCATATGATAAGAAATCCGTTTGCAAGAGAGGGAGGCTCATTTTCCCTTTGAGAAGCTGCATTTGTTTGAGGAAAATACGAGAGAGAAAGCACTTTTCCGGGGGGGCGTAGACATGAGTCAAATTAAAACAAAAACAAAAACAAAAAAAACCCCAAGATAAACCCACCCGAGCCTCATAGGAAAACCTGGAGCTGTCGTCATCCACTCGTTGATTTGAGAGCCCAGCACAGTGACTCCGGAGATCATTAAGATTCTAGAGGAGTGAGTTTTCTGGTGTTGCCTGTGATTTCCATTTTCTCATTACTGACAGAAGCTGCATTTATGGATCTTTCTCTTTTAAACCAGAGCTTCTCAAACCAGTTTTTTTTTTTTAAATCTGGCCTCCCCTGAAGCCATCATGTCAAAGCTTAAATGGGTTCATCTCTGCTGGTTCCATGAGAACTGTACCCGTCCCACCCCTGCCCCTTTAAAACATTTTTTTTTCTTTTTTGCCTTTGGAGACGGAATCACAGCCACGGGCAGGCAATTATAGATTTCAAAGCCTGAGAACTCCGTTGCACTTTGCCAGGAACTGCTGAAGCAAGCAAGACAGCCCCTCGGGCTTTGAATGCCTGGCCCGGAAGCAGGTCCTCCCGATGCAGCTCTCCCAGGATGGGCTAGAGGAGCATGTGTTTGTCTTTGTTCTGCAAAGGGAAATCTAATTTCATCCCCAGAGCCCTATCTGCATGGCAATCCTTCCATCGCTAGGCAATACCGGTGCATTCAAAAGGCTGGGAGATTGCAGAGTTTGTAAGATGCTGAGAGCTGGCAAGGTCTGGGCCAGGGTCAACTTCCAGTGTGCAGGGCAGCCCTGAGGCCTGACTCTCAGCCTTTATCCGTGGCTCTGTTCCTTGGAGGACTGCTATCTCTCTGAGGATTGAAGGCACCCTTGTGTCCCCAACCCAGCCTTCTCTCCTGCTGCCCCAGCTATGTCACGGGGTTTGGGAATGAGATCTGATTTCCAAAGCTGCTGACTACAAAATGCCAGCACTCGTTCTGGAAGCAGGCTGGTGCTGTGGCTAGAACTCTGAACTGGGAGCTGTTTGGAGGTGGACTCAGAATTGGTGGGTTGTATCTATGACCTCAGACAGTGCGGCTCCTCTCACGGAGCCTGTCTGTTCACAGAGGAAGGAAGGTACATAGCTAAATAACCAGAAAGGTATTGCTAGTGATGAGATGAAACCCATTTCACCACTCTTTGAATCTGGCCTGGTCTAGATACTTGTTTTGGCGCACTGAATGTGCTAGAAATGGTGTTCTGAGAAATCCAAGGCAAAACTTCCAGAAGCCTTGCAACTTTTGCTTTCCCCTTCTTGGAAGATGACCTAAGACTTCTGTGTGCAGAAGTCTGCTCTAGCCACGTGGATGATGAAAGGCCACATGGAGGAGAATTAAGAGACCCAGCCACCAGCCAATACCAACTGCCAATCAGGTCACCCACCTAGTCAAGCTATAAGATCATGGCAGCTATCTATGAGTCCCTGACCAGCAGAAGAACTTCCCAGATGAGCCCAGCCCAGACTGAAGAATCATCTGCAAGTAAATGTTTTGAATCCCTACATTTGGGGTGATTCGTTACACAGCAGTGGATAACTGATACAACTGATAATAGTGGAAGCTATTACCACCCCCAAGTCTGAAGGGTCACACAACTGCTAGAAACTTGTGCCTTAGGAATATGGGAGCAGAGAAGAAACACCTCAACCCCTCTCCCTTGCTCACTTCCTTTTTCTTTTTAGTGCCTCCTACTGAGCAAACTCAACCAGAAACCAGAGGTCGAGAGAGACTGCGTACTGCGGTCCCAGAGGAGTCATCCTTCCAAGACTGGGAATCGCTCTGGGGTGGGTGAAGAGCACAAAGGGAAAACGGCTAGGCAGCTGATAGGAATGGCTGTGCTCCCACACTTATTCCACACAAGTCTCCAGCCCCTGTGGTCCTCTGGAGCCTTCCAGCCTGGAAAACCCACACAGGGCCAGCCCTTCCAGACATCACTTGATTTCCTGAAGAAGAGAAAACAATTTGAGACCGCTGTTTTTCACTCTTTTCCCTGATCTTTAAGTGGGTAGTTTTCTCCGTAGTCCCTGCCATGCTCACCACCACCCCGACGTTCTCCATCCCGCATGAATATGAAAAGGGAGACTGCAGGGTCCTCCAACCCAGGGACCTCATTTCCGGCCATCCTCAGCTCCCATGTTTCCCATTGCGGAGCTCTTTGGTCATGCTCCAAGCTTGAAAAGAACTCCTGAGTCCCCGTTGCTGGGTTGCCGGTGTGCACTGCTCTCTAGGTTTTGCCCTCTCTGTAGGACTGCACACCTGCTGGAAAACCCTCCTGGCAGTGCTTGACCAAATGATCACAAAGTCGGTGACCTGCAGGAACAAAAGGAACTTGGCCTGGCTGGCTGATCCCAAAGTTCTGCTCTCAGGCTAGGAAGGAACTAGAGCGCTTTTTTTTTTTTTTTTCCAATCCTCACCCTTGCGGCAGGAAAAATGTAAACCACATTTTCAACACTGCCCATTCCTAGGCGGCAAGGAGAGCCTTTGCGAGCTGGCAGTCATTTAAACTTGATTCTGGAGACGTGGAAGAGATCATCATTTTCCTGCTGTTTTACCCTGAAATGACATCAACAGACTAGAGAGTGGTCTAGCTTTAGAGAGCAGCAGGGCAGGGATCCCGGAAGGAGGGTTGGTTTAGCCTGACAAAAGCAGGGCTGGAGGGGAAAGTTCAGAGAAGGACTGAAGCAGGTTGACTGGGGAGCAAGAAGAGTTTGCAGAAAAACCTGGGTGATGAATACAGACAAAGTCACTCTTGAGCTTCTCCAGACAGAGCCCAAAGGAGGAGCCAGCTGAAGCTGGGAGGGCAAAAGGGGGCTGATGGGTGCTAGCTGAAGGTGATGGGGTGCTAGCCAACTCTAGCAGAGGTGGAGCCTGGCTCCCCCATGCCGAGCAGGGGGAGCTCATCTCAGATGTTAACCCAGGGTGGAGAAGCAATAGCAGGAATGTGAAAAGGAGCTGCTCCCCTGGGAGACAGACCTAATAGGCCTGTTTCATCTTGGGGCTCCTGACACCGGGGTCCTGTTTCAGGCAGTGACTTCTTAATGAGGCCCAGCAAGGGGAGGCTGCAAGGCTGTGGTTATCTATTACACAGCCATAAACAGGGCTCCGCTGTTTCCTGTCCTTTTTCTGCTACAGAATCCAGTGCCATCCATCCTCCTCCCAAGTGATGAGCCGTGGTCACCACCCCGCTTTTCCGATCCGTGGCTGGAGGATAATGCTGCCGGTTCCCATTGTGCTTCCAGACCTCGGGACCCCAAGGGCAGGGCTTTCTTTCCTGCCAGAGATAGGGAAAGGGTGGGCCAGGGTTTCACATAAATACTTACCCTTCCTCCAGCTGAATAGACGTGGGGAGGGATGTGGAAAAGGGAGAGAGGCAGCCTGGAAGGCTCTGCAGCCAGGCCAAGGAGCATTCAATCAGGGACCTGACATTTGCCTATTGACCTCCTATCAGAGTTGCTAAGTCACTGAGGCCTTTGTGGAAAGGAAGGGAGAGCCCAGCCCAGCCAATCCCGCCCACCCTGGCTCCCTGCCTGGCGCCCACCATTAGCATTTGCCTGACATCTGACTGATATCTTCATTTCACTTTGGTAAACAGGCCACCTCAAGGCCAAGGTGACGGTGACCTCTAGCGCTGCAAGCAGCACAGGATTCTCCCTGGAGACCCCGGTAAAGCACTTTCACGTGGGCCAGGGCTCTTATTTCCCATCCCCACCACTCTGATTAGTGCTGACAAAAAAATAAATTAAAAAACCGTCCTGCAGCACAGGCAGTAGGGATGCTGTGCGGAGAAAGAGACGCGAGGAAGGGCTCCAGGGAAGGTTGGTCAAGGCGGGAGCGGGAGGTCGGACTTAGAAGGTCGCCTGTGCTTCTCGGGCCCGCTGAGAACAATGCAGCTGCCCAGGAAACACAAGCAGAAGCAGCCCGGCTATTAATAGGCTGGAGCAGGAGGCTGGCCAAGCTGCTGTATTTCTGACGTTTAGGAAGGATCTCCAGTGTGAAGTTGCTCACAGGCTCTGATTTTGCAAAGACATTTAAATATAGATCCTGTGGGGTGAGGGGTGGGTGGAGTGTAAGCCGGTGCCACAACGCAATTGAGTTCTGAATGTTTCCCTAGATCTGTTCACACGCTTGACAAGCGCCTTTGAGCACGTGCGGTATGCCAAGTGCAAGGCACACTCAGATGAAAGGCATCTTGCCCCAAAAAGAAACCCGTGGTCTAGGGGGTTGCAACCCCTCCCACCTACAGGGGCCAGGCTGGTAACATATTAAATGAAGCAGACAGGGTGTGAGACAATAGGGAGTGGTGAAGTCTATGTGAAAAGTCCTGTGTCCCATGTGCAAGGATTAGGGAGCTACTCAGCCCCAGTTGCCTGTTCCTACACAGGAATGACTGCCCAGGATGGCTGTGCTTTATAATTTTAAAGGAGAAAACATATATTTGGAACTTTGTGTGATTTTTTCTGTTTTTTGTTTTTTGTTTTTGAACACTGTGTGGGTCAAATAAACTATGTCTGTAGGCCTGTTGGGCCCAGGGAGGGTCTTATAATAACATAGGATAAGAGGTGAAATAGAAGAAGTTCAAGAAGATTATGGGAGCCTGGGTTGGGGCTGGCATTGACCTAGCCAGGGTGGGGGTAGGAGTGTCTTCCTGGTGAAGGTGAACTGAGTCTTGGATGCTGGTAATAGGAGCTCAAAGCATGGCAGAAAGATTGGGAGAGCCATTCCAGGTAGAGGAGTAGAAATTTCACTGGCTACATGCCTGCCCAGCCAAAGACTACATTTCCCAGCCTTCCTTGCAACCAAGGGTGGCCATATGATTAAGGGTGTCTGTCTTGTGCCCTTCAAGGAAGAAAGGAAGGCATGTGCTGCTCCCGCCTCACCCCTCCCATCTGGCTAATAGGCATGGTTGCCAAGACTGCAGATGGTGGATCTGGTGATGCAACCTCTTTGCCTTGCTGTCTGTAAAACTGAGATAACGCTATCTACCTCATTGGATATAGATTAAAGGATTCATGGCTATGACATATTTAGAACAGGGCTGGGCATGTACATAGGCTGCCAAGGCATTATGCCATCAATAGGATGCTGCTGACAGTATGATTCCACAGTGCTCCAGGGAGGGCAGAGCAATGAGAGTGCGAGAGCCTGGGCCCCACTTCCCACCTTGCATCTGCACTGCTGTGGGAGGCCATGTCGACAGCTGTCTCCTTTAAGCCACTGTGTTCTGCATCTCTGATGCAGCAGCCAAGCTTACGTCCTTCCACTGTGATGAGAAGCTCAGAGGTCAGCTGGAATTCACGGCTGACTGGCCTCAAATTGCCCCAAAGTGCGTGTTCCATGAGAATCCAAAGTGACACCAATACCCAGGTGCTTGGGGCTCCTGGACCCTATGAGCCCAGCTTCCTCTCATGCCACCCTGGCACACACCACACCATGCCAGCAAGTTCCCACACCAGTAACAATGACTAGCTACCTGGGGGACCTAGGTGGGCTGTACTGACTTGAGTGAAAGAGATTGAGTGCCTGAGTGGAACAAGGCCCATGACTCCCACACAGACTTGGTGAGAGACCTGGCTGGACCCCCATGTCTCCTTCTCCCCCAGCCCAGGAGGCGATTTTTCCTCAGCTGCCTGTGACAGCCATGGAATGCCCCCTTGCAGCCCTCAGCTTACACCAAGGACCCCTGCTACATCTGTGTGGCAGGAAATTAAAACAGACCATCCCTGGCAGACAGAACTCCTCTGACAGTAGACTTCAGCTCAGGAACAGCCCTGCCAAACCACTGGGATAGCCTGACAGCCTAGGACATCTCCACTCAGTCTTCCTTCCCTTCCTCCCTCACTCAGGGCCAGAGTGCATGGTGGTCTGACTGCTGTCGGAGGCCTTGCTTTTCCCCCCATTTAATCTCCTGGGCATTTCCTTTAATGAAACCACGGTACATTTTTACTCCTGTCCTGGTGTCTGCTTCTCTAGTAATACCCACTACCCAAATTTCTTAGAAGAAGAGAGAGATATGATTAGTTCCTTCACAATGGGGGGACTTATCCCATCCCGGGACCTTTTGCCTATGTAAAGAGAACCATGCCTCCCTCAGAAATCAGACACCAGGAGTACATTTTGGTAAGGGTAGTGCTTTCCTAGCTGCCTTTGGATATAAGGGTCTGCTCTGTCTTTACACAACTGGGAGAGTGGGAGTGCAATGCCTGGGAAGTGGGAAAGGCCTGGTACTTTGACTAGGCCTATTTAAATCTCTAGGAGGAAATGGGAGGTGATTTCATGTACCAGAATGCTTAGGATGCTTTGGGAGGCAAGCAAGAGGAACCTCAACTCAAAATGGCCTAAACAAGGGAAGACCTATGATTCAGGTGTCTTGAGGGCCTGTTGACTAGCTGTTCTTCATGTTTTCAAGCATCCGATATCCTTCCATCCCACTGTTCCAGCATCCTACACCTGTCAGTCCGGCCTTAGGTTGCTTCTCTCGTGGTGCCAAGGTGGCTGACACAGCCCTGTCATCACACAAATGCAACAACTTTAGCCAGAGGCAAAAAGAGACTGAATTTGTCTGTGTTTCTCATTTTAAGACTGAGCAAACTTTTCCCAGAATCCTGCAGCAGGGCTGTGGTCAGAATTGTATCACATGTAGTCTCATAGTTATTATCATCAGAAGAATGGGACTGCATCTTTGGCCTGGACAACTGAGATCTGGTCTTGAGCTGGGGATAGGGGTCACCTTGCCTGAGGGGTAGAGATCTGAGTACAATTGCAATGTCATTTTTAGTTGGAAAATATGTTACTCTTTCCTGACTTTCTACCATTCAATCTGTTGAACCACTTTCTATTTTTGCGGAACTGTCTCTTGGTCTCCCAAAAGGCAGGAATTTCTTCTTGGTTTCTTGACTGCTAAATTGGTTCTATTTAGCATCTTCCTGGCAGTCAGGAGTGGTCTGATTCCTGAGCTCATTTTACTAGTGAGTTGCCTTTGGGTGCAAGTGATTAACATCTTTTGAAGTAATCAGAAGTAATGAAAGATTTTTTTTTAATGGTTTTCTGACTGTGATTCCATAGTGAAGATAATCTCTAAGTTCCCTTCCAGCTTAATGTCTGACCTTGGGAACACAAACTAGGTGTCTGGCCACAGTAGCCTGGGCTTTGCCCCGACGGGTGGGGTGGGGGTGGGGTCCTCTCTGGGCTTCAGAATCTCAATCCAAAAATTGATTGGGGTTGGGGTGGGCCAGATCTAGGATATCAGATCATTTCAGTGAAGTGGCTGAGGCTGCTTGGAGAAATATGTTAAGAAGGACTCAGAAGGTCATTAGGGAAAATGCTGTGATCTATTGGTAATGTATGCCGAGGCCGTGAGAGAGGCAAGTGGTAAGGACACATGCTGTTGACTTGGGGCTAGAAGATCTTGAAGAGCCTTCTAGCTCTACAACATTCTCTGGCTCTCATTTTCTCCTTCCCCACAGTTTATGCTGAGATTTTTAAGAGGCAGTCTAGCACAGTTAAGAAAGTGGCCTCTGATGGACCTGGTAGCTGTATGACCTTGGGCTTGTGTTTCTTCAAATACAACAATGTTTTGCTGATAGAATTTCCCTTTGAATATAGAGCCAGAAGTGAAATTTTATCTGTATCCCTTTATAAATGAGTCTGTCCTGCTTTGTGTTTTATAGATAGAGACATGGATATGGATATGGACATACAGGTAAGAATAGTTTGTGTAGGTACATATAACACCATATACATATATATATCTTTATATCCTCATATGTCTATAAAGTGCACCTGATGCATGCTAATTCATCCACTCAGTCACTCAACACACATATATGTTGCGCAACTACTAGGTGCCAGGCACCGTTGTGTGCTGAAGATAACGGCACAAGAACCAGACAGTAAGTTTCTGACTTCCTCAAGGAGCTTTTATTCTAGGAAGAGAGCAAGACAATAAGCAAATGAGCAAAACTGTTTCTTGGACATAAAGGCAGAAGCCTGTAGGAGGTGAGGGAACAGCACCACAAGCAGAGGGAGTAGCAACTGCAAAGGCTCTAAGGCAGGAATGAACCCTGGCAGGTTCAAGGGACAGCACGATGCTCAGAGTGGAAGGGACATGTTGGCAAGGGGAAGCATCATGGGAGAAAAGATGAGAGGTCAGAGAGGCCAGGTTCTGCAGGGCTTTGTCACAGGTGAAGGTGTGGTTTGTGCCCTGAGTAGAATGGAGGCTACTAGGTTTCTAAGCAGGGGAGGAACTTAGGTTTTAAAGGACCCTCTGGTTGGTGTGTGGCTGGAGAGTATCTGGGGGGTAGGTGGGAACATAGCAAGTGTGGGGGGGGGCAGGAGCTGGATCAAGAGGCTTTTGTAACAGCAAAGGACAACAGGGGATGGCCCTTCTGGCAGGGATGGTGAAAGTGGGGTTGGGGAGCAGTGGCCAGCTCCCTGATGTATCTTGAAGATGGAGCTGATGGAATTTAGGGAGGGATTTGGCCTCAGAGATAAAGGAAAGAGGACTCGGAGGTGATGCCTACATTTTTGGCCTTGAGCAGCTGATGAAAAGTGGTACCCATTTACTAAAAAGGGAGGAGTAGGCATGGGGTAAGGGGATCAGGGTCCTGCTTGGACAAGTTAGGGTGACCACTAGACCTATGTCGGGGAGCCCAGAGGTGGAGAAAAAATTAAGTATCAGTTGCTAATATGTATTTTAGGACTATGTGTCAGAGCCAAGGCTCAGCATTTTGTAAATTAATACTCTCCTTTAATCCCATAAAAACATTGTTGGAAAAATAATACTATTTTTTTTATTGCATCTAAAACTCTGTTAGTTGTATATCATGTTCTGATTTCAGATCTGCTAAAATGTGAAAAATTGTGCATCTTAGGACTGATGAGGTATGGTCATGTTGTTCCCACTTTTCAGATGAGGACCCACTTTTCAGATGAGGAAACTGAGGCTTAAATAGCCGGCTCAGGATTTCAAAGCCAGGAACTGGCAGAGCTGGGATTCCTGTTCTTGCCCTTTCTTTGTTACTTCTCCTGATGCACGTGAAGTGCTTAGCAGGGTGACTGGCTCATAGTCAGCTCCCTTAACGTGGTCACGATTATCAGCTGTTAAATGCATTGGATCATAGGCACATACATTCTGCAGGATGCCGTGCAGTACAAGTAACGCACAATGTACACACTGTACAAAGGTCAGGGATATAAAAATATCTTGGGGCTAAAAACACACATTTTGGTGTATGATTGTGCAGCTTTTCGGACCAGACTCCTCTGGGCTCAAATTTTGCATGTATTAAAGCAAGAAAAAAGACATCAAATATACTTCAATGAAACTTTCATGAAAAAAAAGATAAAATAACCCCCCTTAAGAAAAAAAATGTAAAGCAAGAAAAAGGCATTCTTGGGGCCACAGTCCCGCCCCAGTTCAGTCTCTCTTGCTAGGAGTGATTGATTTTGCACAAGATTTACCCCACAGTCTCCTCTAATTTCCAAGGGAAACTAGTCTCCTCTAATTTCCAAGGGAAACTAGTCTCCTCTAATTTCCAGTCTCTCCATAAGTGGAGAGACTCAAAGAGCAGCTGCTGATGGGGTACGTGTCAGTGACTCTGGGGGTTTTCAAGCCTCAGCGTCTGCAGTTTGGGAACTGGGCAAAGGATGTTTCCTCCCCTGCAAATTGAAGGCTGCCCGGATGAGCGCTGCACGATGTGAGGAACAAAAGCCTACGCTTGGGTCTTTGGTGGTCCCCACCTCCTCTCTTCTGCTAAAGTTTACTCTGAGCAGGATCTAAGCAGAATCAGATTAGAAGATTTAGAAGTGGTGCTCATTTTTTGCCACGTAGAAGTCTTCGATGGTGGGTTGTTTATTGTGTTCATGGGGGTTGTCATGGAGACTTGCTAATCAAAGGATAGAAAGGTAGGGCTTATAAGAACTTAAAAATTCAGGTCTAGTTCAACAACAAAAAGCCAATCAACACAATAGGAAGAAAAGGGCAAAGGACTTGAATAGATGTTTCTCCAAAGGAGATAAACAGATAACAGTAGGCACTTGAAAAGATGTTCAACATCACTAATCATTAGAAAAATTGCAAATCAAAATCACCATGAAGTATCGTTTCATACCCATTAAAATGGATACTATAAAAAATACATAAAAAATAACAAATATTGGGCATTCCCGCTGTGACATGGTGGGTTAAGGATCCAGCATTGTCTCTGTGGCAGCGTGGGTTCTGATCCCTGGCCTGTCTCAGTGGACTAAGGATCTGGCGTTGTCACAGCTATGGTATAGGACGCAGCTGCAGCTCAGATTCAGTCCCTGGCCTGGAATTTCCATATGCCACAGGTGTGGCCATAAAAAGAAAAAAAGTAATATATATTGACAAGGATGTAGAGAAATTGGAACCCTGTGCATTACTGGTGGGAACATGAAGTGGTGCATTCGCTGTGGAAATTGGTCTAATGGGTGTTCTTCCCAAAATTAAACCTAAAATTACCATTTGATCCAGCAATTCCACTTCTGATTTATGCTGAACGGAGCTGAAAGCAGGGACATGAATAGACATTGGTACACACATCCTCATAGCAGCTTTGTTCACAATAGCCAAAAGTTTCCAACTCCCATAGTGCTTTCCCTGAATGAAATTCTGATGGATTTCATCATTTCATTCTAGCCATGGACATAGGTTTTTCTTCTTTGTCGTGGGCTTTTATATTGGATGGCATCTGATATCCTTCTAGCAAGGGGTGAATAGCTGATGGCTAGATACTTACCAAGTAGATGGACCGTGAAAAGCACTTTGTGAGAGAGCCGATCTGCCTTTTCTCAAAGGGTTAGATTTCACCATGGATTTGGCAACATTAGTCAGAGAGCAACCTCTCTCCAGGTGACTGGGCCTGGCATCTTCTCTCAACACCAGCCACATGTTATAAAGAATAATCCCAGAGTCACAGTATTATTATCATCAAGTCAAACTTCAAAATGCTAGTAGGTGTTGGAGTCAGGCAGGACTCGAACACACTATGTCTAACCTGACCCAAGCCTAAGCTTAGCATTCTCCCACCCCCCACCCCAGTCCTCTTTGTGACAGGATTAAATGCATTTAAATCACAATTCATCAGTGGTTTTCAAAGGGCACTTTTCCCCTGTTCCTCTAATGGGTACACTTTGGGGAGTGGACATTAGAGTTTGAAGTGGCATCACAGGTGATCTGGCTGGCCCTACCCGCACTCTTACCCAGGAGCCCTATACTCTTCCAGGAACTGCAGAAATATTCAGTGCCCCCATTAACTTAAACCGTGCATTTGGAACCTTGGAAAATTCAGGAAAGTTTTAATGAGGGCAAGATGGACAGAAGCTCTACTTGGACTGGCATAAGATATATTTGGACCAACTATTCCATTGTTAAAAGGTTGAAATTCACTGTAATATACCATATGAATGTTATTAGACTCTGCCATAATATATCCATATTCTATATTGTACACAGTATTATATATGTAACTGTACATTGGTATCCCCAATCTTTCTCTTTGAACTTTCCCCAAAGGATAATGTACCCACACAAAGTCCTGCAGAATTTATTAGTGGTTTTATGGGAAAGAAAGCAAGAAGAATAAAAATATATTGCACATTCCATAGTAAATTGCTTAAAAATTGCCATTAGACATGCCACTTCATTCCCCTGTTCACTGTGCAACACTGGATCTCTCCCTTCTTTCTTACAAACCCGTCCCCACTGCAGCACCCAGTCTTGGTGTTTCCCCTCTACAGAGCAATTCTGCTCTGCCCCAGACTTGCATACCCCAGTCCCCTTGCTGCTCAAGTCTGGTTGCAAAACCACATCTTCTCAGAAAGCCAACCAGATGTTGCCTTTAGCACCTTCTCCTTGGGAGGTCTCCTCCAACCCAAGGGACTTAGGGAGAGATTTCTTTCAAACATATAGTTCTCTTCCCAAGAGGCATTTTGGTAAATAGGGTCCCTACCATCATCAAGAACCATTTCCAAAGTATTATGGATTAAATCGTATCCCCTCAAAATTCATATGTTGAAATCCTAGCCCCCTAGTGCCCAAGAACAGGACCGTATTTGGAGACAGGGCCTTTACAGAGGTAACTAAATTAAAATGAGGTCATAGGAGTTCCCTTCATGGCTCAGTGGTTAACGAACCCAACTAGGATCCATGAGGATGCAGGTTCGATCCCTGACTTTGCTCAATGGGTTAAGGATCTGGTGTTGCTGAGAGCTGTGGTGTAGCTCGCGGATGCGGCTCAGATCCCACATTGCTGTGGCTGTGATGTAAGCTGGCGGTGGCAGCTAGGGCTTAAATTCCTAGCCTGGGAACCTCCATATGCTGCTGGTGCGGCCCTAAAAAAACAACACCAATAGCAACAACAGTAAAATAAGGTCATATAGGTAAGCCCTAGTCCAATATGTCTGGTGTCCTTATAAGAAGGGGAGATTAGGACAGAGACACATATAGAGCCATGGCCACGTAAGGACACAGAGAGAACATGGCCATCTCCAAGCCAAGAGAGAGGCTTTAGAAGAAACCGCTTCTGCTGATACCTTGATCATGGATTTTCAGTCTCCAGAACTGTTAGGAAATAAATTTCTGTTGTTGAAATCATCCAGTGTGTGGTACTTTGTTATGGTAGGCCTAGCAGGCTAATATACCAGGTGCTCTACTAGGTCTTGGGCACCTGGACATATAGGATGTGCTAGGTGATAGAATAATATAAAGCACACTTAGAATCCAAACTCCTTCTTGGTCTGGCCCCTAAGAGCCTCTCCAGTCTTACATGCCACTCCCCTCTCACTGATAACACTTCCATTTGAAAACACATACCCAGTGTGTTCCTTCTTCAGGCCTCACATTCACTGGCCCTCTCTCTGGATCTGTTTTCAGGTTATTTGCTGCCTTGTTCTTGCTTGCCTTGAGGACTTAATAGAAACATGACCTCCTCAGAGAGGACTCCCTGGGCACCCATCCCCCCAGTACCTCGCATTTTTATGGCATATAATCAATCTTTTCTTGCTCATTTATCTATTAACTCAGTTAACGTGTCTTGCCACATTAGAAGCATGAGTTATGTGAGGCAGCAACATTGTCAGTTGTATTAGCTTCCTGTTGCTGCTATAACAAATAAACTCAAATGTTGTGGATTAAAACAAGACAAATTTACTATCTTACAGTTCTGGAGGTAAGAAACCTGGCACTGGGCTAAAATCAGGTTGTCTTCAGTGCTCTGTTCCTTTTTGGAAGCTTTAGGAGAGAATCCTTTTTCTTGCTTTTTCCAGCCTCTAGAGGCTGCCCCCATTCCTTGGTTTATAGCCTCCTCCACCACCTTCAAAGCCAACAGTGTTCCATCTCTCTCTGACCACAGCTAAGAACATTTTGTCTCTGCTTTCCTGTGATCAGATTGGATCCCTCTGGATAATCCAGGCTCCTCTCCCCACCTCAGGGTCCTCAACCTTAATCACACCTACAAAATTCCCTTTGCCGTATAAAATAACACAGTCACAAGTTCCCAGAAATAGGACATGGACATCTTTGGGGGCCACTAGGTCATTATTATGGTGACCATATCAGTCTATTCACTTCTTTAGTGTGTAGAACAGACTTGAAAATTGGTAGGTGTTCATTAAGTTTGTTAAATGAATGGATGCCGTGTTCAGAACAGGGACCAGGTGGTGGGCAGATGAGAAGTTCTGGAAGTGTGCTTTTTCATTTGCTCTTTACAACCACCCTGAGTGGTGTGTTTTACCCATTTTACAGATGGGGAAACTAAGGCTCAGAGAAGTGACAGTACTTGTCCAGGGCCATCCAGGGCTAGGGAGTGGCAGAGCTAAAATTCGAATCTGCGTCTTTCTGTCTCTGAAGCCCAATGTCTGTACTCCCATCTTCTATAACTAAGGAGGATGTCTCCAGCCTAGGCCTGGCCCTGCGCACAAGTATCTTATTGACCTCTGTTCACCTTTCCATGTCAGCATTGACTCCAAAACTGAAGACTGTTTAAGCCCTATCTTCCTCCCTTTTGTAGGGAAAACCTCTTAACTTCTTTTAATAAAATTTCTTCAACCAACCTGACATGAGGATCAGATGAGACTGGAATATAAGCTTTGCTACTCCACGTGTGGTCCAGAGGCCAGCAGCCTTGGCATCACCTGGGAGCTGCTGGGAATGCAAACTCCCAGGGCCCCACGGCTTCTCAATTAAGATTCTGCGTTTTGATAGCCTCTCTTGGTGGTTTGTTTACACATCAGTCTTTTTTTTTTTTTTGAGATATAACTCTCAGATTGTATAAATTTCAGGTATACAGCAAGTTGATTTGATACGATTACCGTATTTATTGCAGTATGATTACCACCATGTCCTCTTAGCTAACACCTCCATCAAGTCAAATAATTATCTTTTCTTTTTTTGTGGTGAGAACATTTAAGATCTGGTCTCTTAGCAACTTTAAAGTATATAATACAGTGTTGTTGCCTATGATCACAATGCTATGCAGCTCCAAAACTTACTCATCTTCTAACTGCAAATTTGTGCCCTTTAAACAACATCTCCCCAGTTCCCAGTCCCTGTAGGACCATTCTGCTCTGTTTCTAGTGAATTCAGCTTTTTTAGATTCCACATATGAAGGATCTCATACAGTATTTGTTTTTCTCTCTCTGGCTTATCTCAGTTAGCATAATACACTCCCGAGTTCATCCATGTTGTCACAAATGGCAGGATTTCCTTCTTTCTCGTGTCTGAGTAATATTCCATTGTATATAAATAGACCACATTGCCTTTATCCATTCATCATCGATGGACCCTTAGGTTCTTTCCATACCTTGGCTATGGTGAATAATGCTGCAGTAAACATGGGAGCATAGGTATCTGTTTTTATTTCCTTTGGGTAAATAACCAGAAATCAGATTGCTGGACCAGCAAAAATCAACAGGTGGGACTGCACCAAACGAAAATGCTTCTGCACAGCGAAAGAACCAGTTGACAAAATGAAACGGCAACCTATGAAATGGAAGAAAATATCTGCAAATCATACATCTGATAAAGAGTTAATAGCCAAAATCTCTAAAGAACTCATATAACTGAGTAAAGACACCAACAAAAAAATTTGATTGAAATAGAATTACCACACATCAGTCTTTGAAAAGCCCTGGTGTAAGGCACTGGCTCACATCGAGAACACTATAAATGCTCAATGAAATGTTAGTTGATGCTCAAGAGGTTGGACCTATTATT
Source organism: Catagonus wagneri (assembly GCA_004024745.2). Lineage (NCBI taxonomy): Eukaryota > Metazoa > Chordata > Mammalia > Artiodactyla > Tayassuidae > Catagonus > Catagonus wagneri. Next base: position 239,316 of record PVHT020000165.1, on the reverse strand, counting down.
TTTATGATAAGAAAGAATCTCAAGGAGTTTCCTGGTGGCTCAGCAGGTTAAGGATCCGACTTTGTCACTGCTGTGGCGAATGTTTGGTCCTTGGGTACTTCCGCATGCCACAGGTGCAGCCTAAATAAATAAATAAATAAATCTCAAATTCTCCTGCAATGTAAATAGTCTCAAAGGCCCTTTAAAGTCACTGTTTTATCTAAATCAGAAATAGAAAGCAGGAGTTCCCGTTGTGGCTCAGTGGTTAACGAATCCGACTAGGAACCATGAGGTTGTGGGTTCGATCCCTGGCCTTGCTCAGTGGGTTAAGGATCCGGCGTTGCCGTGAGCTGTGGTGAAGGTCGCAGATGCAACTCGGATCCCACGTTGCTGTGGCTGTGGCGAAGGCCGGCAGCTACAGCTCCTGTTAGACCCCTAGCCTGGGAACCTCCATATGCTGCAGATGCGGCCCTAGATAAGGCAAAAAGACAAAAAAAAAAAAAAAAAGAAATAGAAAGCAAATAAGAAATGGGCAGATTAGAAAGAACCAAACCCTTTTGGGTGGAAACCAAAAAAAAAAAAAGGAAAAAGGAAAGGAAAATATATCGTGTCATGTTTCCTAGGCCATCTGTGTGAAGAAATAACAAAACCAGTCTGGCAACACAAGCAGGAGAAAATCCTGAAGAGCTTTACTTGACATCATTATTGGAAATGGCTCTTCCTGGGTCAGGAAAAAAAAAATTTCAAATACATTTTTCCTTTTTTTCCCTAGCATGCTTACAACTCCCGGTAAAGCCAAGAGGCGGCTTTCAGCTCTTTTTGATTCTCCTCATCCTGTGGTTAATAATTTCCAGTTTCCCCAGCATGATAATTTCCAGTTTCCCCAGCATGCTACGTAACCTCCTCTTTCCTGGGAAAGAATGTCTGTGCTCCAGCTGCTGGCAGCGAACCTGTCTTCTTAGCAGCTGCCTCAGTCATCCCGCCCGCCTCTGCCTTCTCTCCAACAGGGACCCTCCCGGTGGGTGTCAGCACAGTGACTTAGTGTTGGGCACGGGGGAGAGGGAAGAAGAGAAGGCTTGTCTCCCTCTTCTTTTATAATCTGGCGGTGAGAAGAATTTTCTCCCTGTTTCCTGGGAAATAGCTGATAAAGGACATTTTGTCCACTGCTATTTATGTATACCTAGGCTGAACAAATCCCCAAACTCTGCTCCCGCCAGCCCCCTCCGGAGCCGAACTTTGAAAACAGAGGACAGTAATGAAAGCCTGGAGCCAGCAGCCTGCTCTGAGCCTGAGCCCGCATCTCGTCTTCCTCCTTCGCCTGCTGCTGAAAACTACACCAGCTGCAGCCGCCATCCAGGAGTTGGCTTCTCAACCCTTCGTGGCTCTGAGAAATGATTCTTTAGGGGGTGGCATGAGGGGATTTGGGGGAAAGGCACCTCCCTGCAGCCTGTAGCACCAGCCACCACATGTGCCTTCCCTGGGAGCACATCTTAGCCCAGCAGCCTTGTTATCACCAAATCTGGTGTGAGGGGCTGTGAACAGACTCGGGGAACTTCTGATCATCTTCTCCCCAGCTTACGTGAATGAGCCGCATGGCTGCAAAACAAACCAGCTGAAAAACCCAGGGTGTTCCCAAAGGGTGTACCTGCAACTTCCTGTTTACAAGCTCCCTGGGAGAAGCCCTAGGGACCAGTTCTGTACGCGTCAGTTTTCTTTCTGCTTCCTCTGAGATCCCTGACATTGTGAGGGCAAAGGCCTTCCCTTCTGCCACCTGGAAAAATAATATGCTGGGAACGTGAGCGTGACTGAGAAGGCTGCTCAAAAAAAAGAAAAAACAAAACAAAACAAACAAACAAAAAAACCCACCAAATTTGCAAGATGGAATTTGTGAGTAAGGTTGACTTGACTGAATCTTTAAGTCCTTCTGGGTGCATCCCCCATCCCAGTGTGGGGTCCCAGTCTGAGGCCCCAAGATAGCCCAGCTGGAGACTTAAGGGGGGCAGCCGTGGGGAGTGGGGAAGGCAACTGCAAAGGCATCTAAGCGCTACAACCCTAACCCCACCTAACCCCACCCCACCTGCTGTGTGTCCCTTGCTTCTCACATTTCCCCTTCCTGGACGAAAATGAAAGAGTTAGGGGTTCCCGGAGTACAGTTGTGGCTCAGCAGAAACGAATCTGACTAGTATCCTTGAGGACGCAGGTTCGATCCCTGACCTCGCTCAGTGGGTTAAGGATCCGGCGTTGCCGTGAGCTATGGTGTAGGTCACCGATGTGGCTCAGATCCTGCGTTGCCGTGGCTGTGGCCTAGGCCAGGGGCTATAGCTCCGATTCAACCCCTGCCTGGGAACCTCCATATGCCGCAGGTGTGGCCCTAAAAAGATAAAACACAAAAAAAGACCAAAAAAAAAAAAAAGGCATTCCCAAAGGGCTTTATCTAGGTGACACACCAATCAAGTGGCTGTCCCAAGAACACCTGAGTGATCTGGGAGATGTTCCTTTCCTGCAGCCAGTCAGCACAGAGTCTGCTGCTGGAAGAGTTTGCAGAGACCAACAACATTGCCCTCCCCTGGGAGCTTGTTAGAATGCACAGTCTCAGGCCCTGCCTGGCCCCACTGATCAGAACATGCCTTTGAACAGACACCGCCCCCCCACTCGGATATTCCTGTACACATTAAAGCTAGAGATGCACCGCCCTAGGGGACCCAGCCATGTGTCCTCCTTAGGCAGAAGCCTGTGCTGATTTTGGACCATTTGTACTTTAAAAAATCTCATGGCCCCTTTGACTTTCATAATTGATCTTGTTTCTCTCTTTGCTGAGAAAAATGGTTTTAATTCAGCTGACATGCTGGTTTATTTGTCCTCATGTATAAGACATGCCACATAGCAGAGACATCACAAGGACACTGTTATGTCCTCATAAGGCAGATTTCCCAGAAGAAGATGAGGTGTCCTGAGACCTGAAAATTCAAATACCAGAGGTGGCAGGCAGGTGACAAAGATGCAGAAAGAGGGCTGAGTGGGCCAGTGAGTACTGGACAGCAGATATCCTGGCTGAAGGGGCAGCTGCTACTCAACCCCGGTCTGTCCTTGTCATGCAGGGACCCAGCCCGGCGTAGCCAGATCATGGTATTTTTCACGAGAAGCCTGAATTTGGATTTTTTTTTTAAATCGCCCATTATTAAAATATTGGCACTTAATTAAAACTTTTTTTTTCTGAAAGAAAGAAAGCATAGGATAAACCTAACCAAGCATATCAGGGAACATCTTGGAGCCAGTGTGTCTGTAACCTCAGATTGAACCCCTCCACCCCGACTGAGGTGGGGGAGATGGAGAATTTGGATATAATGCTGCAAGGGAACACGTGTTCCCGGAGCTCTGAAAAGAGGTACTGAGTTCAACCTAAGGGCGTCTTTATGCAAAGTGTCCATTTATTATTCAGAAGTGTTTTCTGATCCCCTGCTATGAGCGACACTTTATGCTGAGGCTGGAGAGAAAATAATAAACAAGACAGAGTCCCTGTGCTCCAAGAGTCTGTGAGCAGGAAGTTGGGACGCGGAGGCTAGAAATGGTGTTCTGGGCAGGGATACTGCATGTGCAAAGGCCCTGAGGTGTGAACAATATGTTGTAGGTTGGGGTTCCACAAGCAGATTGTGCTGGGGAGCTTGCTAAGTGATTGAAGAAGGGGTGTGCAGCGATACTGGCAAGGGACGAGTGGGTCCCATGACAGTGGTGCCTATTGAACATACAACGAAGGCACTTGAATTTGGACCCAAGTGGCTGGAATTCAGTTTTCCTATATCCACATTAGCTGTTGAGAGGATGAATTTAATGAGCGAGCAGGGAGCAAGTCCAAAGAGGGGTCAGGGGAGACCTGACCCCTCTTTGGACTTGCCCCCTCTTTGGGCGGTGGTCTGAGAGTGAGGTGAGGAAGGCCTGAATGGGGGCATCAGGCAGGGGTGGAGAGGTGGCCGCAGGCTTGAGGACTGGGCAGGAGCAAAAATCGGCAGGATGATGTTAGCCTCATAGGGACTTCGAGGAAGAAGGAGGAACGAGGGCTTTCTGGCCTGTGTGCTGGTTGGCTGTGGTTGGCCGTGGTTGGTGATAACAGTGGTTACTTGCGTGGCCTGTGGAGTCGGAGCCTGCCCAGGTTCAAATGCCAGCTCCATCCCTCCTTCTGAGTGATCCTGGCCAAGTCACTTCAACCCTCTGAACCTCCAGTTCCCCATCTGAGGAAGGGCAACAATCGTGCTGGCTTAGTTGGTGTGAGGATTAGATGAGATAAACCGTGAAAAGCACTCACTGCCTGACGTATAGTAGGTGCTCAGTGTTGGCATGCACCGTGAAACCCGTTGACCCCCTAGCAATCAATAGAATAGTAGTGCAGAAAACACTGAAATGGTTTGCAAGGTACCTGTAGCGGCCTGAGGGCTGGCTCCCCAAAATATGCCCACGTCCTAATCCCCGAAACCTGTAAATGTGACCTTATTTAAAAACCCATCTTACAGTTGTAAGTAAGTGAAGGATCTCGAGATGAGATCACCCTTGATTGTCTGTATGGACCCTCCATTCAACAGCAGGTGAAGAGACACACAGAGAAGAAGACAGGAGAGAAGGAAGTAGTCACTAGAGGCAGAGATCCAGGCGGTGCGAACAGGAGCCAAAGAAAAGAAAAGAAAGTACCCGAACCTGGCTCTCAACCCTGGCTCCACACTGGGAACACTTGGGGAGTTTTGAATAATCCTGCACCAGGTGCCGCCTCCTGAATCCAAAGCAGTTGGCCTGGGGTGTGGCCCGAGCATAGGATTTCTCAAAGCTCCCCAGGAGACTTGAAGGTGTAGCCCGAGTTGGGAACCCGTGCTTGAAATCCGTGTGGCATGTCGTGTGGTGGTGTTGTTCTGAGACCCAAGGGACTGATTTCAAGGCCACGGTTTCCTGCCTTGATTTCACCTTTCGCAGTCCCAGGTCAGCTTCAAGGGAGATGCGCTGCCCTCTTTGAAAGCTAAACAGAACAACTGGGATCGATGGAGCGTGCCCTGTGAGCCCGAACAGAGCCGGTTGTGTTCCCTGCGTGATGCAGTGTCGCCCTCACCACACCGTCCTCATTGTTCAGAGGAGGAAACTGAGGCCCAGAGGGTGGAGGTGTTTGCCCAGGTCGCAGAGCTGGTGAGTGGCGGCACCAGGATACAGACTTGAGGTCCACTGTCTGGCAATGGTGACTGCTCTGCTGTGTCCTCATAAACACACACACGCCCCAGGGCTCTTCATTTCTGTTCTTTAAGATAGTGACTTAAAGATCGGGGGATTGGAGTTCCCGTTGTGGTGCAGAGGTTAACAAATCTGACCAGGAACCATGAGGTTGCGGGTTCGATCCCTGGCCTTATTTAGTGGGTTAACGATCTGGCATTGCTGTGAGCTGTGGTGTATGTAGGCCACAGACACGGCTCGGATCTGGCGTTGCGGTAACTGTGGCATAGGCCGGCGGCTATAGCTCTGATTTGACCCCCAGCCTGGGAACCTGCATATGCCGTGGTACGGCCCTAAAAAGCAAAAAAAAAAAAAAAAAAGGGTGACTTAAAGATTGGGGGATTTAGGGATGTGGTGGGTGGGGGGAGGAGGGTCTGTCCTTATACCAACCCTCCGGGGTCCCAGGACAGCGTGTGCTTGGCTGGGCTGAGAGGGGGCAGGAGGCGGACAGGACCGCCATCCATCCCCGAGGCCTGGCCTCCTTGCTCAGCAGAGCCCCTCCCACCCCACTGCCCCCTGGAGGCCCCTCCAGGTTTGGATGTCCTGCCTGTGTTGAGGAGGCTGAGGAATCAAGCTTCCCCAAACTCCTGTGACTTCACTTCCTGCCTTGATTTTTAGACCCTTGTATTCAACATGAAGGCTGTTTGTAACAGGATAACAGTCATTACAGATGTAAAAAAAATAAGGATTTTGCCCTTTCTTGAAAGCTTCTTACATGTAGGTAGCAAGAAGCAAGAATCGGCACTGTCATTTGAGTCTCATGACATGCCAGAGAGAATGGGAAAAGTACCCCTATTGTACTGATGAGCAAAACCGAGGCTCACCGCTTCTACGACTTTCTTAAGAGCATCCCACAGCTGGGAAATGGCAGGATGGTTATTTTCCCCTTCATCGTTAAACACTCTGCCCCCTCTGCTGCAAAAGAGGGATAGCTTTTTCTTGCCCGCTCAGCTAACCACCTTGCTGGCTACCCTGCCCAGCGCTGGAGAAATTACAGGTGTAGGACGGTTCTTCGGATACACCAGGGGCTTGCAGACTCATGCTTCCTTGTCTCATACCCTGGATCATAGCTTACCAGTTAAAGCTGGAAGCAACCTCTGGAGAAATCCAAGTCCAGTCTCTCTGCTTGACAGATGGGGAAACTGAGGCCCAGGGAGGCCAAGCGACTCGCCCAAGATTATGCAGTCAGCTAGCTCTGAACTGGGACCAGAGCTCAGGTCTCTAGACTTTCCGTCTGGTTCTTTTATCAACCACAGGCCAGCTAGTTTCAACAGTTGTTCATTCATTCATTCATTCATTCACTCATGCATTTATCTGTTCAGGTTGTTGAATAATATTTTGTTATGTTTGTCAACATTATTTCATCTGACTCTTGAAACCACCCCGGGAGGTCGATTATAACTGACTATAGATGAGGAGACTGAGGCTCAGAGGAATGAAGTGCCTGCCGGCCTCTCTCTGTCCCTCTGCTGGAAAGGCCGAAGCAAGGTCCCTGCCCTTCCTGCTCCTCGCCCTCAGTCTGCTGGGTGCTAAGCCGGACTCTGTCCCTTTCAGGACCGAACCTCTGGCTGCCTGTGGGTGCAGCCGCCCTCACCAGGCAGACTTGCCAGGCAGCCCACCAGGGCCCGGTTGCCCACTGGGAGCCCATTAGTCAAGTCATCGTACGGCAGGATTACACCTTCGCCATGGTGATTTCAGGCCCAGCTGCCAGGCCCGTGTGCAAATTTGTGCTGATTTGATTAGCTTGTTTAGTCATCGCTGCTGATGAGAGCGGGCTGGGGCCACCGAATGACATTCTGCTGCCTGCAACTCTGTAATCGCTTTTGGAAGGGATATTATGTTAATATCTCACACAAGAGCCTCCGATCACACAGAACGTCAGGGCGGCCAGGCCCAGGCCATATGGTGCATCTGACGTCCTCCTTTGTAATCCTGGGTAATTGAAATCCTCTGCCTCATTCAGATGCGGAAAGCCTTCCCCTGATGGGTAGCGGAGGGGACCTTTGGCAATTTACTCACCAGTCCATATGAAAACATTGCTTGGGAGATGATGGTAGGGTGGGTGGGGATTCATGTCTGAGACACTTGATCCTTTTTAAGAACAGAAATCCCTGGTACCTGATTGCTTAAGGAGAAAATCAACAACAGTAACAGGAAATACCAGTTACGGAGCTCTATCCGTGTTCCAGGCACTGAGATGATTACATCCAAGTGTCTTGGGGCAAATTGGCAGACAAGGGTTACTCCCATTTCAAAGGTGAGGAAACTGAGGCTCAGAGACATAACCAGCTTGCCCAAGGCTACCGGTCAGGAGTGCAGTCACCACAACTTCTTCAGGTCTGGCTGACCCCATGCCTCGGCCTTAGGCAGTCACTGTCAGGCTGGGAGCTGGAAAGAGTTTTGAGAATATCATTAGCCCCCAGCAGCTATCACTTAATGCAGTGCCATGATATCATGAGCAAGTGTCAGAAACCCCTAGAGTTCTCATTAAAACTCACAAATTGTTGGGCCCCGTTCCCAGAGTTAGGATTCAGTAGATCTGGGGGTGGAACCTGCGAATTTACATTTCTAGCAAGTTCCCAGGGGTTGCTGAGGCTCTTGGTCCAAGGACCCCACTTTGAGAAGCACTGGTCCAGGAAACACCTGGTGTAAGCCTGGTGTTGCCCAAGTATAAGGGGTACATATTTTCACCCCAGTTTTTCTGAAGAGCAAACCGAGGCATAGACAGCTGAATTCACTTTCCTGAATGCTCTTATTGAGTATGCAGGATTTGAAAGGAGGTGACTTCTGCAGGGCAGGAAGGTCACAGAACCAGGACTCAGCCCGGGTCTTCGATTTGCCATCCAGAGATGTGGCCACAGGGAGGTGGCTGTTATATTTTGCTTCTGCCTCCTCCAGGAAGAACACAGAACTGTGTTCATGCTGGCTCTCGATGCGCTGTTCTGTTATGGCCCCAGGAGGTGGCTTATTTTCTCCTGCCGGCCTGGGCGTGGGCCATCGTGGGTTCCGGATGTGTGGACGTGTCCTTTCTGAGCGCTGACTCGGGTCCTCCCTCGAAGCTGACTTGTGCTTGCATGGAAGAACCCCGCAGCTGGCAGAGCAGCCTGAGGGGCCCGAACCTGGGACAAATCAGGAGCTGGGAGGCCCAAGGCAGAGTGTGTGTGTGTGTCTCCTCTTCCACTGTCCAGGGTGCTTATTGCATGCTCCACAGGGAACCTGGTGACTGTAAATTGCAGGCTCCTCCTTCCTTCCTTGGTGATCAAGGTGTACCCAGGCTGGTCAGCCAGATAATTCCCAGTCAGCCTTCTCTCCCTGCCGTCCGCATTCCTGCAGGGGAAGGTATAGGAAAAATTCAATCGTGTAGCATCACCCTAGGCTGGCCGCAGCACCCACCCCATCATATATAAGAGGCAGGGCTCCCATCATTCCCATTTTATAGATGCACAAACTGAGGTTTGGAAAAGCTCTTGCCAAATGTCACTCAGCTGCAAAGTGGGACTGAGTGAGGATTGGAAATGAGGCAGGCCAGGAATTCCCTAGTGGCTTAGCAGTTAAGGATTCAGTGTTGTCACTGCTGTGGCCTGGGTTTGATCCCTGGCCTGAGAACTTCTGTGTGAGGCAGGCCAAGCCCACATCCAGGTCTCTGTCTGCGCCCCCAACTACCTCCTTCTCCCTTCCTTAAATGCTGGTAAACATTTGTCAGTTTCCTGGATGAAAAGAAATCCTGTTTTCGGTGTTTGTGAGCCTATTTATCAATGGAAACTTTTTCTTTCTTTCTCTTTCTTTCTTTCTTTCCTTCTTTCTTTCTTTCTTTCTCTCTCTCTTTCTCTCTCTCTGTTTCTTTCTTTTTCTTTCTTTCTTCTTTCTCTACAACACAATTTCCTCTGAACTCAGCTTTTTTCACTTTTTCTTCAGTGGAGTGTGTAAGGATATAATCGTGGGCTTGCTTGATTCAAGTCTACCTCCCCCACTGGGCTGTGGTTCCAGAAAGCAACCACGACACCGGATTTGTTCAACACCATGCTTCAGCACCATGCAGGACATATATTGGTTGCTTGAAACTGCTTTGTTGAATGAATGAATGAATGAATGAATGAATGAGTGGATGGATGGATGAGCATCGAGGTGGAGGGAACACAGGAGGCTTGAGGGAAGGCTCTCCAGGAACTGGCTGGAGGGAGGCGGTGTCAGGGCGGAAGCACCACCCAAATCGACTTTGTCTATCCCAGCCACCTCCCTGCTAGGAAGATGAAACTGCAAAGGCAGTTGTTCCCGAGCAAAGCAGCTGTGCCATGTGGCAGTTTTCCCGGCGGCAGCCCATCTTTGCCCCATCGGGATGGCAGGGTGATGCCACGGGAGCCTGGCCCTGAAAGGTCTCCGCAGGGTACAGTCCAGCACTGCCTTCATCGTTGTGACTTTAGGAGTCACCTCCAGATTTTTTTGGCCCAGTAAATGATTAAGCGGTTAAATAAAGACAGGCTCATTAAGGAAACACTCTTCCCTGTGTATCTGCCCCAGTTACTCCTAAATTTAATCTCTTCATGAGCCAATTTCCAGGACAAACACACACTGTCTTTTTTATCTCCAGAGCCTTAACCTCGAAGTCGTTTGTTGCCCAGGGCTTTTCCTGGTGCCCTTCTCCCCACTTCCTGTCTCCTCTGTGGCCCTAGGAGGGGGGTTCGTTCCCCATACTCACCCCCAGGCTGTGAGGGACCAGCAGGTCCCAGAGGGCAGGCTCTAGGAGAAAGGGCAGGGCACCTGCCAGCGCATTTTGCCAGCAGGGAGGGCTGGGCCCCTGAAAGCACCCTTTCTTCTCTGTCACAAGTGAGCTCCGGGATGTAAGCAGATTAAGTTTCCTTGGCCGAGAGGTCGGCTTTGTTCTACTCTCCAGATTTGCATCCACTGGACTCCCGGAATTGCTTCTGGAACATTCTCTGACCTGGTTTCACGGGGGACACGTCAGACCTTTGTGGAGGTCCAAAGGGGTGGCCAGAGCACAGGGCTGGGTGAGGGTTGGGTGGGTCCCACAGGGGAGTTGGGCAGAGAGGAGGCTGGGCCGCTCATGCTAGATTTTCTCATGTCAACTTGTCTGTCCCCCGCCCGGCTTTGTGCTTCCCTTCTCCGTGCCCTGAGTAAATTCCCCTGAGGGGGAGGACACAGGCTCCCCTGGGTTTCCTCTACGGGGCCAGGGGTGTGACTGGCATCCTGGGCTGCAGTGGTTATAATCATCAGGCTGGGAGCCACCACCACCACCCACCCCTCGCCCCCGAGGCCCTGCGACTCCCCTGAGCCCCGGATAATGTCCACACTCCTGCTGGTCCCAGGGTCCTCTGTGAGTGAAGTGTGTGAAAGGAGGTTTTTGTTGGGAACAAATGCCAGGAGGAAACCTCTTGTCCCCGAATGCCAAATAGAAAGCTATTAAAAGGGGAATTCTTTTCAGTCTAGTTGAATCTTGGGTAAAGACCCAGGCCTTGCTCAAGGAAAAGCAGCCCAAGCCTTGATGAATGTCTGGAGGGGAGGCAGAGGCCCCCAAGTCTTCCTCCATTCCTTGGCACAAACGACCACAGTGGCCTGTTGTCCTACTCAGAATTGCTCACCCTCCCTCGAGCCCCAGAGGTTGTGTCTGTGCTGTCCCCCTCCTGGGAAGAGGCTATGGACTGGGGCCCACGGCCCTCCCTGTACCAATGCTGGTACCCCCCTCCCCCGACCACCACCCCAAGCTCACCCTCAGCCTCTTTGCTGGGCGGCCAGCATCCTTCCCAGGTGCTTGGTTTGTTTGTTCGGGTCTTGTGTTTTTAAGAGGACTTGGTGGATATATTGAAGGTGAGGTGAGAGCTGCCATCAGCCCCATTCCTGCCTCTTTCACAGTAAAGAGAACAAAGGCAGCACGTTCCGTTCTGAGATGAAAAGATGAGGAAGGGGAGCTTTCTTAGAGCATTCACCTCCTGAGACCCAGTGGGCCCCGACATCTGTTTCCTGCCTGTCTTTTCTAGATTTACGGTTGTGGTCCACTAAGCCCTCCTTTCTGCTTATTTTCATTCATTCGAATCCTGTGGTTCTTGGAACATCAAAGGATGCTGGTGGATTCAAGAGTGGGCAAGGGGCTGGCGCTCTCCATCTTGTGGTAGATGGGCTGGCAGAGTGGTAGGAAGCGCAGGGCCGGGCTGCCTGGGTTTGAAGCCAGATCTCACCACTTATTCGCACATGGCCCACTTGTTCATCTCTGGGCCAGAGCCTTGATTTTCTGTGCTTTGGTTGCCAGTCTGTAAAATGGGAATAGTGCTGTGCCCACCTCGTGCCGTCGATTATCAAGACTGAGTTTATATGCACGTAAGGTGGTTTGAGCAGTGCTTGGTGTGCAGTCAGCTCAGCTGCTATTATTACCACCTCCCTCGGGCCTGAGAGCTTGTGAACAGAGCCTCGCTAGGCTCACGTGCTGAAGAAAATGGAACAAACCCAGAGGATGAGAGCGTCGCTCTCTTGTGACCTGATTAGTAGCCAGCAGAGGATTGCTGGTCTTGCTGACAGATAGGGGGCGTGTGGGACGCCTGATGAGTCCTGGGAAATGCCTGCGGCCCGGCCTGCCTGCCCCAGGCTGCCTCGTCCTGGTCTCCCTGCACGCCAGCACCAAGGCCCATGTGGGAGCTGCTGGGCCCTGCTCAGGACAGAGGCGTGGAGCGGGCATGGCCCCACAACCAGCAGTTTCCCCGCAAGATTTCCTGGAGAAACTTATGCACAGTTGCATAAGTTTGTGTGCACACAAACGCCTGTAACAGCACTATTTGGGATGGCAAACAGCTGGATACCAACCACAGGCCCACTGACAGGACAGTGGGTAGATAAGTTGAGCTATATATGCACGATGGAATACACCAAATACTTGTGAGAGCCAAAAAACTATATCCAGGTACTTGGAGAAAATATCTGCAAATGAAATGATTGATAAGGTGTTGATATTCAACATATGTAAACAGTTCGTACAACTCAACATCAAACACACAAACGACCCCCTTAAAAATGGTCAGAAGAGCTAAATAGGCATTTTTCCAAAGAGGAAACGCTGTTGGGCAACAAGCACATGAGAAGATTCAATATCACTAAACATCAGAGAAATGCAAATCAAAACCACAGTGAGCTATCATCTCACACTTGTCAGAATGGCTATCATGAAAAAAACACAAATAACAAATGATGGTGATGATATGGAGAAAAGGGAACCCTTGTACACTGTTGGTGAGAATGTAAATTGGTGCAGCCACTGTGGAAAACAGTATGAAAGTTGCTTTAAAAAATAAAAATAGAACTACCATGTGACCCAGCAGTTCTACTCTTGGACATATATCTGAAGAAAACAGAAACATGAATTTGAAAAGATACATGTACCCCAGTGTTCACTGCCATGTTATTTACAGTTGCCAAGACACAAAAGCAACCTAAATGTCCATTAACAGATGAATGGATAAAGAAGATGTGGTATATATTTATTAGAATATTACTCAGCCATAGGAAAGAATAAAATTTTGGAGTTTCCATCATAGCTCAGCAGTAACGAACCCAACTAATATCCATGAGGATTCGGGTTTGATCCCTGGCCTCTCTCAGTGAGTCAAGGATCTGGCATTGCCGTGAGCTGTGGTGTAGGTTGCAGTCACAGCTCGGATTCTGTGTTACTATGACTGTGGCATAGGCTGGCAGCTACATCTCCGATTTGACTCCTGGCCTAGGAACTTCCATATGCTGCAGGTGCGGCCCTAAACAGCAAAAATAAATAAAATTAAATTAAATTAAATTAAATTTTGCCAATTTGCAGTAACATGGATGGACTTGGAGGGTGTCATGGAAGGATATAAGTCAGAGAAAAACAAATACTGTATGATATCACTTCTATGTGGAATCTAAAAAATACAACAAACTATTGAATATAACAAAAAGAAGCAGACTCACAGATATAGAGAACAAATTAGTGGGGGGGGAGGGGCAATATAGAAGTAGGGGAGTAAGAGGTACAAACTGTTAGGTATAAAATAAGCTGCAAGTGTGTATTGTACAACACAGGGAATATAACCAATATTTTATAACTATAAATGGAGTGTAATCTTTAAAAATTGTGAATCACTATATTGTACACCTATAATTTATCTAATATTATTGTATGTAGACTATACTTCAATGAAAAAAAAAAAACTACACCCACATGCATCAACATGGGTAAATCAGAGACACTGGATACTGAACCTAAAAATGCAAGTGGCAGGGAGTTCAGCAAGTTAAGAACCTGACATAGTTTTGTGATGATGCAGGTTCTATCCCTGGCTCAGTCAGTAGGTTAAAAATCTAGCATTGCTGCAAGCTGTGGTGCAGGTCACAGATTCAGCTCAGATCTCGTAGCTGCAGCTCTGATTGGGCCCCAGGGAACTTCTGTGCCATGGGTGCAGCCTGAAAAAGGAAAAAAAAAAAAAAAGTAATGCAAGAGGCAGAAGGATCTAAAATGTATTTTTTTCTTTTTGGCCACACCACGGCATGTGGAAGTTCCCGGGCCATGGATCGAACTCTCGCCACAGCAGTGACCCAAGCCGCTGCAGTGACAGTGCCAGATCCTTAACTTGCTGTGCCACAAGGGAACTCCTAAGATGCCTTTTTAATAAAGCTTGAAAACAAGAAAATAATCACTATGCTGTTTAGGGGCACGTTTGTATTTAGTAAACACATGAAGCAAAGCAAGAGGAAGAGACCAAAATGAAACACAAGACAGTGGTCTTTTCATGGTGGGTTTGGACGTGAATCGACTGGAGGGGCGTCGAGCTGGATCCACTTCGGCTTGGACAGCCTGGGCAACCGACGTCCAGGGCTTATACTGGGGGTGGGGTCACGGCTGTTTGTTTTATTATCACACTTTATACCGTAGTAAAAACCACCTGTAGTCGTTGGTCTGAAATATTTCATAGTCAAATCTTTCAGAGAGAATTGGCTTGACTTTGCTGTTGGATCTGTTTCTCCCCTCCTTCTATTTTATTTCCTTCTTTCTTTCCTTCCGCCTTCCTCTTTCCCTCTTTCTTTCCTCCTTCCTTCCCACCCTCCCGCTCCCCACCTCATGTTTTAAAGAGCAAGGATAATTTTGCTCCTACAAAAAATAAATTACAAAACAATCGTCAGAGCAGTTTTCAGTCCCACTCTCATTGCCTGGATGGCCCCACAGCTCGCTCCTGCCTCCACCTTCACTGCCTCCTCTTCCTCCTCTACTCAGCCCCAGAGGGATCTTTGAAACCACCCATGGCAATGGGCCATTTTCCTGCTTCAGACTCACTAGTGCTTTCCTGAAAGCCCAAGGCCATCAAGCCCATTGTCCCCTTTAGCCGGCTTGATCCCCAACCTTTATAACCAGAGGTGGAGTTTCCAGGACCTGCCCCACTGCCTCTGGGCCTTTGCTCGAGCTGCGCTGGAGAGAACAAGTCAGATCTGGGAAGCTCTGTTGAGGTCTCAGGATTCAGCAGCCAAAAGAGACCAGGTTCGTCTCCATTATCTGCAGGGCTCATTTTAGTTAACACCTCCTCCAGGAAGCCTTCTCTGATGCCCACCCTTTGTTCTCACGGCCCCTCTGCTAACCCCTATCAAAGCATCCTGAACTTTCCATAGTGCTGCTGCATTTTCTGTGTGTCTCCTCCGCTAGACTCCAGCATCCTGGAGGCAAGGACCGGGTCTCAGTTTTCTTTGTTTCAGTAGTGACTGCACAAGCTCTGGCTCTGTGGCACTCAAATGTCAGCTCTGTGAGGATGGGGATTTTGTCAGTTGCATTTATCTGTGAATTCCAAGTGCCCAGACATGTAAACACATCAGAAGCATTTATTAAATGAATGAATGAATGGACGGGGATGGAGGCTGCACCGTACTGAGTAGAATTCTATGACCTAGTAGCTGTGTGAGCTTGGGTCAGACACTTAACCTCTCTGTGCTGCCCCTTTCTTCTTCTGTAAATGGAGCTATTAATAGTATTATTCTTGAAGGATCTCCACAGGGATTGGTGAAAAGACACATGTGAAAGTCCCTAACAAATGTCAGACACATAACCCAAGCTGGTTGCATATAAATTTAAATCTGACCCCAAAGGCCAGGGATAGATTCCCAGTGGGTCTTAAGGTTGTCCATTGGAGTCAGAGCCTCTCTTTCCTCCCTGTGTGGTCCATGGGAAAAGCCATCATGGATCCGTGCTCCTCCTCCTCGGCCAGGAGCCAGTGACCTCTGGGGGTCACCTCTGACCGCCGGGTCAGTGCATCTATTGTGCAAGGGCTGTTGATGGCCAGGCAGCTCCATCAAGTCCCCAGAGCTCAGCTGGTCTGTGCAGCCACGGTCATGGTCCCCATTCCCCAAATGGCTCTTTCTTTAAATAGAGGCAAACTCTTCAGCACTCATGGGCAGCTCCTAACTCAGCCAGCTGTCTTGACTACTATCTCAGGTCACTGTGGGTCCAGAAATTCTAGAAAGGAGCCAATATGGAGGTGGAATCATGCAGACCTGGACTCCAGGCCTGCCTCTCCCCATTTCTCTCTGCCTGACACTGGCCAAGTAACTGCATATTTCTGAGCCTCAGTTTCCACATCTATGAAATGGGGAAACCACACCGAGCCTATCCAGCGGGGCTGTTGTGAGGAACAGAGACAGTGCATATGATTTCCCTGGTACAGTGGCACTCATTAAAGAGTTAAATGAATATCAAATATATCATATCATATAGAAGTGTTAGATATGTTAGTTACATAATTACGAAGATGGTGATGGTGGCCGCATTTCAACGAACTACTTTATGTAGACTGAGCGTCAGGGAGAAGAAAGCAGCAGTGTGCACGTGTGCTTATGCATATGTGCGTGTGTCTGTGTATTTATATATAGACATATGTGGTATATAAATATACACTTTGCATTATGTAAGAGAGAGTGACATCAGAGGGAAAAGGCGTATATATTATTGGGGTTGTTTGTATAAACGAATGAACAAAGAAGCACTTAGAATGCCAGCTTAGTGGTATACCCCTGCCTAAACACAGGCCAATGTCTTACTGTTGCTAATACACAAAGAGAGGGCTCCTGGACTTGGCCTTCCAGCTCTGCGGCACTTGCTCATCTGTACCACACTCCCCCATGTTCTTGCTGCTGCTCTACCAGGCTTTTCCTGTCCGTCACACCAGGACCAGTCCCCCTGTTGCAGAACTTTATTTATTTATTTTTTTATGTACATATATGGATTTGTCACATGTAATTAGATATAGTTCCCCGTGCAATACAGTTGGAGCTCCTTGCTGTTCCATCATTAAAGCACTAGTTATCCCCATTCCCTCCCACCCCTCCCCCACCCCTCCCCCGCCCCCTTGGCAACCACAAGTCTGTTCCCCAAGTTCGTGATTTTCTTTTCTGTTGAGATGTTCATTTGTGCAGTGTTTTAGACTCCAGTTATAAGCGATTTCATATGACATCTGTCTTTCTCCTTCTGACTTGCTTCAC
>PVHT020000165.1:175151-221600 GCA_004024745.2 Catagonus wagneri | reverse complement strand
TACATATTAAAATAAAAGGCACGGATCCCTGTACTCCTTCACATCATCTTGTTTGCCCCGTGTCAGAATGAGAAAGCTCTGAGAGTCCCCTCTTGCCTTCAGCTTTAAAGGGAAGAGTCTGTGTCAAGAGATCCGATTCCCATAGGACTTGCTCTAAAAGCCACCTTTCGCATAAAACCAGGCGGGTCTGGTGTACCTGCCTTCAGTTACTGGGAGAGCAGTTTCCACATGCCCAGATGGAAAATGTTTTGTCTCCTCAGCCAGGGCTGGGCGGCCCGGGAGCCGAGGGATGTGGTGCCGCAGGGCGGCTCTGAGGGGCTTCCTAGGAAGCCTGCTGCCTCCTCTCTTTGGTCAGCCTCCTCCCCCCGGGGACGCGGTGGCTCAGTGGTGTCAGTGCCTTGGCCATCCTGAGCAGGGTGGCAGGCACGGAGCTCCTCCCTTTGCAGGTGGAGAGGAAAGAAAGGGAGGGGCCGGGAGGGGAGAGAGGAGGGGAGAGGAGGAGGGACAGATGCCCAGACAGATGGGCCCGGCGGCCCCCAGTTCTCCCCGCCTAATGAATTTCCTTCCCTGGCCCTCAGGCAGGTCAGTAAATGAGACCAGTGACAGCATCTGGGATGATTCCAGGACGAGGCTAATAAATCAGGCCTAGAATGAATCCTTCTTCCCTGGAGATGGAGGGAGGCAGGCCAGGCACAGGGAAAGCTGGGGGTGTGGGGGCATGCAGGGTGGCTAGAGCCCTGCAGCAGCCAGCCTTTGGGTGACTCTGGACAGAGCCCCCTTCTGACAAGAGTAGGTGGCCTCCGAGGCACTGGCTGTGCAGGGTTGTGTCCCCAGAGCCAACTAGTGGGTCGGTTGTCGGGGGAGGGTGAGTTCTTCCAGTGGCCTGGCTTCCTGACCTCTGGGCCTCAGGACAGGACCCCCTCCCCCACTGTCACTTCATTTATTCCTTCAAAGGCACAGTTCTCCAGGAAGGCATCATTCCTCTTCAGGGAAGCCTTCCTGAACCCCAAGGGATCCGGTCCACAAGCCCCCTAAGGGTCCCTGAACTTCTGCCCTCAGCCTCCCCCAACACACAGGCAGGGCTGGTCTCTGTTCTGGAATGCAAGCTCATGGGGGCGGGCGGGGGGTGGCCTCTAGCCCTGGGCCAGTGCAGTACCTAGCAGGTAGCAGGTATTGAATATTCAGTAACAGTTGAGTGAAAGAAAGAAGGAGGGGGAAGCTGGAGGTAGCAGGAGTTGTTACAGCTCTAGGGGAGCAAACCCCACCCTTCCTTGGATGGAGAAGGTGAGGAGAAGTCTGGGCCACTAGAACCCAGGGCTCTGGGGATACTCTGGTGCTCTGGGCCAGTCCCATCACCAACCAGGGATGGACTTAGCCACCTACTCACCTTCCTGAGTCTCCAGGTTCCCGTCTGGGTTGTTCAGATCCAGCCAGGTGGGTTCTTTGGAAATGCTCGGACAGGCATCTCGAGTTTCTCACACCTGCCAGGTGTGTGATGGAATCACACAATCTCCATCTGAGGCGGGGCCGGGGGGGGGGGGAGGGAGTGAGTTTAAGAGAATATTTCCTTTAACTGCGTTTCCCAGATAGGCTACCTTAGCCTTGATAAGGACGGTGAACTTGTCCTTGCTCAGACATTGGTTAAGTGAGCACAGCACTGGCACCAGTGGTCCAGTTCTGGAACCAAACTGTCCAGATCAGAACCCAGCTTGTGACTCGCTGTCTGTGTGCCCGTGGGAGAGTCACTTAGCCCTCTAAGCCCTGATGTCTCTCCTCTGTGAGGCGAGGGTCCAAACGGTACCTTCCTCGTGGTGTCGGTCACAGAGTGAAACAAGATTATTAATAAAACTGCTTTTTTATTCGTTGCTGGGATTTTAAAGCCCATTTCCATTCCTGCCTCGGGTTCCTCCCCTGCCCCGATCCACGAGCCATTTGCTGACTCTCTCTTGCCCTTTTTGCACACGGCTCTCTCAGGGAATGTCTAGTTTGTCCTGGAGTGAGGACTGCGGGGGTGTGGTGTGAATCTGAGCGTGCATGTGGGATGCTGTGGGCTTTGCGGGTGCTCCTGTGCCCGCGTGCGGATGCCAGAGAGTGTGTGTGCACATGTGTGGACGTGAGAGGGCTGGATTCAAGGGCATAGAGTACTCGGCGAAGTGTGAATTTGTGTCTATAAATGGGACCATGCTGTGAGAGGGGAACTGGGCGCGCGTCTGTGTGTGTGCCTGCGCCTGTGTAGTGTGACTGTGCGTGCAATGCATGTGCACACCCGACCTCCAGGAGGGAAGGGAGCAGATGTGGGTGGGAGATTTCCGTGGGTGAATTTCAGATGACAGCAGAAGGGCTCCCGGCTCAGCCAGGAATTCTGGGCTTTGCCATTCCAGGGCCAGCTGGGCGAGGCTCAGGCCAGAAAAGGGATGACAACTAAACTTTGAAGGGCATCGTGGGGCCAGAGTAAGGTTGGCCCCTGTGTGGGCAGCATTTCCACGGAGAAATTCCACTGGGGAAGCAGTCTGTGGCACTAAACAGGGCATCCACAGAGGACACTGCCCCTGCCCCCAACACACACATCAACCTCGCGTGTCTTCAGAGACACAAAGCAAGTTTTCTTAACTGTCAAGTGTCTCTCATCCTGACACCAAAGAGGAACTAACTTCTTCCCTCAATTCCCATTCAAAAAGTCTTAGGGGAGGTCTGTGATTGGTCTGGATTGGACCAGTCAAAACTGCTTAAGGGAGGAGTATACCATGATTGGCTCAGTTTGGACCAATCAACAGAGGTTGGGGAGCAGGGCCATATAAGGCATGGCCTCTCCGGAGAAAAGTCCAGTGGTTGTAGTCGGGACAAGTTTATTCCCAGGAAAGGGCTTTGGCACCAGGCAGGTAGGATCATGGTTATTTTATTTTTATTTTTTGCTTTTGAGGGCCTCATCCGAGGCATATGGAGATTCCCAGGCTAGGGGTCGAATCAGAGCTACAGCCGCTGGCCTACACCACAGCCGCAGCAATGTGGGATCCTTAACCCACTGAGTGAGGTTAGGGGATCATAGCTATTGATTACACCCCATCTTCTGCTCAAATTCTTGAACTTTTTTAGAGGTTTATTTGACAGGACCCCAAAGGTGTTTCAACCTCCAGAGGGTCCTATTGAAACTCTTATTAAACTCATACCGAAGATTGAAGTTAGCTGCCAAGGATTTAAAATCCTGTGGGAGTAGGGAATAAGACCAGAGGCCCATGGGATGGCTTTACAATTTGGCTCCAGGACCTGCCAATGCATGCATAAAACATAAAAAGAAACAGCTTGAGAAAAACACAGGCTTTGGAGTCAAAAGAAATGGGGATCAACATGTTTTCAGTGGCTCTGCCGTTGTTAGAGAAAATTCAGGGGCAAATTGGAAAGTTGATGCTGCCTGGTTGCCATGGCAATGCCAGCTGCTTCTGCCTTCACACAAGGAGAAAGTGGCCAGGGTTGACAAGATGTGTCTGAGCCGCTGAGAACGAAGTACACGAGCCCCTTGCTATCTCTTTTAACACCAGCCTTCTTCCCGACCCTCAACAGCACCGCCTGTTTTCCCGGGGGGGCTCATCCTACTGCTAATCCGCTGGTACAACGAATGAAACACACCCCTCTGGATGGAAGTGGAGGCCTGCGTTGCCCTTGCCAGCCACCCCAAGGTCTGCAGACCTACTGTGTGACATCTCTACATGTAGACATTAGTGAGTTCAGCTCCTACTCCAGCTTTCATGATGCTGACAGAAAGCCCTGCCCTATTGGCCTGTTTCTTTAGCTACTGTCATGGGAAATTTCCCTTTTTGGAAAGAAGGTTGTTTTGCAACTAACATGACAGCATCTTTTCTGACTCCTGGGTGATGAAGGACAATTATTTGTGTCTGAGTAGGTGGAGCCGTAAAAAGGAGGAAAAGTAGCCCAACCATCTTTAGAACTTTTGCATCTCCAGGTGAGCTCTAAGTCGGTGCTCAAGGAAGAGATGTTAAATGGCTAAGGGAACACTTCAAATGGTATTTGATTTTTACCACAACCCTGTGGATTAGAGACTCTCATTATCCCCATTTTATAGAGGAGGAAACTGAGGCTTAGTGAGGCCAAACAAGGTGCCCAAGATGACACTACGGGCAGGCAGCAGAGCCAGAATTTGAATTGAGACCTCTTTTCCCAGAGCCGGAGCCCTTACACAACTTTGCAGCACTGTTGTGAACAAAGGAGAGGTGAACAGTAATCACCCCTAATTTATATCCAAGGACACGGAGGCTCCCAGAGGTGAGATCAAAGGCCCAAGGTCGTTCAGCTAAGACGTTGCAAAGCCAGGAGTGGGAACTCAAAGGGTCTATTGTATTTCAACTTGCGCTCACCCTGCCAAGTCGCTGGAATAGGCAAAAGAGCATCTTGGACACAGAAAGGTGTTTTCCGGCTGTGGGTGGACATTTCATGAGCAGGGAGCTCTCTCATAAGCCCCTCAAACATGCTCAGAACGTACTGTGAAGAGTTCTGCAGCACTGGGAGAGCCAGGCTCCAGCCAGAGCTTGGGACTCATGCAGTGACCTGAGCCCAGGAAGCAACTGCACCCACAGCCCTCTCAGCAGTCCTAGAGCCGAATCCGCGCCAGGTGATGCTGCCAACAAGGGCTGAGAGCTCCTGGCCTGCGGCGGGGGCCGCTTTCATGTGCCACGAGGGCCCATCATTTGCTCCGGGAGGTTAGTCATAGCTGCCTGGTTCACACAGATGCAGCCAAGACCCCTGACGACCGAAGTGTCTCCTAAACAGGCCCTAAGGCCCCAGGGAAAAGCCTGACCTTCCAAGGAGAAAGACGCGGAAGAAGTTTCTGAGGGCTGTCAGAGGGGAGGCGATCTCAGCCTGGTTCCGAGGTTGAGCAGAGGTTTGCTTTCCTAGGGATCTGTACCCCAAAGAAAAGCAGGGGAAGACATCAAAGAAAGAAAAGCAAAATACAAGAGCCCTGGTGTGTAACCAAACCGCTCAGCCTCCAGTATCACCCTGTGCTTTGACATCTGAAAGGCCGTCCTAGGTTCCCATTCCACACACGGGAAGGGGGCTCCCCAGCCCACGGCCAATGCCATGTCTACTTTCTGCTTCTTCTCTCTTCCCCATTGTTCCTCATAGTTTCTCAGATCCGAAATAGACCCACCTCTTCCCTCATTTCCCCCTTAGAAGAAAACAGGCTTTTGGATTCACCCAGACCTAAGTTTGAATCCTCATTCTGCCATTTTTATGTGTCTGAGCAATTTGCTTCACTTCTGGAAGCCTTCTTTTTCTCCTCTGTAAAACGGAGTAAATTCCACCTGTTCCTCTAGGTGGTTGGGGGATTACAGGAGAAAGTGGAGGTAAAAGGCTCAGCTTAGCTCCTGGCCCATGGCCAGTGTTTCGCACGTTTCTCTTTCCCATCTTCCCTTCATCCTCTCTAGGGCCTGCGTGCGTGTGGTCCACAGCCAGCTAGACGCTGAGCTGGTGGCCCCACTGGAGTGCTCCTGCAGGCCCGGACGCCGCCTGCCCCACTCAACCCCAAGGCCACTCCTTGTCAACCAGCCTGCCCACCTCTTATTACAAAGCCGACCTATAATTAGTCTGCTGCCTGGCTTCAGAGATCAGGCTGGTCAGCACCCCCTGGCAGCACCTCTTGCTCGTTTCTGAGACCTCAGCCCTGGACACAGGACATCTTTGGAAATAAGGCCGTGTCAGTTCTTCCCGTGGCCCTTCTTAACTCAGGGTTAATGAGAACAGGCCTGCTTGATGTGGATGGATGGATGGAAGAATTCTGGAAGAGGGGTCATGCCATGCCAGGACCCAAGACTTCAGTCCTGACAGGGAGAGCAAGTAACAGAGTCCTGGAAGATAACTCTGAAATGTCCTCCATCAAACTACCGGCCACCTCATTGCAGATTCTGGAACAAGTTAGGGTTCCATGATGTTCCTTGGCATGATCGTCCTTATCTAACATCTCAGCCTGAGACAGAGGAGTAAGAGGGTACCTGAGTCAGGCAGACCCAGTCTGAATCTTGGCTCTGCCTCTTACCAGCTGTGTGACCTCTGGCATGTGATTTCACCGTTCTGGGTTTCAAATTCTCCATCCATAAAATGATACTCTGCAGCTTGTTGTGAAAATTAAACATATGCAAACACACAGACATTCATCACTCCAAGCCATGAGTGATAGCTGTTATTGTTTAATTTAGCCTGGTCCCATCCTGTTTCCTTCCTAAATAGGCCATCCGTGTTGCTGTGTTTTTGCACATGCAGGCCCCTCTATCCAGATCGCCAATCTCCTATGTGACTTGCTCAGAAAAACTCTATTGATTCTCCAAGGCCCAGCTCAAAGATCCCCTCCTCAGTTAAGCCTTCCTTAACTTACCAAGCAGCTAGTTACTTTGTCCTCTGTACTCTAATAGTAATTTGTTTTTGTGTTTTATATGATCCCAGCACATTGTACGATAACTATCTGTAACTGTCTCTCTCATCTTTTCTGTCCTCCGCCACGCCCTGACCCCTCAACTCGGCTGTGAGCTCTCAGAAAACACAGTCTCTACTTCCTTCTTGGAGTCTGTCCTTCCTGGTAATTCACAGAGTAGGTGCTTTGTAATCCTTTAATCAATTGAATAAGTGATTACATGGAACAAATGAATGAATGGATGGTTGATTACAGAAAAGGGAACATTAGACATTAATAAAAGAAAAACGTAGCGGAAAACTTGCTCTTTCACCACATTTTGCTTTACTCAAGCCCAAGCTGGGCAAAGAGTTCAGGAACAGAAGGGGACATGTACTCTGCCTAAAGACAACTGAGGATGGAGGATCATGGCCAGAAACTGATTCTAGAGCCATGTTCCCGAAGGACATGTGAGTGACCTCAGGCCAGTCTCAAAGCCTTTCTCTGCTGTAGAAAGATGGTTTCATAAGCCCCCCAGCCCTGGCGCCAGGAGAAAGATGCATCATCTTAGGAATGTGAGGCCCAACTGAGGACCCCACTCCCCATGGCTCTGTCCTCTGAGGAAGGCCACACTCCTAGACTCGTGAGAGCAGGGATTGGTGACATGTGCCCGGTCCCACCCAGTGAGCAGGAAGGGCCTTGACTACAGTCACAGCTATCTGTGAGCTGGAATGTTTCCAAGAAAGGTTCCTTGCTGGGGAGATGGCACCGGCTCCTGGGGGAAAGCCCAAATCCTTCATTACAGATACAGGCAGGGTAGATCTCAGCCTGACCTAGACCCCAGCCTCATGGGAGCCACAGAGGATCCAAACAGGCCCACGGGCAAGCCCTGCACTGGTCCATTCTTCCAAGCTCTGTGAGCTTTTCACATGCTGTTCTCTGGCTGGCCCTTTCTCATCTTTCTGACTACATGTAATCTTCTCGGGTGCCTTCCTAACACTTACCACCCCTCACTTACTCTAATTCTTCATCCAATTGA
The DNA here is from genome assembly GCA_004024745.2 of Catagonus wagneri. NCBI lineage: Eukaryota > Metazoa > Chordata > Mammalia > Artiodactyla > Tayassuidae > Catagonus > Catagonus wagneri. The sequence goes on along the minus strand of PVHT020000165.1, from coordinate 214,164 downwards.
CTGTCTTCACAGCACTCATCCCCACCAGAACCATGTCATCTACTTCTGTGTTGACTGTCTGCCTCTCCTTTAAACTCTCAACTCTCTGTGAGGCCCTAACCGGTTTCTCCTGTTCAAGATTGTACCCTCTAGGTCTTAGCACAGGGCCCCATACAGCATGAGGCAGAGGGATTGGGTGAATGAATGAGTGGGGTAATGAATGAATGAGTGAGCGAATGAATAAGTGAGTGAATTAGTGGGCTAAATTCTCCGGGCCTGAGTAGGAATAGGCCTCCATGCTTGCTACCAGGCCACTAGGCCGAGGGTTTCTTCAAGTCCATCTCACCAGCTAGACTCTGTATTGAGACCTCGAAGCCCCTCCATGAGCTCTGGAGGGTCTGATTCTTGGCTGAACCCGTAGCTTCCAGGATAAGATTAGGCATGAAGTGGTTGCACCCAAAATTTACACACTCACGAGCAATGAAAGGACAGATAGGATCAGCTTCCTGTAGCAAGAGCTGTTATCAAGAGCTTAAAAGCGTAGTCCAGGAGTCAGAAGCTGACTACATGGGTTCAGATCTTGGCTGCAGCACTTTCTTGCTCTGTGAGACCCAGAGCATATTTCTTACAATCTCTGAGCCCCCGTTTCCTTCAGTACAAAGTAGACAAAAATGGTAGTGACCCTGGGGGTTATTGTGAAGAGAGCGTGAGATAATGCTCCTGTAAGTGCTGATGTAAGGTGTGTACTAACGGCACATTGGCAGCTCACAGTTCCGGCACCTGCTGAGGGTATGGCCCACCCGCAGTGCACTCAGGAGGTGCTTGTTAAATGAGGGAATGAACTTACATGAAATCTCAACCCCAGGCCCTTCAGTTGAGCTTCTGGAGGGAATAGAACCCCCCTCTTGGCTCCCCCTTTCTCTGCTCCTGCACCATCACTGGAACCGGGCTATAGTTATGTCCTGGATGAAATCAGCAGGGTAACGTGGTCATAGAGAGGAGCATGATCATTTGTTTCTCTCAGTCAGGGGTCAAATTTGCGGTCATGGTCTGGTTACTTACCATGTGAGTACTGGGAAGATGAGGCTAAGGGGCAAAATTCCAGTCATCTCAGATAAGCATGGACTCTGCCAGCTGGGAGAGTCCCTAAGGATCACTCAGACTTCTTGCCTTAGAAAATGGGGAGACGGAAGCCCAGAATGGGAAACAGACTTGCTAGCTCATGGTTAGAGCTGGGATTCACTGCTGGGCCTCTTGGCTTCCAGACCTGCTCTTCTAAAGTGAGTCTTGGGCCCAGAAATGAAACCTTTAAATGTCTTGAAAATAAAACTGGGTCTCAGTTGGAAACTACTTAGTTTTTTTAAATTTTTCATTTATTTTTAATTATTTTCATTAAATAAATAATTAACCACTTAGCCCTAGTTTTTCCCTCCTCCATCTCTCTCCCCTAACCGCAAGTTTATTTTCTGTGTACATGAGTCTGTTTCAGTTCTATATATGCATTCATTTGCATCGTTTTTTAGATTACACATATGAGTGACATCATAATGTATTTGTCTTTCTCTGACTCATTGCACTAAACTTAATATTCTCTAGGTCCATCCATGTTGCTGCAGATGGCAATATTTCATTCATTTTTATGACTGAGTAACAGGCCATTGTGTGTGTGTGTGTGTGTGTGTGTGTGTGTGTGTGTATACATACATGTACACACACACACACACACACACACACACACACACAATGTAATATATATATCTTCTTAACCCAGCTGTCTGTTGATGGGCACTTGGGTTGCTTCCGTGTCTCAGCTGCTGTAAATCGTTGCTGTGAACATTGGGGTGCATGTATCTTTTCAAATTAGTGTTTTCACTTTTTTTTCAGATATGTACCCAAGAGTGGGATTGCTGGATGATATGGTAGTTTTACTTTTATTTTTTATTTATTTTATTTTATTTTTTGTCTGTTTTTATTTTATTTGTTATTTTTTGCCACACCCGTAGCATATGGAGGTTCCCAGGCTAGGGTTCAAATCGGAGCTGTAGCTGCCGGCCTACGCCACAGCCACAGCAATGCCAGATCCGAGCCGCGTCTGTGACCTACACCACAGCTCACGGCAATGCTGGATCCTTAACCCACTGAGCGAGGCCAGGGATCGAGCCTGCAACCTCATGGTTTCTAGTCGGATTTGTTTCCTCTGTGCCATGGTGGGAACCCCTAGTCTTAAATTTTAAAGGACACTCCAAACTGTTTCCCGTAGTGGCTACACCAATTTACTTTCCCATCACCAGTACACAAGGGTTCCCTTTCCTCCACATCCTCACCAACACTTGTTGTTTGTTGTCTTTCAGAATAGGCATTCTGACAGGTATGAGGTGATACCTTATTCTGATTTTGATTTGTGTTTCTCCAACAATTAGTTTTAGTTTGTTTTAAAAATACCACAACTGCCTCCCAATCCACTAGTTATCTTAAAAGTAAATACGAACAAAAACAAACAAACGAAAATGTAGACTGGCTTAAACAACAAGGAAATGACAATTTGGGAGATTGTCGAAATCTAAAACCTACGCTTCCTCCAACTCCACCCTGCTAGTGCAATGGCCTTGACCTCCATCTTGATCCCCTCACCCCACAAAGTGACAGTGGAGAGACAGCTGCAGCCCTCACATCCAACTGTATATCTATATCTGTATATCTATGGATATAGATATCCAATGGAATATTACTCAGCCATAAAAAGCAATGAACTTTAGCCATTTGTGACAACATGAATAGATCCAGAGGGAGTTATGCTAAGTGAAATAAGCTAGAGAAAGACAATTACTGTATGATTTTGACATATACATGGAATCTAAAAAACAAAACAATGAACAAATAGAACAAAACAGAAAAAGAGTCATAGGTACAGGAAAAAACAGGTTATCAGAAAGGAGGAGCATAGGGTTAGGAGAAGTACATCCGAGGGAAATTAAGAGGTAGAAACTTTCAGGTGCAAAATAAATGAGTCACGAGTTTATAATGTATAGTGTGGAGAATAGTCAATAACTATGTAATGTCTTCATACAATGACAGATGGTAACTAGTCTTATCGTGGTGATCGTTTTGAAATGTGTAGAAATATCAAATCACTCTGTTGTGTAACAGGAGCTAACCCAGTGCTGTACATCAAATATACTTCAAAAACAAACAAACAAACTCATGGAAAAAGAGATCAAATTAGTGCTTACAAGAGGCAGGGGATAAAGGAGAGAGAATTGGCTGAAGGCAGGCAAAAGATGCAAACTTCCAGTTATAAGATATATAAGTACTAGGGGTATAATATCCAACCTGATAGAATTAACACTGCTACATTATACACGAAAGTTGTAAATCTTAAGGAAAAAATATTTTTTTCCATTTAATTTTGTAACTATATCAGCATATCCCATTATAATTGTACCTGGTCCCCTATTTAGACTGAAGGCCCCCCTGAGGGCAAAAGCTGGGTGTTAACCTCTATAATCTCAACAGCCCAGGACCTATTGCAGAGAAAGAGCTCAATAGGATTTAGGTGAACAATGAAGTTAATGGGAGATTGATTCATTATAGCCATCAACACAAAACAAATCCTCAAAAAACCCCATTCTTGCAAATTAAATGTGGCCTTTATAACCACACCAGAAAGGATGTTGCCTCTTTCTTAGGAAAGGAAGCTGGTAGAGTGATTCAGACTCAGCCACTGGACTCATGGTCTTCTGGTCGGGGAACCCTAAATCCCTCTTGCTGCAAATACCAGTTAAACTTTTTTTTTAATTGCAAAGATTAGTTTTTTAATGAAGTAGTGTTGTGCTAATTTCTGCTGTATAGCAAGTGACTCAATCGATATATATGTATATATGTATATATGTGTATGTATATTACATTTGTGTATATATGTATATAAATGTGTGTGTGTGTGTATATATATTTTCCTCATGCTGTCTTCCATCACGTTCTATCCCAAGAGATTGGATATAGTTTCCTGTGTTGTACAGTAGGGCCTCATTGCTTATGGCCCTAGGCCTAATAAATTGGCCATAGGCCTCAGTTTATAACCAAGTATGATATTCAGTGTGGATGCCTATCTACCCTCCTCTCCCCTTAATCTAAGCCCTGGGTACACCCCGCTGTTTGTCCAGCCACATTTCTATCCCACCTCCAGGCATGTAGGACAAACAGGTCAGCCCAAAAGACAAAGTCACATTTAAGCCAATGCCTAAAGAATGAATCAGAGTTATTTAGATTAGTCATGGTAGGCCAATTACTGTAACAACCCCAAATCTTAGTGGCTTAGGCTAACACACGTCAGCTTCCTGCTCCTGTCACAGTTGACTAAAGATTGGTGTGACTCTGCTCCACAAAGTCATTCAGGGTCTCAGGCAGTAGGCAGGGGAGGTTTTAATAGCCTGAGCCTGGATGTAGCAACATACTTCACTCACATTTCATTGGTCTGGACTCAGTACCTTGGTCACACCTAACTGCAGTGGCTGCTGGGGGATGTAGTCCAGCTGTGTGCTCAGGAAGAAGAGGAACATGGATATTGTTATTGGAAGAGGTTCAAGAAGAGGGAGGAAGGGTACTCCAGATAGAGGAACGGTTGTGAACAGAGGTCTGGAGGAAATCTAGCAAAGCATACTGGGAAAGCAACACATGCTCAGCCTGACTGTCATTGGATATACAAGGAAGGAATTGTGACAGGAAGTGACTTGGGCACCATACTCACCCTGGCCCTTATGGGGGGGCATGGATAGGTGCTTATGCTCAAGAACATCAGTTGGATCGAATGGCTGAAGTTTTTTACAATTCAGACTAACAGTTAATTCTGTGAGCATGTGATTGCGTAGGATTTTTTAAATAATGTTTTACATTTTTATTTATTAATAGGTAACACTTTCACATGGTTTAAAATTTTTTAAGTGCAAATGAGTAAATCTTGAAATTTTCCTTCCACCCTATCTCTCAGGTGCCCTCTTCTTCTCCCTGGAGGCAGCCAATGAATGCTCTTAGTTCCCTGTATATTCCTCCAGAGATGTTTTGTGTGCATGTAAGTACCATACGTATTCAGATTTTCTCTTTGCCCTTTTTTTTTTTTTTTTTGCTAATTATAGCCTGAAATATCAAGTGCCTTACTTCTGTCTGAGAGCTGTTTTTCATTACAGTGTATAAAGAGCATCTTCACCCTTGTTATGCCAGCATAGGATTCCATTGTATGGAATCTTAAACTAGCAAGATAGTCCCTTATTGATGGACATTTAGGTTGTTCTCGGCTTACAAATAGTCTTGCATTAATTTAGTCTGTACACATCACTTCTCAGATGGGTGAGTCTATTTATAGGAAAAACTCGGATGACTGGAACTTACAGGTCAAAAGGTCATACTACCCAGACATGACCACACATGAACCACCGGGCTACTCCACCTGCCCTATCTGAGCTCTTCCCTATTCCCACCCAGTGACACAGACCTAGATGACACCCCCAAGAGGGGCTGAACCCTGCCACGTGGCTCCTGACATGGTTCAGTGGCAAGAATCACCCTTTCTTTGGAAGATGACATATACTGTCCTCAGAGTCTTACTCGGAGACCTCTCAAAGAGGATCAGCCCTTGATCCCTCCCATGGCCCAACCTCAGGGACACCTGTTTCCATGGCCTCTCTTCACCCAGCCCCATCCCTAACTTCGGCTCCAGCCCACTGACTTCACCCCTACCCCCCAAACAGGGGCAAAGCCCACGGCAGGCCTAGGAGGTTGTGGTAGCCAGAAAAATGCCCCCTTGAAAGTATCCATGTCTTAGTCCCCTAAATTTGTGAATATGTTGCTTTACATGGCAAAGGGGACTTCACAGACGTGATGAAGTTAAGGCTGTTGAGATGAGGAGGTGATCCTGTATTAACTGGGGTGGACCCAGTTAATTATAATAGTCTTTAAACTATGGAAGAAGGAGGCAGGAGGTGAGAGTCAGAGAGAGATTGGAAGATGCTGTGCTGCTGGCTTTGGAGAAGAAGGAAGAGACCATAAGCCAAGAGATGTAGGTGACCTTTATAAACTGGAAAAGACAAAGGAAGTTATTCTTCTCCCCTAAAGCTTCCAGAGGAACACAACCCCACCACCACCTTGATTTTAGCCCAATGAGACCCATTTGGACTTCTGACTTTCAGAACTCTAAGATGATACATTTGCACTGTTTTAGCTTCTATGTTCGTGGCAATTTGTGACAGCAGCCATAGGAAGCTAACACAGCAGTGCCTGATCTACACATTCAGCAGCCCAGTGCTGTCTCTCCCCAACTCTGCAGCCTTCTCCCTGCTCTTAGATGACCTGGCCTCAAATCCCAGGCTACGTACCTCCTGGGTGCTCTTGGGCGCCCACACTGTCTCTTTGAGCCTTGGTTCTCTCATCTGCAAAATGCAGCTCACAGTCAGACTGGCCTCACAGGCCTGCAGTGAGGGTTAAATGAAATTATGCTTGTGAAGTCTCTTAGCAACCGTGCCTGGAACAAAACTGGTGCTTGCTGATATTTTTAGTTGTTGAACATAATTCTGTAGCTTTCATTTGTGCTGCTAGAACCACCTCCTGCTCTAGCCCTAGCTGCTAGGGCCCTAGCCTTCCCTCAGGAGTCAGGCCCTTCTTGCAATGCCTGGACCAGCAAGGACCCTCAGGGAACAGATCCCTTTCCACAGTCCCTGGGCTGGAGGGTGAGGGGCAGCAGAACCTTGAGCATTGCCCTCGCAGCAAGAAGGACACTCAACCTGGGTTCAAATCCTTTCTCTGCCACCTCTCAGCTATGTAATGTTGGGAGAGTTACTCCACCATGCCAAACCTGAGTTTTCTCCTTTGTAAAAAACCCCCAAGTAGGCTGTTTTGGTGTGAGGTTAAGGCTGTTGCGGTGGGGAGGTAATCCTACATTAACTGGGGATCAGGGTATTGGCGGGAACATTGAATGTACTCTTGGCTGGACGAGTAGCAAATGCTTGATAAACAGCATCAACCACTGGTCTCCCCAAACTAAGGAGGCACATCCCTCTCAAGTTGTGGCCCCTCTTTAAGAAAGAGCATTTCTCCTGGAATTAATAAGCAATATAGCAGGTTTCAGGACACGAGGTTAATGTATAAAGGCCCATTGCTTTCCTATATAGCAACGATAGTCAAGTAAAATTTGAAGTTAAAAACACAACACCATTTTACATTAGTATGCCCCAAAATGAAACACTTAGGTATAAATCTCACAAAATATGTTCAGGATCTATATAAGGAAAACTACCAAACTCTGATGAAATAAAAAACTAAATAAATGTTCATGGATAGGAACTTTCAATATTATAAAAACATCTGTTCTTCCCAACTTGATCTGTAGATTTAGTGCAATCCCTGTCAAAATCCCAGCAAGTTATTTTGCAGATGTTGGCAAGCTGACTCTGAAATTAATATAAAGAGACAAAGGACCCAGAATAACCAACACACTATTGAAGGAGAAAAAAAAAATTGATGATTGACACTACCCAACTTTAAGACTTACTTATAAAGGTACAAAGTAATCAAGACGCTGTCGTATTGGCAAAAGAATAGACAGACAGATCAATGGAACATAATAGAGAGCCCAGAAATAGACCCACATAAATACAGTCAATGGATCCTTGAAAAAGGAGCAAAGTCAAAAACAATGGGGCAGATATAGTCTTCTCAACAGATGGTACTGGAAATTGGACATACATATACCAAAAAATGAATCTAGACATAGACCTTACACCCTTCACAAAAATTAACCCAAAATTGGTCATAGACCTGAATGTAAAACACGAAGTTATAAAACTCCTAGAAGAATGGAGGAGAAAACCTAATTGACCTTGAGTATGGTGATACCTCTTTAGATACAACATCAAAGACATAACCATCAAAGACATAAGTGATAAAATGGACTTCACTAAAATGTCTGCTCTGCGAAAGACCGTAATAAAAGAGTTAGAGGTCAAGCCACAGACGAAGAGAAAATATTTGCAAAGCACATACCTGATAAAGGACTGTTATGTTATCCTCAATGTACAAAGAACTCTCAAAACTCAACAGTAAGAAAAAACACAACCTGATGAAAAAATGGGCCAAAGATCTTAACAGACACTTCAGCAAAGAAGATCTACAGATGACAAATAAGTATCTGAAAAGATGCTCTACATTCTAAGTCATCAGGAAAATGCAAATAAAAACAACAGTGAGATACCACTGCACACCAATTAGAGTCGTCAAAACTCAAACACAGACAACACCAAATACTGGAGAGGAGGTGGAGCAACAGGAGCTCTCATATGTTGCCGGTGGGAATGCGAAACAGTACAGCCACTTGGGAAGACAGTTTGACAATTTCCTGCAAAACTAAACGTACTCTTACCATACAGTCCAGTGGTTGTGCTCCTTGGTATTTACCCCAAAGAGCTGAAAACTTGTGTCCACAAAAAAATCTGCACAGAGAGTCTATAGCAGTTTTATTCAGATTGGCTAAAACCTGGGGGCAACCAAGATAGCCTTCAGTAGGTGAATGGATAAATAAACTGTGGCACATCCAGATAATGGAATATTGTTCGTTCCTAAAAAGAACGGGGCTATCAAGCCATGAAAAAACATGTGCCTTAAATGCGCATTACTAAGTGTAAGTGAAAGAAGCCAATCTGTAAAAGCTACATGCTGTGAGATTCCAAGGATATGAGGTTCTGGAAAAGGGCAAAACTAGGGAGACAATAAAAAGTGGTTGCCAGGGTTTGAGGGGAGGAGGTGATGAACAGGCAGAACACAGAGACTCTTTAGGGCGGTGAAAGTACCGTGTAGGATATTCTAATGACAAATACACGTTGCCATATACATCTGTCCAGACCCAGGCAGTGTACAACACCAAGAGTGAACCCTAACGTACACTGTGCACTTGGGGAGATTATGATGGGTCAATGTAGGTTTATCCTTACTCACAAAGGCACCGCTTTGGTGAGTGATATTAACGTTGAGGAAGCTACTCCTGAGTGAAGGCAGTGGGTATGCGAGAAATCTCTACACCTCCCTCCCGATGTTGCTGCAAACCTAAAACTGCTCTAGAAAATAAGTCTTTTAAAAAAGAGAGAAAAGAAAGAGCTAACTTTTACAAATATGAAATAGAATCTCAGATGGGGCTTGTACCAGAGCGGAGCTCTGAAGTGTAAACTCCATTAGCTTCTGCTTTCTGCTCTCAACCTCTTCTCCTCCATGGTGTCTGCGCCAGACAGCTTTCAGAAAAGTCCCTCCAAACAGCCAGCAGTCTCCAAGCTCCCTTGGTAAGTGAACAAGACCTCCGATGAAGCAAATGCAAACTGTCTCTCGGATGAGACCAGCTCCTTGGGACAGAGGGGACAGCCAATCTCCTTGCGCTGACAGCAGGGTTTTGAATGTGGCAAATAAAAATAATGGACAGCTGATTAAATTTGAATTTCAGGTAAACAGCAAATAGTTTTTTAGTATAAATATGGAGACACTTTGCATGGGCCATTTAGACAAGTGTCCTGTATGTCTTCTGGCAGCCCAGGCTCCCAGGGACCCAGCAAAGTCAGGTTCAGTGCCATGGGAAACTAAGTTGATTTTAGCTATAGGGCTCCTGACTCTTCTTTCCCAGACGGGGATGTGGCTATTCAAAGGATGGGTGTCATTCAGAAACGTGCCTAGTCTGGAAAGTGGGGGATACAGGTGAGCTGTCCTACAAGCAGGTCAGTCACCCAGAGCCTGACCCCTGAGCCTGAATGATTGACCCTGTTGTGAGGCTGTCACTTCTCTCTGATCCTCTGTTTCTCCACCTATAAAATGATGGTTCCTATGCTCTTGGGTGGTGTGAGCATGAAGTAGGAAAACGTGTAAATTGTATGTATGGGAGTCAATGGTTAAGTATCCCTATGTTACCATCCCTTTGTTATGTTTAATTGTCAGCTATTTAGGAAAAAAGATATTTTCCCAAACTGTTGGGCTTGCCTTGCTAGTGGGTGCTCTCAGGCACACGTGCGTGGTCCCCAAGCTGGGCACCCCCACTATGCTGAACCCTCTGTTCTGAACAAGCCTATGTCCTTTGTTCCTCCAGTGGGTTCTGGCAGGCTGCCCACTGGACTGTTTTTCCAGGGGCCCGCCCTGGAGCCCCACCCTCGCTTTGTCTCTGACAGCTGCAGGCTCCGTGGCCCCAAGCGCAAGCTGTGGACACCCATCTCCTTCTCCCGCCCGCCCTCTGCTCAGGCCGAGTCCACCGGCCCTGCCCTCAAACACACCAGGAGCATCCCTGTGTTCTGCCTCCATCTGTCCCTGAAGAGTGACCACGGTGCCCTGAGATGTGGGTTGCACTTGACCTGGTACGTTTTGTACCTTGCAGCCGCACGTTAGAGCAACTATCAGCACACACCCACTTCTACAGATGCAGAAGCTGAAACTCGTGTAAAGAACACCAGGACGACAGCTGCTCTGTGCTGGTGTTTTACAGGCCTGATCTCATAGTTTAGAGTGGGCAGATTTTGCTGTCGTTCCTATTAATGTAAGACATTCAAACATGAGAGAAACACCGTATTAAAAAGAAATCTCCGTCCCCAAGTTCAAGAGCCCTCTTCTCTCTCTCAAGCAGGGTTTCTCATTTGGGGCCAGGTAATTCTTCATAGTGGGGGCTGTCCTGTGCATTGTACAATGTTGAGCAGTATCCTTGGCCTGTACCCTGTAGGTACCAGCAGCATCCCACCCCTCAGGGGGACAACCAAAAATATCTCCAGACTTTGTCAGATGTCCCTGGGGTGCAGGGACAGGGGGTGCAAAATCACCCCTGCTGAGAACCAGAGCTCTAGAATAATCACTGTTAATAGCTTCGTGAAAACCTTTTTCAGTTATTTCTAAGCCTTTATTATTTAAACTAAGATGGATTAGCACGTACAACTCTAACCCCACTTGCTTTTTTACTTACCATATATCGTGGACCTCTTCCCATTTATACACACACACAGAAATCTGCATTTTGCCTTTGAGCGGGGCTCGAGCTGTGATTGAGTGGCCCGTTCCCTAACAATAGGCATTTGAGTTGCTTTCAGTGTTCTGATGCTACAAACAGGGCTCCGATCAGCACCCTCACACATAGTGTCTTGATACATCTCCATGGACTAAACACCTAAAGTGGACTTGCTGGGTCAGAGGTATGGGCATTTTCCATTTGACCTGCCACAATTATCCAAAACTGTTTGCACCGCCTTAGTCCACTGCCACCAACATCTTAATTAAAAGAACCACAGTATTTCATGAGCATTCACTGTATTTCGTGAGCCATGCAAAACCATTCACGTGTGCTATCTTACTTAATTCTCACAACAGTTCTATTTGCAGATACTGTTATTATTTTCAGTTTACAGAGGAGAGAATTGTGGCTCAGAAGGATTAAAATTCTTTTCTAAGCTTGCCTATGACAGTACCGGGACCCCAAGCCAGAGCTGTCTCAGACCAGAACCTGTTCTCTTCATAACCACCTTGTGAGGTGGGCCCGATTTTCCCATTTTCTAATGAGATTATTGAGACCCAGAGTAAAATGACTTGCTCATGGCCACAGCATCCAACCACAGATTCGAGCTTGACTCCAGAATCCGTGTTTTGCTGTGGAGGGTCCAGTGGCACCTCCTCCAGGAAGCTCTCTGGGATTACTCCAGTGTCCTTCTTACCTGACTCACAGCAGCTCCCTGGGAGCACTTCACTGGCCAAGTGGGTGGGTATGTGGGTTCATGGGATCCCACGGGCACTGATGACATGCAGACCTAGATCAGGATCGCCCTCTGCCCTCTACCTACTGCAGGTGAACTTGGGCCAGAGACCTCCCCTCTCAGGCCTTAGTTATTCATCGTCGTGACTCTTGTTTTTGCTGTTACTAATTGCACTGCCGATGAGAGCAGTTACCACTTGTGGAGCGCCCTCTCTGTACCAGGTCTGGCAGTGGACAGTGTCTTAGTTCAGACTCTAGGACAAGGATTTGGGGCAAGTAGTTTAGGCGGGAGGTGACCCTAGGAAGCTTGGCGAGGGAGCAGGGATGTGACACAGGAAAGGGAGGAAGAAAACCATCAAATGATATATAATGAACCGCTTCCTGCGCTGAGCCACTGGGCTTCGTCCTTCTGGAAACCCCTGAGAAATCACGGGCCTGCCCCCTCAAACATCATCCTGACATTTGTGTATCTCCTGTGTCTGGGACTTTTCATATACTGTCTCATATTACGTCTTTACCAAGAGCCTGGGAGGTAGGCAATGTTGTCCCTCTTTTTCAGGTGACAAGACTGAAGTCCAGAGGAGGGCAGCAATGTGGTCAAGGTCTCAGGGCCAGGGTCTCAGGGCCAGGGCGTGGTGGAGCCAGGAATCAAACTCAGGTCTCTCTGGGTTCAGAGCCTGGGCCTCCTGCACCCCACCACCACCCGCATCCTATATCTGATGCCTTTACAGGTTTAGGGTTTTTGTTTTGTTTTGAAGCAAATGCTGTTCTGTCTGGACTACAGTTCGATTCAGGTTTATGGAAAAAATAACATTGATAACAACACAGGTGACCTTTATGTTTTAGCAGCAAGTTCAGTGCCTGGGGCATGATTTTTACAAACCCCACTTTTCCTTTTCTTTTCCTTGTGAGGAGAAAGCTCCTGTGCCGTGAGTATTTGCTTTAACTTTCACAGAAAGAGCCAGAGGCAGTGTGTTTCTCCCGCACTCCCTTGAAATGAGGGAAGTGAGGAACAGAGACGTTATTGAGGCTCAGGGATGAAAGTTAAGGGCAAATTGAAATCTTGGAGAAGTTGCCTGTGCTGATTTCCTTTGGTCATTAAGAAGTCTGACAGAAGGATGCTGATTGTCAAGGCTTCCCAGAGCTCAGAGGAGCTTCCCAGCATGCCCTGCGAGAGGGAAGGACGAAGGTAAATGAGAGGAGGCTGCATGGACCCGATTCCCTTTTGTTCTGCACGTGGCTTTAAATCTGGACTTCCAGCAGCCTGGTAGGATGGGGACAGATACATGTGCAAACACTTGGTATGCTGGAGAGTGCAGTGGAGGGAGAAGAGGGAGAAGGAGCCTCAGAAGACCTGGATTCGGGCTCAGCTCCACCGCCAGCTACCTGTGTGACTCCTGGAGAAAGTTAATTATCTGGCGGGCCCAAAGTCTCAGTCTTTAAGAAATGGTTGGACCCTAGACTATCTCATTGGTCCATTTGGGTCTAAGAGAGATAATCTTGGACAATACAGTGCAGAACTGTGTTTCCTAGGAACACACCCTGAATAGCAGCAATGGGAAGAAATGATAGAAGTTCAGCACTGTGAAAAACATCTTGCATGGCTTATCTCACTTGTGTGTCCTAATAAATGCAAGAGCTGGATCCTTTTATATCCTCGCTCTTAAAGATGAGAACACAGGCTCAGAGAGACTACGTGATTTACTCGAGTCGAGGAACTAGAAAGTGGACGATCTAGGATTTAAACCAGGCTTGCTTCAAGTAGCAGCCATAGACCTGAAGGCAGGGGTGGACACTGCCAGGTCCTGTCGTCAGATCCTCACCCCGGGGTCCAGAAAGCCAAAGGCTGACCTCCCCCAGATGAGTGTTCCTGGCTTGGCAGGCATCTCAGGAGTGTAACGGGATCTGAATGCAGAAGCCCCGGCAGCCAGAAACCTGAGCTGCTCCCAGACCTGTCCCTGAGAGGGGCTGGAGGACAGCTTGGGGATTGGAGATCGGTTCACACTAACCCAGCTCTTCCCTAGCAGGCTAGGTGGCTTTTGGCCCCCGTTAATGCTGTCATCACAGATAGTGCCGAGGAGAGGGGGGTACCATCCTTGAGGGGCACTCTAGGAGCTGGGGGCCCTTGGTCCCTTTGGTTGACATGCCACCTGCTTCAAGCTGGCATGGCAGAAGTTTCAGGTGGGAGGGCTGCCTTGGTGCAGGAATCAATTTCATTCCTACATGTACATTACTCGAAAGCCCAAGCCACAGACTGCCTGCGAATTCCAGACCACGTTCCCAGAAGCCAACCTGATCAAATATTCATGGACACTGATAGGGCTGTCATCCTCATGAATCCCAGTATCTGCATTTATTGCTTTGGCACTGTTTTATGAGAGTGATTTTCCCTCCTCTGCTGTGAGCCATGTTTTCATCACCCTCCTCCCAAATCCAGCTTAGAGCCATGTGGACAACTGTGGCTTGTCACAGTTGTGCTCAGGCCTCAACTTGGGAGAAGAAAGATAGCTGAAACTAAATTTATATATCAGGCATGGATTATAATGGTGAAACCATGTAAATATTTTTTTGTAGAGGTGCGTGGCGGAAGGAAAAAATTTTCCAATCAGACACCATGTTTTAAGTCCCTAAGTTTCCTTTACAACATGATTATGATAGCTTACATTTAGTCAGGAGTCCCCATATATCCAGTCTATGAACTAGGTGTTATTATTATCACTTCCATTTTTCAGATGAGGAAACTGAGACACAGAGAAATTAGGGAACTTGCCCATGGTCTCAGGAATGGCAAAAGGCTATGTGCTAAGCCCAGTTTCTACTTGTTTGGCAACTGAGGGATGGTAATTCCCATTTTATTGGGTTATTAGGAAGATTAGATTCTGTAAGGGAGGAGAGCTGAACATGTCAAATGTTCTTCTTCATTCTTTCCTCTCTGCCTCCCTCCTTCTTTCCATTATTGACCAAAGTCACCATTACGTGAGGTCTGCCTCCAGAGGTGGCCTGAACCAGCAAACAGCATCCGCGCCCTTCCGCTGAGACTGCCATTTTACTGGGAGGCGGGCGGGCAGTAAACAGTGACCCTCGCATTGTCTCACTCTCCCCTGGTACCAGGTGTGGGGTGGGATGGGGTGTCAGTAGTCCCCCTCGTGTGACTTCTATATCCCCCCACCCCCCAGTTCTGGAAGGAGGGGTGATTCTTATCAGCGGCAGAATCAGAAAATCTTCGTCATCTGTTACCCCTTCCTTAGCACTTGATGTGAGCAAAACTCTGACCCAGGCCGAGGCCAGAGAAATCGAAGTGTTTGCCCAAGATCACACAGGGAGTCAGCCACTAAGCCAGGATTTGAACCAGGTGTGTCTGACCCAAGCCCCACAATAAAGGCGGTGCATTCCAAACTCAGGCCACAGTGATGCGTTCAAAGTCCCTCCCTACCTGGAGCCCAAATCCACAGCCTGCCATTTGCATCCAGCAGCCTCCAACGTGCAACATTCTCCAAATAGAAGTCACTCCTTTCAGCATCACTCTGGCATCGTGATCTGTCATCACTCGAGATTCTCAATCCCTTCAGTCTTCTTATTAGAGTTCCCTTCCCTCTCCTGAGATGTTTCCTGGACCTGTTATCCTTCATCAAAATCCCATTCTAAGCAAGATGCCTGAAGTCGAATGGACCCCTGCCGATGAGCGCTAAAGTGTGGGTGTGACTGACTTCCCACCTGCCGTAGTGAGGGCTTGCCCTCAGCTTCCCTGCTGGGCACACTCAGCACCGCACCATCTTCGAGTCGACTAGAACCCCTGCTGCTACTCAGGCAAAGGCGTTCAGGCACCCACGTGCGTGGAGCACCTCGCGGATTCCAGGCTCAAATGCAGAGCTGCTTAGAACCCTCATCCTGTCTCTCCAAGGCAGGTCTTATCCGCCCCATTTTGCAGACGAAGCAGCAGAGGCTCTGAGAGGGGCTGCACTTGGCACAGAACTCCATGATAGCCCCCGATCTGGTGTCCTGCAGGCAAGTTTAGTCCCAATGGGCAGGACCTACGACTACCCTGTGATCATCATGTGATAGGATTCAATCTCTCACATACCATTCACGATATTTGGGGGCTCCGAAGATTTCAGGACCTCAGGTTGGGCTGTGACCCCCACCTTGGTCATTTCCAGGATTTAATCATCAGGACATTCATAAATGTCACAAGTAGGACACCACTAAGTTCAGAGACTTGAAATCTCTTCAGGAGACCTGCGCCCTTCCAGTCTCTACCAACTTACTGCCCAGAACGTTTGAGTCTTGACCCACTGGCAGTAAGGAATCTGGCAAGCATACGCCCATCCCCCCAAACTTCTCCGGCTCATCTGTATGAATATTGTGTAAGACCGCTGAGGTGGACATTGGTTGTTTTTAAACTACACCTGTTTGGAGTTCCCTTCGTGGCTCAGCAGTTAATGAGCCCGACTAGCATCCATGAGGACGCGGGTTTGATCCCTGGCCTCACTCAGTAGGTTAAGGACCCGGCGTTGCGGTGAGCTATGGTGTAGGTTGCATTCATGGCTCGGATCTGGTATTGCTGTGGCTGTGGCATAGGCCGGCAGCTGTAGCTCTGACTGGACTCCTAGCCTGGGAGCCTCCATATGCTGCAGGTGCGGCCCTAAAAAGACATCTGTTCCTCTTTTGGTATTCACATGTTTATTTTCCTTTGGGGAAGATGGTAGATTAAAATAATTGCATTTGGAGTTCCCACCACGGCTCGGTGGGTTGGGAATCTGCTGCTTGGGTCGCTGAGGAGGTGCAGCTTTGGTCCCTGACCTGGTGCATTGGCTTAGAGGATGGGACATTGCTGCAGTTGTGGTGTGGGTCTCGGCTGTGGCTCAGATTCGATCCCTGGCGCAAAAACTTCCCTGTGCTGCGGGTGAAGCCATAAGAAGTAAAATAAAGTAAAAATATTGCATCTAATTCTTCACTCCC
The DNA here is from genome assembly GCA_004024745.2 of Catagonus wagneri. Classification (NCBI taxonomy): domain Eukaryota; kingdom Metazoa; phylum Chordata; class Mammalia; order Artiodactyla; family Tayassuidae; genus Catagonus; species Catagonus wagneri. Next base: position 197,483 of record PVHT020000165.1, on the reverse strand, counting down.
ATAGAACTCTCATACATCGTACACGTTAGCCCGTGTGTTTTCAGTGGTTCTCAGTAGAGCTGCTAGAGTTTAGCTCCCACCCCCGATGGCACTGTTGTTGGGCTTGGTTAAGACTGACCGATGGGATGTGGGTAGACACGAGGTGAGCAGAGGGTCTCAAGGTGCTTGTGTGGTTTGGTCTTCTGTGCGCCTTCATTTGAGATGAGAAAATCATGTCTCCTGGTCCACGCAGGATGAGGAGCACATGGCCCAGACCCAACTCAACCTGGAGCCTGGAGCCAAGCCCAGGCGACCCCAGCAGGGGCACAATTTGTCCTCCAATTTGTGAGCATGAAAAAAAAAAATGCTTGTTAGTGTAAGCCACTGGGTTTGGTGGTTGTAACCAGAATTAGCACAGTAATCATCGATTCCTACAAGGAAGCATCCACTTCCATCCTCAGTTGCTTGGATGGGGCTTGGCACCACCCAGGGGTGAGACCGTGGCCCAGGTGTGGTCAGCAGATGTCCCTGTGCTGGTGACTCTTCATTTTCCACCCCTTCCCACCCACTCTCTGCCCTGCTCCTGCCTGCCCCAAGTGCAGGGCCCGTTTCCCCTGCTATTCCCACTGGGCTGGTAACACTGCTGCCTTTCCTTGCCTCTCAGGCCAACAGCAGGTGCCAGATTCTCTCTGAGCTCCTCCCAACTGCCTCAAAACCCCTCTCAGCTCCCTAAGTCACCCCTTGTCTCAGTCAACAGACCAAGCAGTGCTTTATATTCAGAACCTCCTCCCGCAGAGTTCCCATTATGGCTCAGCAGGTTAAGAACCCGACATAGTGTCTGTGAGGATGCAGATTCGATCCCTGGGTCTCTGGCCTTGCTCAGTGGGTGTAGGATCCGGCTTTGCCATAAGCTATGGCGTAGGTTGCAGATGCAGCTCGGATCCCGCGTTGCCGTGGCTGTGGTGTAGGCCAGCAGCTGCAGCTCCGCTTTGACCCCTGGCCTGGGAACCTCCATATGCCATGGGTGTGGCCCTAAGAAAAAAAGAAAAAACAGAATTTCCCCCCTTCTACCGGGATTCAGTCTGGTCCAGTATCACATTCCTGGTTCCACCTCCTGGATGCCCTTCATTTTTTCCCCAGTTGACAAAATGGGGATTATTCTGTTGCCCTCTCAAGACTGTTGAGAGAGAAACAGTGCCCAGACTTGTGCTTGACTCATGGGGGTTGCAAGATGGCATATGTCTCCCAGCCCGTCTTGCTGCAGCTGCCATCTAATGCAATGCCAGGTGCTTGCTAAAGTGTTAATAAATATCTGTAGTTTGAAAAGCTCTATGGCAGATTTTCTCCCTTTGACCTTTTGATTATTTTCCCTCTTGAAATAGCAGAATAAGGCCCCTAGTGCCATGGTGACAGTCTCTATAGAAATCCATAGCTTGTTCTCAGCACACCCACAGATGCCAGTGGGAGGCTGGCATAGATTTGGACCAATGGAGAGAGGGTTTATTTAGCCTTGTCCTGGTTACAAAGAACATTTTTTTATTCCTTTCAAACGGACCTTCCTGTCCCCAATTCAGCCTCACCTAGGTCTCTGCTAATGTGGGTTAATTTTTCAGCAGCTCCTAGAAAGAGTATATTTCCAGTCTCTCCTGGGACAAATAGGAGTTTCAAACAGGATAAAGCAAGTTTCAGTGGAGAACATTTGGAACCTGCCAGGGAGTCAGGCTGCTCTGATCACATTCCTGCCAGGGGGTGGGAGTGTGTGTGCTTGGAACAAGTCATCCTTTCGGATGCTGTAATCTGAGGTTAGAAATAGACTTGTGTTGCTACCAGAAACCCCTACTGTTTTGGACTTTTCTTTGTCAGGCTTGCTCTGGTCAAGGTTGAGCGTATTGGTTTAGGAATGGAGGTCATTTACTGAAACCAAGAAGAGCCTCTGTCCCTTTAAGAGGATCCTTGACGAGGGACAGTCAGAGAATTACAGAGATGAGGGCCAGATGGCCAGTAAACAGGATGGCAGTGAGTTAGGGAGAGGACCAGCTGGGCCGTCTGCTTTAGTCACCTTGCACTGGAGAAGACTTCAGCTAGTAGCTGCAGTTGGAAGACTTGAGTGAGGGCTGTGCCCCCTGGTCCAGGGACCTCAGAATGGTCTGACTGGCCCCACCTTCTGCCCGAACTAGGACTCAGTGTTCTAGAGCTGGGAGACAATGGGGAAGCAATAGAAAAAGTATGGGCTATGGGTTCAGACAGATCCAAGTTCAAATTCTAGCCATGTTCCCCAGACAGTGATGGAATCTGTCTGAGTTTCGAATTCCTCATCTGTAAAATGGGATGATGATCCCAACTCACAAATACACTGTGATAACATAAGGGAAAAATTTTCTCTGAGAGCCTGGAGCCTTGGCAATTTAAAAGTGGAATCCTCAAATTCTTTAAATAACTTACTTAGGATGCAAGTGGATCGTTTAAGACTGACCGGTTTGTCAGCTACCTGTAACAGAAAACCTGGATAATGGTGGCCTAAACAAGATAAAGATTTACTTTTCTCTCATATGAAACCACAGGCAGTCAAGGCCTGACTCCCTAGCCAAGGCTCTTTCCATCTTTGTGTTCTGCTGTCCTTAAAGCATGGCTTCCATCATCAAGGTTCATCGCATGGTCATAAATGCTGCCACACCTCCAGCCATCATACCCACATTCCAGGTGCCAGCAAGGAGAAAGAGAAGTACAGGAGGATGCACTTCTCAGATGAGTCAATATTAAAACAAACAAGCAAATAAAAACTACCAGAAATCCCATCCAGTGATTTCTGCTTATTGACTGCCCTATAGTGAGGAAGCTAGGAAATGTACCAGGTGAGTGAACACCCCCTATAATACAGGGGCTCTATTAATTAGGAGAAATGAGAGAATGTTGTCCCTGCCGTAGTCAATGCAAAGCCTCTTCAGTTTCCCTAGAAAGAGTTACCTGGGCCAACACTGGGAATATTTTCCCAGGAACCAAAAGCATCTTGAGAACGTGGTCCTCCACAAGTTGTCAGCAATAGTTAGTTCCTGTCCCTTCCAACCTCTCATTGTCCCTACCACTTCCATGTTAGAGAAGCTAACATTATCTTACATCCAATTTCATATGATATGTAGATTTTATGAATCAGATAGGTTCAGAGTCAGAAGCTCTGGTGAATTACACACAGGTTCCAAGCAGAAAATTTATTAAAATCCTAAGACTAACCACTGAAATTGGAAATACTTTGCATTATCTTGCACCTGCCTACCTTATCAAGCTGTATTAGTCATCCATCACTGTGTAACAAATAACCCCCGTACTTAGTGACTTCAAAAACAATACCGGTTTATTTCATCACAGTTTCTGTGGGCCAGGAATCTGGGTGTGACTAAGCTGGGTCCTTTGGCTCAGGGCTTCTCACGAGGCTGCAACCCACGTTATCCACTGAGGCTGCAGTCATCTCAAGGCTCAGCTCGGGGTGGCTCTGCTTCCGAGATCACGCATGCGCTTGTTGGCAGGATTTAGCTCCTTTCCGACTGTTGGCCGGAGGGGGCATCCTCAGTTTCTTGTCACAAGGGCTTCTCCATAGGGTAGTTTATGATATGGCAGCTTGCTTCATCAGGACAAGCAAGTGAAAAAACGAGGGGGGTATTTTATAACCTAATCTTGGAAGTGGCACCCCATTGCTGTCTTAATCCATTGATTAGAAACAAGTCACTAGGTCCAGCCCAAACTAAAGGGGAGGGAGAGAGAACATTTTAGAAGCATCAGTCAATGCCATACTTCATGGCTCACCTTCCCTCGCAGAGTTCCTGACACAGGAGTCGATTTCCTTCCATGAACAAGCCCAGCTCCTTCCTACCACAGGGCCTTTGCATGTGTGATTCTCTCTGCTTAGTAGGTAGCTCTTCCCTCCCTGTCTAGTTCTACTCATTTTCAGAATTCCTCTCCAGCCTCATTTTTTTTTTTTTTTCAAGAAAACCTTTCCTGATCACCCTTCTCCTGAGTCACCGGAAGGAGGGATTCCTGGAACATCGCTCAGGCCTGGGTCACCTTCAAGCAGAAGCCTGGACCCTGACTGTTCAGTTCTCCCTCTTTTATAGTTTGCTGCATTGGGACCCTTTAGCAGTAGCCGAAATCCTCAAACAGGGAGACTTTGGATCGAGCTCACAGATTCTTAACATCTCATACTGGGCTGCACCAGAAGTCAAAACAGGGGAAAGAGATGGATCCCTATCTCAGGTAAGAGATTTCAGGTAAGATCTCTTTGGCCAAGATGCTTTTATGTATTTGTATGTATTTTTATGTATTTGTTCATTCATTCACTTGTGATGGGTATGAACTCAGGTGTGGGATGCATATAAAATATATATTTCTTTTTTCTATCTATTAAGTTCAATTTCTGTTTTGAGCTTCCACTTGGCCAGAGTGGGTCACAGCTGAATCACAGTACATCCATCCCTTCCATTCCCCAGCAATTGCATCTCTGCTTGGTGTGCAAAGGTGAAGGGAAGAAGACCACTGGTCACTGATGTCACTGTCAGTGGCACTTGTCACTCAGAGCCATTGGTCAACTCAGGTCACTGTGGAACTGTCCCTTATTCTTAGCTGCGGCCTGTCTCAGATCAGGTGACTCTGTGACCTCTGTGACATTCTGGAGCTCGCAGGAGTCATTGTATTACATCTTATGCCTCACAGGATTGTGGGAAACTCTGTGAGAAGTCTGAGTTCCCAACTGCCTACGCACCACGTGGATACTTTGGCTCCTTGGGCCCTTGCTTCCTCCCTGAGGGTTCCCCCTTCCCTTCTGCTAGGAGATCCCACAGGTTGTCCCTCTGGGGACTCTGCCTTTGTCCCCACATCTGGCCCTGGAAGCAGAGCCCGCAGTACCTTGTTAGCCGGAACAGCGACTTTCTCATTCCTCCCCCTCCCAGTCCTTTTCTGTACAGACCAGGGGACATTTTTCTGGCCAGCTGGGGTGTGGGGGCACCTTTCTGTGCTTGTGCCTTCCTCCAAATGTTTTTAAGCCATGCGTTCTTTCCAATCTCCCGAGAATCTCGTCTTGGGAACCCAAAGCCAAGAAAGACTCCTGACACCGAGTGATAAGTGACGCCAGAGGGTGTGGAGGCCCAGAGGAGGCGCCCCATCTGGGCCGACCAGACGGAGGGGGTGGGCCTGGGAGACCAGAGCAAAGCTGAGCTAAAGAATGAGAGGAGTTAGATAAACAAGGAAGGGGCCATGCAGCCAAGAGAAGAGCCTGGTTGAGGGTGGGGAGGAATGGAGACGGGCCACTGAGTGGCTGCCGCCTGTTTGGAGGGAATGCAGGTTGTGCCTTGGGGAGCAGCTGTAGATAAGGTCGGAGGGGTGAGCAGAGGTCTGGTAACAAAAGGTCTTGGATGTCAGGTCTAGACATTTGGATTTTATCTTCAGGAAATGTAGATCCAGGGGAAGGATTTCTAAGTATGCCGTGAAGGGGCCGGCTTTGTGCTTTAGAACATTCTCTCTGAGCCAGGGTGGAGGATGGGCTGGAATCGGTACCAGAGAGGAGCCTGGCACAGCTCCCAGGGCAAGGGAAGACAGGGGTTCGGTGGGCAGACAGAGATGGCGAGCAGGGGGCAAAACCCCTGGAGACTAGAGGGCATCACCACCCAGAATTTGTAATTGATGGGATGTGGGGACACGGAGAGCCAAGTGTTCAGGACGAGTCCACGGCCTCCGATGGTGCCATTTACTGAGCTGGCAAGATGGCGACCCCAAATAAAAAAGGTTGGTGGAGAGAAGAGACTTAGTTTAGTGTGAAGACCGGTTTTGGAGTCAGGATTCTGAGGTCCATAAGGAAACTCTCAGTTCTCCAGTTCTGACCCTCAGCAGAAGGCCCTGGAGAAGAAAAAAGCCCACGTCAGAAGTATGTCAAAGAGGGAGTTCCTGCTGTGGCTCAGTTGTAACGAACCCAGTTAGCATCCATGAGGATGCAGGTTTGATCCCTGGCCTCGCTCAGTGGGTTAAGGATCCAGCGTTGCCATGAGCTGTGGTGTAGGTCACAGATGTGGCTCGGATCCTGCGTTGCTGTGGCTGTGGCGTAGGCCAGCAGCTGAGGCTCCAGTTGGACCCCTAGCCTGGGAACCTCCACATGCCGTGGGTGTGGCCCCCAAAAAGACAATACGTAAATAAATAAATAATCAAAGAGGTAACCTCTGACATCTAGTACTTTCTAATGGTTACCATGGCCTGTGGTTAATGAGGATGTTTCAACAGCAGATGACTATACAATGCAACTGTGGCCCAAATAAATATAGACATTAGGATTCGCCAAAAAAGGAGAGTTCCAGGGCTGCTTTCAGGGGCTCTGCCGTCCCAGCAGGGACCCAGATTCTTGCTTTCCTTCTGTCCCACCATCTCCTGGACTTCCGGTCTTTGTACCCATCCTTCTTGCTAGCAGATGTGTGCTGCATCCTCAGCTTCCATGTTTCAGTGAAATAGACCAATTTTCCAGGAAACATGACATTTTCCTGGTCCCACCAGTGTATTGGCATTGGCTCTTGAGACGACATTTGTTTGTCATCCCAGTATAGACCAAGCGTGATGGTGTGTCTAGCAGCATTCCAGTAGGACTGTAAAACATTTGGGAGGAGATGGGAATATAAGGGGAAAGCGTAGCCTTTGGAGCCAAATAAACCTGCCTCCTGGCCTTCCTGCAGATGTTCAGGAGGTCACTTCCCCTCTCTGAGGGACCCTTTCAGCTTCACTAAAAGAGAGACAGTGAGTGTCCCTGGAGATGACTTTTCTAAAGTGCCTGGCACGGTTCCTGGCCGGCAGTGGCCCTCTCCTTGGCTTAGCACCCCTCCCTTTCCACCCACCTGCTCCATACAAGGAGAAGTTGCTCTTTTAGCTGCTAATCCCTGAAGACCAGGTTCAATCCCATGAAATGAACTCATAATGGCAGAATTTGAGGCAGATGCAGAGGGAGAAAGGAAGAGAGAGATTTGAGATGGCAAAGGGTAGGGAAAATACAGGTTGCTTGGCTAATATATATATTAAAAAACATATTTATATATTTTAAATCTATTCTGTTCACATGGGCCATCACAATGAATAGAGCCACAACTGGAAAGCAAGAGAGTGACTTAAAATAAAAGTCTTAAAAGCCACCTGTGTCCTGTTGGGTTCAAGCTCTCCGAAATAGAACCTCCCTCGCCCGCAGATGCCTCTGTTCTTCTGCTCGTTAGGCTGGCAAAGCTGTGAGTAAGCGTGGAGCCTGTTTGCAGGGAAAGAGTGGCTGCCTGGAGTGGCCAATGAGTCACTGCCGCCTGAGCTGGCCCCCTGCCTGTGAGGTGGCCACTATCTTTGGACGTTTTTATTTTCCTTTGTGGGGAAGAGTAATTATGACCTCTGCGCCCTGTGGCTGTTTCCATTTTGCATGGCCTCTGACAGAGGCAGAGATGCTTCACAAAACCCTCTTTCCCCCGCCACCAGGGGAATTGGTGGGGGGGCAGAAGGAGGGGATTTGAGCCTGTCTGAGGTGTGCAGAAGCGCACACGGTGCAAGCGTAGCAACCTTTCAGGATTTGCAAAATGCTTCACTGTGTGCCATCAATTACTGCCAAATGCGGTTGTTATGCAAAGTAGCTTAATTGGCCTACAGGTTGGTTGAGTTTTAAACCCACAGATTGTACCAGAGCTGGAGAGGAAAACAGATTTGACAGATTCAGAATGGGCCTGTGTGGGTTTATAGGAACACAGAAGAAAAACATCTGGGGACAGAACGGTTCCTAAATGGAAAATGGTCAGTGGCAGGAAGAGAAGATAGACGATGATAGATAGATAGATAGTAGATATATAGGTAATTGGGTGTTAGCTGAAAGGGAGCAAGGAGAAATGTAGACATCAGGAGTCTGGGTTGTGATATTTTTAAAATGCCACCATGGCCATATGGAAGGTGGTCCAGACAGATGCTGAATACTGAGAAGTCATCCTGGGATTAAAGACAACATGACAATTCAGTCTAAAGAGTTACTCCACATTGTAACTAAGGCAGAGTTGGCTGTAGACGTCATCAGTTGCATCGTGTCACCAGGGAGAAATATTTATTCATGGAGTCTACAGTTAAGTTTTGAGCAGTTAAGTTCAGCAATCAGAGTCCTAACTTCGAACTGACACCCCAGGAAGCCAGGTAAACTCGAGTGAATCATTTAACTTCTCTGGGTCTCAGTTTCCTCATCTACAGACGTATGCCCATTTCATGGAGAGCATGCAATGTAGTAAAGGACATGCCTGGCATATAATTAAAACCTGGTCCACGGTCGTGATTCTACTTTCATGTATTGCTTTTTTTCAACACAGTGTAACTGTAATCGAGCATGTACTTTGTGCCAGGCCCATGCTAGGACCTAAGGATAGAGACTCATTTGATGCCTTTCACAAATATTTGCTGAGTACCTACTATGTGCCTGGCAGACACTGCTAAGCCCGGAAACTGACTTGGCTGGAAACAGACAAGACCCCTGCCCACAAGGTGCCTCCAGCCTGGGAAGGGAGACAGACATTCAAATAACGAAAACTCTTGGCACAGACACATCCTTGCTGAATGCCAGAACTTCAAGGGGCTCCCATCCGACAGGCTTATCAGAGAGCATCTACGCAGTCCGCAGAGGAGAAGACTGAAGCTCAGGAAGGTGAAGAGAGTTGCCCGGATCCTGGTGACTGACAGAGCCACAACTGGGACACAATCCACCCTGACTCTACAGCCCAAGACTTTTCTCAATAGCAGGCAGCTGCCTGGGTGTGTTTCAAGCTTCTGGGTGAAGCCATCAGGCAAGGCAGGGTCGAGAATACACCCAGACACCAGAGGTATTCAGTTTTAAAAGGCTCCAATTTGGGAAGGATGTAATTTGAAGGCTCCAGAGGAGGGCTTTGAGAAGAGCCGGCTCCTGCTGGCAGCAAGGGGTGCTGGGTGTTTCTTGGTGTGTGCGTGCATGCGTGCGTGTGTGTGTGTGTGTCTATGACTATTTCTGTGCATGTGTGAACTGTGTGTGTTCGCATAAGAAGACAGGCAGATATGAGTACGTGTGTCACTGTGTGTATATTTGTTTACGTCTCTCTCTGCATGACCGTATATCTCTGCCTTTGTCTGTATTTGTACGTGTCTCCGTGTGTGTGTGTGTGTGTGTCTTTTGAGGGACCGTGTATGTCTGAGTTGGGGGTTGTGGGTAATGTGTGTCTGTGCATATGCATTTGTATGCATCTCTCCACCTACCTGTGTGTCTTTGGAGACATGGATGTATCTTTTCTTTTTTTTTTCTGATTTTTAGGGCCGCACCCACTGCATATGGAGGTTCCCAGGCTAGGGGTCGAATCAGAGCTATAGCTGCTGGCCTGTGCCACAGCCACAGCAACACCAGATCCGAGCTGCATCTGCAACCTACACCACAGCTCACGGCAACGCCGGATCGTTAACCCATTGAGCAAGGCCAGGGATTGAACCCGCAACCTCATGGTTTCTAGTCGGATTCGTTAACCGCTGCACCACGACGGGAACTCCGGATGTATCTTTATGTGTGTGTGAATGTGTATGCACTTTCTAGCATGTCTTTCTGTGTGTGTTTGTCTTTGTGTCTCTGTGTCCCTGTGTCTCTGCACGCGCGCGCGCGCGTGTGTGTGTGTGTGTGTGTATGTGACTGTGTGTGTACGTGCTTCTGTGGGTATGTGTGGGGTGACCTGCCCCCCCCCCCGTTGTTTCTGTGGAGCTAATCTAACTTGGCCTTCAGAATTGGGGAAACAACAGCATCGGCGCCTTTAGCCTTATCTGCCAGCCTGCCACTCCGTCGGGGAAATTAGATTTGCTTGGCACAACCTGCTCCTTATGATGTCATTTTGGCTGTGATCTGCACGGTCTGCTCCCCTAGGTATTTGTCTTTTGATTGCTTGATGAATACCTGCCAATGGAGAGATTAAGAGAACATGAGTTTGGGTTGCATTTTTTTTTTTTTAATAAGAGTCATCCAGGGATGGAATGGTAACTGTCCGTCTTCCTTGCTGTGGACTTCCAAGCCATGGCAAAGGAGCTAGAGCTTTGCCTTTGGAATGGTAAGACCTCAGTTCAAGTCTCCAGCTGGCCCCTTCGAGAGCTGTGTGACCTTGCAGAGGATGCTTCACCTCTCAGGACCAAGGTTCTTTACCTGCTAAAGGCAGAAGGTTCTTTGGAGGGGCAAATATAATAATATATGAAAATCTCAGAAATTCACAAAGTCCTTCCTTCAACCCTATGATGTCGAGGCAGGGAGGCCGAGCAGGAAGACGCCTGGGGTCAGAGTTCAGGCAGATGTGGGTTTGGATCCTGGCGCTATTCTTTTCCTCACATATGACCTTCAGCAAGTTAGGACGCCTCTCTGAGCCTCAGATTGCTCCTATGTTAAATAGGATATTATATATAAAGCACTTAGCTCACTGCTAGCCACCGTGAGGCCCCCCAAATGAGAGCTGCTGATATTTTTAATAATACAACAGGGGTGATCCAAATATTAATATCTGCCCACTTTCAAACTTGCAGTAAGCGTAAGCAGGTTATAGCTTCTGGAAGTGCGGGTGAAACCGGCGATGGGAGAGAAGTGATTTACTATTATTTGTTTTTACGACTTCAAGATGCAGTGTCAGCAGAACGTTCTTGGCATCGCCATATTCTTGGCAGGCAATTTGCATTTCATCTAGAACTCGGAAGCTGTTCTTGCTGCAGAAAGGAGCTAAGAATGAGGGGCCTCCAGCCCAGATCGCTGGGAGCCAGCATGCCCATATCTCCAACCACGCCCCTTATACATGACCTCCTCACTCTGGCAAGACCTCAGTCCCCTTGCCTGGAAGATAATGTTCCCTCCCCTGGACTATCCCTCCCGCCTCTCTAGCCCCCAGATCATCCAGGCTGGGCTCCAGGTACCTCTGCTCAGGCTAAGACAGACGTCCCTGCTCTGTGTCCCCAGCACACCCTAGGTTCACAAACCCCCCCACCGCCACCACATGGCATTGAGGGCATCTGAATGCTTTGCTCTGGGTCTGGCTCCCTCCCAGCCAGTGCCCTCCAGGAGGGCAGGTATGAGGGACCACAGAGACCTCAGTGGATGTTTGCAGAGTGAACACATGGAGATCAGCTGTCTTCTGTCCTGTTCTGCCCACCCGCTTGGATGCAATACCCTCAGATATCAATCTATTCATCTGGACCCGCTTTGAACAACGATTTTGCTCAGTAATAAAGATCGTGGAGAGATTTGCCTGTTGACTTGGTTTGTTTTGGAAACAGATGGGTTTAATCTCCACTGGACTGCTTGTCTCTAATAACAGTGCCGTGCAGGCCAGAGGACGAAAGACTCCCAAGTGTTTAATTAGCTTCAACCTGTGTCTTAGGGCTAAGGTATGGACTTGCCATATGGACTGTGGGTATCCATGAGGGCCTGTGACATCAGCTTTGGGGAGTGGTTGAGGACCCAAGTTCTGGGATCGGACTGCCTGGGTCCAAGTCTTAGAGATATCAAACCTCTTTGCACCTTAGTCTTCTCATCTGTAAAGTGGGAATACATAATAATACATACCTGGACTGGCATATACAGTTTTGTATATGGAATGGATGGTCAGTGGCGACCTGCTGTACAGCACGGGGAACTATACTCAATATTCTGTGTTAACCTATATGGGAAAAGAATCTGAAAGAGAGTGGATGTGTGTATATGTATAACTGAACCACTGTTGTATAACAGAAATGACCACAACATCCTAAGTCAACTATGCGTCCATAAAACTTCTTTTAAAATGGAAAAAAGAAGATAAACAAAACAAACAAACAAAATAGTACATACCTGCCTCACCAAGGTTTTATCAGCATTAAAGAAGGTCATTCAAGTTAAGCCCTTGACCCAGAGTCTGGTGTAAAGTGAGTATTCAATGGAGGTAAGCTTGTGTTTCTGTTGAGTTGCACATGTAACCAATAGAAATATCAGTCCAGAACCTCCACTGTGCCTGTAACAGAGACTGAGCATCTGCAGTGAGACGTCTGCTTCCCTCCTGCCAGAGCGGGGCTCCCGGGACAAGACATCAGAATTACTCTGCCATTTCAGATGAGTTTTTGTGATCAGGCGGGCATCACTCAGGTAGCGAGATAAGGTCTATACCTAGTGAGGTATGAGCCCCTCTTTCCCCTAACAGTCACCTAACACACCTAGTCAGTATTCCTTGGTGCATGGGCCACTTCATGGCACAGAGCAAGGGTCAGCAAACAACAGCCCTCAGGCCAAATCTGGCCCACAGCCTATGTGGCTTTTTGTTTGTTTGTTTGTTTGTTTGTCTTTATAGGGCTGCACCGGTGCCATATGGAGGTTCCCAGGCTAGGGGTCAAATCGGAGCTGTAGCCGCTAGCCTACACCACAGCCACAGCAACGTGGGATCTGAGCCGTGTCTGCAACCTACACCGCAGCTCACGGCAATGCCAGATCCTTAATCCACTGAGCAAGGCCAGGGATCAAACCCACATCCATGAGATTATATGACTAGTCGGGTTCGTTAACCACTGAGCCACGACGGGAACTCCCACAACCTGTTTTTATAAATAAAGTTTTATTGCAACATAGCCACGCCCATTCACTTACATATTGTCTATGGCTATTTTTTCATTATAATGGCAGAGTTTAGTAGTTGCAACAGAGACCACAGGGCTTGCAAAGTCTTAAATATTTTCTGTCTGGTCCTTTAGAGGAAAAGTTTGCCATCCCCCGGTGTTAGTTTGAAGTAGGGTTAAACCTGATTAAGCTTAACCAGCATACCAAGTACCAGTCCATTTCTCCATCTCCCTCGTCCCTGACATCGAGTTGATCGCCAAGACCAGATCGCTTTGCTCTACTCTATCTCGTACATTCAGTCCTCCGTCTCTTCCTCAAGTGCCATGGCCTTAGCACAGCCCTGTCCCTGCCCCTCTCGATTATCACAGGCAAGGGCCACCACCAGCCAGTAAGGTGTCTGGGTGAATTAGATAGGATATCTTCTCTGGGTGGATGCAGCTCCATAACACATCACTGAACAGCAGGAGTGCCTCTGTGCAGAGAAAACAAAAACAAAACCATCTAACCCTATTGATTATTCCCATTCAATTATTGCTCTTCGACCTCTCAGTTCCATCTCTTGATTATACTGTCTCCTTGCCTCCCTGTCCAGGCAGCCCTCCATCAGAGCTAGAGTGATCTTTCTAACCAACTATGTCCCTTTCCTACTCTGGCCCTCAGGACGGAGACCATGAACATGACATTCAAGTCCTGTTATGGTTCGGTCTTGGCCAGAATGTTTGGGTGGCCAGTCCCATGCCTTGCCACCTGCTCAGCCGACATCACACCAGAGCCCTGTCACACACTGTGGGGCTTTCTGGACCTAGCCTTCCACACTTACTCATACTTTTGGGATCGGCCCAGTCTTGTCCTTCAGGATATAGCCCTGCTCTTCCTCTTACTCATCTGGAAAAATCTTAGTCATCCTTCAGATCCACCACCAGCATCTTCTCCCTGTTTCACCCTCCCTGATTCTCTCAGGCAGACTTGGGTACTCCCGTAGTTCAATTCAGTCTCCACAAACCCCAGTTCTCAGCCCATAGACGGGTTAGAATGGCAGTGTAGTGGACCTTGACTAGCTCTTCGTGAAAGATGAACTAGACTAGAAAACACAAAAGCACCTCTTTGTCAGGGGTGGTGATAACAGAGGATAAATAGCACAGGCTCTGGAGCCAGACTGCGAGGGGTCAGGTCTAGCTCTAGAGTTTTTTAGCAGTGACCTTGAGCAAGTGATTTCATCTTTCTGTGCTTCATTTCCCTCATCTGGAAACCAATGATAATAGAGCACTTCCTTTATGGCCTGTCATGAAGATTGAATTACTGTATGAGTAAATATATTTTTATCTATTATGTATAATACATGTATGTACGTACAGGCATACCTTGTAGATATTGCAGGTTTGGTTCCAGATTAATGCAATAAAGCAAATATTGCAATAAGATGAGTCACACAGATTTTTTTGGTGTCCAATGAGTGTAAATTATGTTTACGCTATACTGTAGTCTAGTAAGTGTGTAAACGCATTATTCTAAGAAAACAATGTACATATCTTTTTTTTTTTTTTTTTGTCTTCTTGTGTCCACATCTGAAGCATATGGAAGTTCTCAGGCTAGGGGTCAAATTGGAGCTGCAGCTGCCGGCCTATGCCACAGCCACGGCAGCAGTAGATCCAAGCCGTGACTGTGACCTACACAGCAGCTCTCGGCAACGTGATCCTTTAACCTACTGAGCAAGGCCAGGGATCAAATCCGCATCCTCATGGATACTAGTCAGATTCTTAAGCCACTGAGCCACAAAGGGAACTGCCAACAATGTACATATCTTAATTTAAAAAAATGATGCTGGAGTTCCCGCTGTGGCACAGTGGCTTAAGAATCTGACTGCAGTGGCTCAGGTCACCGTGGAGGTGTGGGTTTAATCCCCAGCCTAGCACAGTAGGTTAAAAAGGATCTGGCATTGCCACAGCTGCAGTGTAGGTCAGAGCTAAGGCTGAGATTCAGTTCCTGGCCCAGAGAACTTCCATATGCCACGGATATGACCATTAAAAAAAACGGTGCTGTTGGAAAAACGGCGCCAGTAGGCTTGCTTGACAGGATTGGCACAAACCTTCAATTTATAAAAAAAACATGGTATCTGGGAAGCACAATAAAGCATAGCACAATAAAAAAAAAATATATAAAATATATAAATACATAATGCTTATATATATGTGTATATGTATGTGTGTGTGTGTATATATATATATATAAACAATATATTATCTGCTTAGAAATACACCTCTCCACATGATAAGTACTATCAACATGTTAGCTAGTGTGTGCATGTGCATGCACATGTGTGTGACTGTGGTTTATGATGAGCACTGTCTCAAAGCCTATTCTCTGGCTGGAATCTCTCCTGATCCTTATTAAAGCAATTATTTGACTGTATTATGATTTTCTATAATATTCTGCTTTTCTCTCTCCTTTACTAGACACGGAGCTCCCAGAAGGCAGTAAATGAGTCTTACTGATCTCTGCATTTCATGTGCCCAGCATCATGCTTAGTCAATGGATGTTTTATGAAAAAAATGAGAAAATGAGGTTTAGATCCCAAAGGTGAACCACCCCAGGGTCTCCTTCCTGCAAGCACAGGGATCAGAATCTTCCAGCCCCACCCCCACCCCCCGGCCTCCACCTTCTTCTGGGAGCAACACACCAAGCTCACCTGGGATTTGGGTGACTTTCTCAGGCTCTCTGGCCTCCGCGATGAGAATATGAGACCACATCTCACTGTTAGGGAGAGGGAGGAAGGCATAAGGGACCCTGAGCAAGAAACAGAGCTTCCAGACTGATGCTGAGCAAAATGGAAACTCCAGCTGACCTAAGAGATTTCTGTAATGAGAGAAAACCAATTTAAATGCAAATAGCCCACAGCTAGTTGGGGAAAAATTCTGTGCGACTGAGAAAGGCTGGGAAAACAAACACGGCCTTCACCACGAGACCGGTTCACCATTGGGCAGGGTTGCTTTTATCCATTTAGGATTAAAGTCTAAACTAGCAACAAAAGTCACATGCATTGCTGGTGGCATTTCCTTGTGCTTCATGGTGGCGACTGAGAAATGGGTGTCCCTAAGGGGGCCAGTTGTCAGCCACTACCATCTGCTGAGCCCCAGGCAGGCGTCAGTTGCCTAGTGAGGCATAGGAGACAAAAGATGTCCCATAGCTGAGCACTGCCTCTGAGGGGCTCACAGCCCAGGCACAGCTAGACCCCTAACGTCAATTCTGGGACTGTAATAAAACATTTTATGGAGCATTTACTATGTACCAAGCCCATGGCTAAATATTTTACATGATAATCAGTCATCAGATTCTCACAGTGACCCTGTGAGGTAGGGGCTATTATTATTCCCATTTTACAGATGTGCAAACTGAGGTTCTAGGGGTCCTGACAGAATAGCTCCAGGGCTCTGGCTCACACTCCCCCTGATGTCCCGGGAAGAGACAGGGGGTGCATGTGCCCTGTTCTCTGCAGAGTAGAGGTGCCCAAGGCCAGGATGCCCTGGGACAGACAGAGGCTGCCACTGGCCTTGGCCTGGAGCAGCAAAAATAACCGTGTTCATACAATAAAACAAGAAGCATGGTTTGCTCTGCCACTAACTGGCTGTGTGAACTTGGGAGTCACTTTCCTTCTCTGGGCCTTAATTTGCCTATATAAAATGGAGGAGGTAGCCTAAAATTATTTTAAGCTCTAAAATTATATGATTCTAGGACTCTAGCTACCCTCAAGAATAGCCGTTGTCCAGATGATAAAACATCTCTGGCCTCCTCTGTGGCCCTTCCCCCCGCCCCCCGCCCTCTAGCCCTGCTGGCCCATATCCGTTGCAGCGGAGCACTTTAATTTCCTCCTTTGGTTTCCTAAGTCAAGGACAGCACCATCTGCCACATTAAATCCACAGTCTCCGATAGCCTCCTTTTCAAAACAAGAGATGGCTAAAGGCTTCATCCAGTTTATTTCATGGATGGAGCAGAAGCTGGCAAAACCAAGTGGGGACAGCTTTGGCCTTGCAAGCTGCATTAATCCCCTAATCTTCTGGGAGGGCCCCAGAGCCCATTCTGTCATCTCCACCGTCTGCTCCAACCAAGTCATGGTGATGACAGTGATGAGCGATGACATTAACTGAGGCTCTTCTGAGGCAGGCATTTTCTTAAGTGTTTGGTGGATTCATTTATTTCATCCCCACCACACCTCTGCAAGGACGGGGCCAATAACCATAGCCCCACTTGACAGATGCAGAAACTGAGGCCCAGAAAGCCTCAGAAATCCGCCAAAGGCTGAATTCCACCTGGCCAGAGAAATAAACAAATGCGCCCCAAGGTGGCCGGCCCCAGAAGAGCTGGGCTTCACAGCCAAGCATTCTGCCCTCTGCATTTGGAGGCGCTGAGGCTACTGTCTTTCATTAAACACTCATTCAGCACATTTTTATTGAGCTGCCCACGTGTGCTGGGTACCATTTTCCACACTGGGCTACCAGCTGGGAACAAAGCCGGCAGGGGCCCACGCTCCTAGGACTGCCCTTCTCTTGTAGGGCATGAACCCCAAACAAGCAACTGACCTCACAATCGTTTTAGGAAAATACAATAGGGGGTGAGAGAGAGAAATGGGTGGATGGTCAGGAAGGACCCTCTGGCATGGAGGGCTTTGAGCAGAGATGTGGCGTTCAGCCACGCCACTGGACTCCTCTGCCCCAGCACCAGGGACATATGGGACCTGATTAGTCTTTGCTGTGGGCTCTGCCCTGTGCGTGCTTTATAGGTTGTTTACCGGCATCTCTTGCCTGCTGCCAAGGCTGCCGGGAGCAGCCCCCTCTCCAGTGTGACACCCAAAACTGTCTCTGGACCTCACCAAATATCCCTACAAGACAAAAATCCCCCCTGATTATAGAACTGCTGAGCCGTAGGTCCGCACTGCAGGGGAATGGGCGGAAGGGCTAATGAGGCGAGCAGAGTGTGTGAGAAGCAGAAAGAAGACTGGTTTGGCTGGAGGGCAGTGTGCTTCTTAGAACTTTCTAGAAAGTCCTCAGCAACCTTTACAGAGTTTCTTCTCTGTGCCAGGAATGGCACCAGCTGTGCCTAAGGACACGGTGCATGCTCCCTGGTGGTCACGGTCAAGGTGGCTGGATAAGACACATGTGCTAGGGAAGGCAGCCATCAGCATGGGACTGTCCACGGTAACAGAATATTCTGGACAGAAGGTCAGCAGAGATATCCTTGGAAGGCAGTGACCACAGTACAGGAAGCCCTAGGGAAAGTGGCGTCTGGACCACTTCATGAAGAGGAGGTAGCAGGTGACTGGGGCCCTCACTGTCGCAGCATCCTGGCCCTTCCATTTCCATTAGCAACCACCCAGTCCCCGGGTCCCATCGCAAACTATTCTGGTGGCATTTCTAATCACGGTGCCCCCCTAGCCTAGCCAAGGGACTGGCATGAGACCCAGGCTTGGCTATCAAATTCTTTCTTCCTGGAATTAGAATACTGGGCAGAGAAACCCAAGGGCAGAGAATGGCTCGAGTCAGTTTTTCTAATGGAAATGGAACAAAGCATATTCTTTTGTTCTGGCATATTTCTTACTCTCTCAGATCCCTAAGAAGCAGTTGTTTCTCTTTCTTCCAAGGCCTAGTTTTTCAGCTTTTCCTTGTAATGCCCTTTCGATAGATGTATATCTATTTAATTTACCAGAGTGGGTTTCTGCTGCTTGCAACCTCAATTAAAATAGAAACAGTGCATTGAAAACAGGGAGAGTGTAGGCTTCTGATCCACGGCACTGGGTACTTGATATTCAATAAGCTGTGTGTCTCTCTCCTCCCAAAGCCAGGAGCTTCTCCAGGGCCAGGACCTTGCCTTTGCCTCTTTGTACCCACCACACTTAGCTCAGGGCTGCCTCATCAGAGTTTGTAATTATTTATTTCTTTGTGAGATAATGAATGTCACCCTCTCCCACAATGTCGGAGGTCCCCCAGAGATTGAGCATGTGTCATCTAAACCAGCATGATGACCAGCCCTACCAGTTTGCCTTGGTCCCAGGAGTTTCCTGGTTCTTAGACTTCCAGTGCTGAGAAAATCCCCAGTAGGTCGAGACAGTGGTCACCCAACCAGGACCTGGCATGTAGGAAGCCTTCAAGCATCATTTGTCCCTGACACTCCAGAACTACTTGTTAAATTGTAGAGGCAGCCCAGCGGAAAATGCGTCCTTTCATTCAGTTAATTTCTTCGCACCTACTATGTGCCAGGGAACCAGGCTGCCAGAAGCAGGAGGATCCAGGAACGATGTCCCAGCAGCCCAGGCTGCAAAGGCAGATGGGAAGCAGAAAGGAGGGGGGCTTGCATGTCAGGAATCTGGATGTAGCACAGGTGTGGCAGATCTCGACAGGAAAAGAGATAATTTAGGAGACATGCCTTGGCAGCTCTTCCCAGGCTCTCTGATGAAGGAAACGTTGGCAGGGGCTGCTGAATGAGGTGGCGAAACCTGAAGTGAGGGAGTCATTTTGTCATCTCTTCCTAGGGTCCAGGCTGGGCAGAGAGGGGTTTGGGCTACTTCCTTTTGCCAGCCAAGCACAGCCATCTGCTCAGTGCAACGTGCAGAAAATGCAGCCTCAGGAAAGGTGAATGCCTCTGTGACTCCGTGGTGAATCCCACATCTTTGCTCCTTGTGGAGATCCAGGGACCCAAACCATTCCACGAGGCCATCCTCTGGGTGAATTTCACTCCTGCCCCATCAGCAGGTGAGAGAACCTTGACGGGCAGCCACACACACTTTGGGGGCTTGGAAATCATCAGCAAGGTATATTTCTCTAATTCAGCTCCCTCATGTCAGAGAGGGCTACAACTCTTCCTAAAATGACCTGATAAGGGAGAAGTTGAGGGTGGGCTGTTCTCTCCTTAGCTTTTTTCAATGAGGAACTGGATCACGTAGAAGGGGCCCCTTGTGAATAGGAGAAAGTTCTAGAAGGTGAATAGACACGGGAATACAACACTGAATCATGTAATTAGAGAGCTTTTCCACTTGAAATTCTCTTTCAAGCCTCCTTATCCCACCAAGAAGACAATCTCGCTTTGATATGAATAGGTCCTTCACATCTCTCCACTTCGAAATGGAAATCATACAGGCTCAGAATCTTTGATGGGCAACCCTCTTCCTCTAGAATTCAATAATATTGCTTTCTGTTTGTGGTGTTTCCTTTTACGAGTATCTTCTATTTGTGGCAGGTGGCACTGGCTTCCCATTTATGGCGATGAGTATGTTTCCCTTTTGAATAAATTATTTTGAATTGTAAATGTGAGAAAAGTTAAAAATAATGGAAGACTAGACCCAGTGGTATATAGCTGTTGCACAATTATTGATGGTCCTCAGACAGCTGAAGCTAGAAAACGGGATGGAGGTCAGAGGTACCGTAACCCCAGGCTCCAGTTCGTGTCATTAAAAAAACGTCAAGCCTGAAAATTTTAAAGTAACCCCTTAAATGAATTAAAGACAGAGACACTGGAAAATGCCAGGGAATTCTTCTCATGACCTTAAACAGACAGAAACCTCTGGAGATGAGAGAGAGTAGATCTATTGTTTAACTTGGCAAAGGACCCTCCTTGTAGGTAAGGGGGTCTCCTTTCTAAACAAAAAGTTGCACAGTGAATTTACATGTTTTCTATGAAAAACCGTGGATGCAGTGATCACCCACGGGCAATAGCAGCAGCTCCCAGTTCTTGGCCCCCTGTGCTAAGTTCTGTGCTTCTGAAAGCTTCTCTCTGAATCCTGTCAACCTCCCTATGATGTTAACACTAATATTATCTGACATGTAAGGAGCACATATGCGGTGCTGAGATCTCTCCAAAGTACTCAATCCATTCATGTAATCCCAACCTCAAGCCTAGGAGACAAGGATTATCACTCCCATTTTACAGATGAGAAAACTGAGGTATTAAGAGGTCCACCAGGTCATAGCTAGAATAGGGTAGAAGCAGATTCAAGTCCAAGCCACCTGGCTCCAGAGCCTGCCCCCAGAGGTGAGCGAGTACAGATCTTATCTCCATTTTATAGAGAAGGACTTGGGGCTTAGAAGATAGAATAATGAACCTAAGATCAGAGAGCGACCAAACTGAAGTCAGCTAAACCACCTCCTGAGAGCGAGCGGCATTCCCCTGAAAGCAAGTTGTTTCATTAATTAACAAACGCTTATTGAGCATCTCCCATGTGAGCAGGGCCCCCCTTTTTGCACATGCGTGCTCTTGTGCTAGCCATTTGCATTTGGGGACTACAGGTCCCTCCCTGCCTTCCCCCAGGGGGGTCAGGAGTAATCCCATGGACTTCTTCCCAGGCCTCAGGGTATCTGGGTACATCTAAGATGGACTCGCCCAGAGGCCCGGGCTGCATGGCAAAATCAGCCAACCTGGGCAAAGGCTATAGAAACTTGTTTCTGTTCCCGGTTCTGACATTTTCTGCCAGAGCCTATGCACCTTCCAACCTCAATTTCCTCACCTACAAAATGGAGCTAATTAGGAGTTCCTGTTGTGGCGCAGCAGAAACAAATCTGACTAGGAACCAGGACGTTGCAAGTTCGGTCCCTGGCCTCTCTCAGTGGGTTAAGGATCCGGCGTTGTAGGTAAATTGGTTACCTACAGCTGTGCTGTAGGTCACAGACACAGCTCGGATGTGGCGTTGATGTGGCTGTGGTGTAGGCCGGCAGCTGTAGCTCCGATTGGACCCCTAGCCTGGGAACTTCCATATGCCGCCGGTGCAGCCCTAAAAAGACAAAAGACAAAAAATAAATAAATAAATAATAAAAAATAAAAAATGGAGCTAATTAAAATGGTCTGACTGAACTCACAGGGTTATTGCAAAAGTCCAATGAGATGGCGTGGGCAAATGTCTTCTTTTTCTTTTTAGGGACACACTTGTGGCATATGGAAGTTCCCAGGCTAGGGGTAGGATTGGAGCTGCAGCCACTGGAACACCGCAGCCACAGCAATCCCAGATCTGAGCTGCACCTACCTCTGCTGCAGCTTGCAGCAACGTCAGATCCTTAACCCACTGAGCAAGGCCAAGGATTGAACCTGCATCCTCATGGATAAATCAGGTTCTTAACCCACTGAGCTACAATGGGAACTCCCCAAAATATTTATTATTACTGGAGCTGCACGTAGATGACTGCCATTAGCTCACATTGCTCTATGGCGAGTTTTCTTTTTTCCTTTTTTTCCCCCAAGAGAAATTATCGTTTGTTTCTAATTGCAAAAGTTTGGGAATTACAGAAAAACACACAGAAACAAATAAAATTGTTCGTTCCCACCACTACCCCTCACTGGAGCTTGAGGCCACTGGGCGAGACAGGTCCTGACCACTGACTCCACAGAAAGCTCCTTTCTTTCCAACAGTAGGTACACAGCTTCAAGCAGTGCTGACCAGAGCCAGCACAGGATGTGTAGGAATCCTCTAAGCAGTAATGCACTAAGGCTAGAAATCACCTCAGTAGGGCCAAGCACTTTATCGTTCTGGAAACTAATGACAGCCCAGCCTAGCCAGACTCTGTCCCAACTGGATATTCCTCCTTTTACTTCCAAAACACGCCTTGGGCTCAGCCAGCTGACCTCTTGCTGAACCCTGCCTGTACCTGGCCAAGTCCTGTGTGTCTTTCCTGCCTGCCTTCTGTATACTCTCCTCCATCTCCCTCCCCGAGGTCTAGTGCAACTCCCCACCCCCACCTTCTAGGAAGCCCCTCCCAGCCTAGAACTGTTGTCAGGTGATT
>PVHT020000165.1:35440-174151 GCA_004024745.2 Catagonus wagneri | reverse complement strand
TGCTATTTAGATACCTTTGTGTCTGAATGAGTTGAAACCTCCACCTGAGGATTTTTCTCCCTCTGGGATCTGGTCTACCATGGGATAGTCAGGACTTTTGGAAGAGTCAGAGCCTCAACTCTGCCACCTACTAGCCCTGTGCCTTTGGACAACGTATTGAATTCTTCTGAACCTCAGTTTTCCCATCTGTAAAGTGGGATTATAATAGTGCTGACCTGAAAGAATTGCTCTGAGACTCCAAAACATGTAAAGTGCTTCACAGAATGCCTGGGACCAAAGAATTGCTAAAAACAGCAACAGAAACAAACAAACAAAAAAAAAACAATTTAAAAATGGGAAGACCTAAATAGACATTTCTCCAAAGAAGACCAAAGAATTGCTAAAAACAGCAACAGAAACAAACAAACAAACAAAAAAAAAAACAATTTAAAAATGGGAAGACCTAAATAGACATTTCTCCAAAGAAGACATACACATGGCCAGTAGGCACATGAAAAGGTGCTCAACATTGCTAATTATTAGAAAAATGCGAATCAAAACTATGATGAGGTACCATCTCACACCAGTCAAAATGACCATTGTTAATAAGTCTACAAATAACAGATGCTGGAGAGGGTGTGGACAAAAAGGACCCCTCTACACTGTTGGTGGGAATGTAAATTGGTAAAACCACTATGGAAAACAGTATACAAGTTCCTCAGAAAACTAAAAATTGAATTACCATATGATCTAGCAGTCCCACTCCTGGGCGTTTATCCAGACAAAACTAAAATTCAAAGAGATACATGCACTCCTCTCTTCATAGCAGCACTATTCACAACAGCCAAAACATGCAAGCAACCTAAATGTCCACTGATGGATGAATGGATTAAGAAGACGTGGTTCATATACACGATGGAATATTACTCAGCCCAAGAAAAGAACGAAATAATGGCATTTGCAGCAACATGGATGCAACTAGAAGGTATCATACTAAGTGCAGTAAGTCAGAAAGAGAAAGACAAATACCATAAAAATCACTTATGTGTGGAATCTAAAATATGGCACAAATGAACCTATCTACAAAACAGAAACAGACTCGCAGACGTAGAGAACAGACTTGTGGTTGCCAAGGAGGAGGGAGTGGGATGGGTTGGGAGTTTAGGGTTAGTAGATGCAAACTATTACATTTAGAAAGGATAAATAACAAGGCCCTGCTGTATCATCAGGGAATTATATACACTCTCCTGGGGTAGACCATGATGGAAAAGAATATTAAAAAACATATATGTATATATGGCTAAGTCACTTTGCTATACAGCAAAAATTGGCACAACATTGCAAATCAACTGTACTTTATGGAACTGATTACATTTCAGCCATTATCAATACATCTCACCAGGAATTTTGCCATAAGGAGATTTCTTAAATTGTTTAAAACTGAGGGCTTGATTGAAATGATTTCATTTTGTGGTGTACTCCTTTAATTCAAGTATATGTGTTACTTGTTCCTTTTAATCTCTGAGAATAAACTAGGCAGTCTCATTTAATGTACAAAAAAAAATTTTTTTTAATTTGTAAATGTGATTTCATTCAAACTCTTACACCGTTTTAAGGAGATGAGGATCATTATACTGAAGATGAAACAGGGTCAGAAAGCCTAAGGGGACCGCTCAAGGGCTGGGGGGGAGGGTAGGAAGAGAAGAGGATGAGCCAAGATTTGAAACCCACCCAGCCACCCCCAAAACTAGAAACTTCTGCTACGCCACTTGACTTACTGACATTCTCACAGAACAGAGCTCTGCATTCAGTGGGCACTTAATAGGAAGGAGATTGCAGTCTCGTGGTGATCCTGTCCCCACCCTTCAAAGAGAACAGCTTCTATTTCCAGCGCCCACCTCGATCCCGAGGGAGGGAGGCTTCTCCCCACCCCCTCCTCTGCCATCATGATGTTCTTGTTTTTCTCTGGGCCCTATGACTCAGCACGCAGCTCCAGATGGCTTCCTACATTTTCAGCCTCGTTGGCTGGGGTGCCCAGGCCCTGGTAGAGTAAACCAAAACCGAAAACATGCTACATCTAAGAATGGAAACCTTCTCCTCTCCGCCTTCTAATATGAAGACCACGGGGTCTACAGCTCATGGTGGTTGGTCCCTCTAAGGCCTTCTCTTATGCCATCCATCCTTCTAACCCCAAGATCCCCACACTCCACCCCAGCACATCCTTGATGCCTTGAAGATGATACCCAGGGGTGAACCCAGAGACTAGTAAAGGAGAGGGTTCTGTCACCATCTTGGTAAATTGACCTTAGGCAATTTCGTTTCTGAGCCTCAGTGATCAAGTGGGCACACGGATAGTGCCTGCCTCTGAGGACTGTAGACTTAGGATTGCCAGAGAAAATACAGAATGTCTAGTGCTAAAGATTGAATGCTTGTGGCTCACCAAAATTCAGGTGCTAAATTCTAATGTCCAGTGCGATGGTGGGGTCTTTGGGAGGTGCTTAGGTCATGAGGTCAGAGGCTTCAGGAATGGCGTGAGTCCTGATAAAACAGATCCCCAGTCCCGATAATATGTCTCTAAGTTTCTTTGTGGGAGATGAGAGGGAGGCAAAGCTTATATTCCCATGGCCATTTCTGGCTTTGAATGCCTGCTTTCACTGAGTTAGCCCAGGATGAGAACTGAATACCTTGTGCAGGTGCACACACATAAACACACACACACACACACACACATCGGTGCCATCTCATCATATATTACATCAGCCAGATGTGGCTTGGGCCCTTTCTCTATTTTCTACCGCCAAAACTCATACCGTTCATTTTTGTGAACATCAGACTTTTCCGATTTTTTCTGGATGAAGAAATTTACATGTCAGCAAAGCATCAACTTAAGTGTTTTTAATTGTTCACTTTTAAGGAGTTCCCGTCATGGCTCAGTGGTTAACGAATCCGACTAAGAACCATGAGGTTGCGGGTTCCATCCCTGGCCTTGCTCAGCGAGTTAAAGATCCGGTGTTGCCGTGACCTGTGGTATAGGTTGCAGACGTGGCTCGGATCCCACATTGCTATGGCTGTGGCATCTCCGATTAGACCCCTAGCCTGGGAACCTCCATATGCCACGAGTGCGGCACTAGAAAAGGCAAAAAGACCAAAAAAAAAAAAATGTTCACTTTTAAATAAATATGAAATGCTTGAATTCATTCCCCTCATTAAAAAGAGAAAACTTAGGAGTTCCCGTTGTGGCTTAGCGGAAATGAATCTGACTAGTGTCCATGAGGACACAGATTCGATCCCTGGACTCGCTCAGCGTTGCCATGAGCTGTGGAGGCAGTCGCAGATGTGGCTCAGATCTAGCATTGCTATGGCTGTGGAGTAGGTGGCGGCTACAGCTCCAATTCGACTCCTAGCCTGGGAACCTCCATATGCCACAGGTGCGGCCCTAAAAAGACCAAAAAAGGGGCGGGGAGGGGGGAGTTAAAGCACCAGAGATAAGGCTAATGAAGTGGAATGGGAAGATGGAGGGACGTGGGTTCTTGACATCATCACTGGACCTGAACCTCTTAGACTTCCCGTTGTAAGAAATAAATAAACTATATACTAGGCTACTGCGAACCAGGTTTTCTGCTCCTTGCAGGGAATACAGTCCCATCTGAGGCGTTCTTCATCTAGCAAGGAACATCCCCCTTCTCATTAATTTCTAGCCCCTGACCCTCTTGCTTTTTCTACCTAGCATTTCATCACAGGCTGAAGATATACTATTTCTTAATTGTTTATCGCTTTGCTGTTTTCCATGAGGATGTCGGCTCCCATGAGGAAGGAGCTGGTCTTGCTCTCATGATACCCCTAGGGTCGAACACAATACTTAGCATGTAGTAGATGCTGCATATGTAGCTGTCAAATAAATGGGTTAATACACATGTAATCATGTCCTCCCCTATTTAGAGGAGAAAACCCAAACTACTCAAGGCCATTTCTGCCCTGCCATCTGCCTGCTCCACCTGCCTTGTCCCAAACCACACTTTTTGCTGCCACCTCTGTCTGCACCCTCCACTGAGCCTTTGCACGGGCTCTGTCTCTCGTGTGTACACACACACTACTGAACACCCTCTTTACACCAGGCACTCTTTTAGGTCTAGGCTATAACTCGATGAACCAGAAAGAGTCTCCATCCCCGTGGAGTTCAGACAGACACTAGCCATGTCGCTAGAGCGTGGTCCATCTTAATAAAAGGGGGGATACAGGAAGTATGAGAGTTCCCCACTCTCTAGGCAGCGCACTCCTATTCATTATTTAAAGCCCAGTTCCAGCGTCACCTCTTTTAGGAGGACTTTTCCACGCCTCTGGCCTGGGGTGGGTGCTTCTTGTGTCCCCAAAGATCCTTGGTAGACATCCCAAGCCACACAACTCGGTCCACTCTGTTGTCTTGGCCACCTCTTGTGTGTCTCTCCAGCCAGCCTGAGAGTCCTGTTATACTGATTTCTGTGTCCCCAAGGCCCAGTGTGGGGCTTGGCCTGGAAGTTCAGTGACTGACCTGTCCGTTCCTTGTCACTGAGTTATTGAGTTCAGTTGACTGACCTGTCCCTTCCTTGGCCTGACCGCTCCTCCCAGCCCCCTTTTCCCTTGCTCAAGTTTCAGGCTGTCTTGGTCTCAGCTCCCCTCGCATTTCTTCATCTTGTCCTGAAATAACCCTTCCTCTCCCAAGGGAAGCCGTGGCTTGAGGAAGTACCAACTTCCTCTTGGGCTGTCTAAGCAAACCTTACGTAAAAGGCCAAGAAAAGTCACCCTAATAAGGACTGATTTTATGTTTTTGTTTCCCTCTATTCCTCTGGCTAAATTCCCCTCCCCTTCCTTGTCCTTGTCCTTATCACCCAACTCTGCTCTCTTCCTAGAACGCACCAGATCTCTCATGCTCCTGCTCATGCTGCTCTGCTCTGCCAGAATACTGTGCTCCTTCCACTCCATCTTGATGGAGAGCTGCCACACCCTTTGAAGCCCAGCTCATCTGTTACCCTCTCCATATGGCTTCTCCCATGCCTTCTCCCCCATCCACGAGCTAAATGAATTGCTCCCATGGTGCTCCACGCTACCTGGGCTATGGCCTCATCCCACAACATTTTGGTAGTTCGTTCACATTACACTAACTCTCAGACAGTGAACTCCTCACCATCTGGATCACGGTCAAGTCTGTACTCAATCTCTCTTTGTCCTGCCAGTGCTCAGCCTGGGGCTTGGCACCCTGCAAAAGCACGTAAATGATTGTTGCTTTGGGTGGCTGAGGTCTTGGGCAGGGGGTAAGAAGGAGCAGCCACCCCTTTTGGTAATGACACCTTAATTTGTCCCTGGGGAATCACCTTCCCCTTCCCACCCATCTGGTTTGGGTGGAACTGACCAAGACCTAGGGCAGAGCATATGACTCCAGGCAACGCAATCAGAGCATAGCTAGCCTCAGTGATTGTGCGGTAGGCCACCCAAGCCCAGCTAATGAAAGAAGGGCAGCAAAATGAAAGATGGGTACAGAAATTGGGGGAAAGGAAAATGAAGGCAGAAGAAAAATGATGCACATAAATAAGAGTCAGTGCCCCTAGAAAGTGTCCGTGGAGTTCAGGATATTTGACAGTCTGGCTACACTCATGACTTTGTGCTTCCAAAGGACCAAAGTGTTTCTACCTTAAAAATACGCTATTATTGTGTGAAAAACAAGGTCCATCTATAGGTTAATGAAGCAGGATGAGGCTGTGATCTAAGAGCATGCACTTTGGAGTCAGACCATCTGAGACTCAATCTTAGCCCTGCTGCCCGCTAACTGTCCCTTATCCCTCTGACACTCGCTCTCTTCATCAGGAAGAGGAGAATATCCATTTGCAGAGAGACCGTAATAAATAGGAAGTGCGTGTAAGTAGCAGTTATTCAACTACTACTGTGATTGTGTTGTAATTACTAGTTGGTCTAGTACAATAACCCAGGGTAGAGATGCCAAGGCCGACGACAAGGCTGAAACTAAGACATAGAGAGTGAGAACAGAGGGGAAGAAGATAGAATAAATATTACCCAGGTGCTGTTAGTCAGAAATCTGTTGTTTGTAAATGACAAAACCCCAACTTTAAAACATGGGTAAGCAAAGAGGAAAGTGTTAGTCCATGCAGCTAAAAAAGTCAGAGGTACCTTTTGAGTTTCACAAACGGCTGGAAGGCTGGGTGCCCTCCTTCCACCCTCTCCCGGGCCCGTTTCTCTGTAGGGTGACCTCATTCTTAGGCAACCACTATGCATGGAGGCTCCAGTTGCTCCCAGAAGCTAGCAATCCCCATAGAAAAAGTGAGTCTTATTGGTTTTGCAGCCACCATGTTTCCAACCTGGAGCCAATCAGGGGCAAAAGAGAAGCTTCTGATTGGCTACGCCCACGCGGCAGTGTGGCCAGTGTGAGTGTTTGGGGGCAGGAGAGAATGCAGTTTTACCCAGGCTGGGAGCGGGGAAAGGGTCTCCAAGGAACACTGGGGTGCAGTCACCCAGAGAAAGGAAGGTATGCTAGGAAAAAAAACAAAAACAAAAAACCGTAATAGCTTGCCCTATAGAAGGGGATTCCTAAGGCTCAAGGAAGGACTGAATGTCACAGGCCCCGGAATCAACAGGCTCAGTGCTAACCGAGCAGTTTTGAGCTTGTGGCCCCGACTTTGGGCCCTGACTTGGCCTCAGGAACATGACTCAGCATCTAGGCTGCCACACATGGGGTTTTGCAACTGACCTTTCTCCGAATCCCCAGCCCTGCATTGGTGATTCCCTGGGGCTGCACCCAGCTCCTGCCTGGGTCTCAGCCAGTCCCCGGGTCAGGGAGGGTCTCTGGCCAGCTCACCCCTGTTCTCCTATGTCACCCATCCCCCGCCCCAGGGCAACATCTGGTGATTGTTTAGAAAACAGTCAACAGCCACCTCGCCCTTTGGTTGGGCATCGATTGGTGTGGCCAGTTGCTCTGTGGCTCCCCTGCCCCCAGCCAAGCAAGGGAGAGACCAGGACTGCTTTACAAATGCCCGGGGCCCCTTAGAAGAGCATGGTCAAGTGCTCCTCAGCCTCCATAGTGATTAAATAGGGATAGTAATAGCTGTCCTGCTCAGTCCTCCTCAGTCAGTAAATAGCAAATAAGGTCATGCTGACAGCACATCCTTTGAGAGTGGAAGCTCCCACCCTCAGCTGACCTTTCCTGAGCACCTACTGCATTCCGGGCCTGGGCTGCACAATAGGACAGAAAGGACCATGCGTCCCTGCCCCCAGTTGCTCACAGATTACTCAGAGAGACAGAGAGGGAACAATCAGCCCACCCATACAGAGTCCTTTTATAGAAGGAAGCTCTGGGTAGTGGGGAGTACAGAGGGAGCCTGTAGGAGACAGCCTGGGGGCAACTAGGAGGCACCAGGGCAGGGGGACAGGGCCTGAGCGGGCTCCTGAAAGAAAAACTTGCTGGCAAGTTGGAGGAAGGAGGGAAAGGGCCGCCCTGGGCAAGCAGCATGTGTAAAAGCGAAAGATTGCTTGGGAAGCTGTTAGTGGAGCCCAGGGCGCAGGGAGAGGAGATGGGAGGAGAGGAAGCTGGCAGAGCAGAGGGGACCAGCGGTTAGAAGGTCCTCCTCCTCCTCCGGGACGCCTGGCGGCCTCACCTCCCCCACAGGCCCTGCAGGAGGCTGCACAGAGGTGGCAGGGCACACTCTGGACAGCAGATTCAGCCCAGATGGGGTCACAAACCATAGTCTACATATTTCAAAAGTTATCAATCAAGCTAATAAACCGTTAACTAAAATGTGTCATTACCCAGCGGGGCAGGGCTTCCTGATGACCTGAAATCAGGGCTAACCCGGCAGTTTCACACAAGCACGTGGCAGCTCCTTCCCGTGCTCCATGTTTCCTTGCCCCGTACGGGGCTTCCGGGCCAGTAGCCCACACAGGCCCCCACCCCCGGCTGGGGCATTTAGCCAGGAATCCCAGAGCCCTGGGAACCCCGGGTATCACCTAGAGGGAACGTTCATGGGCTCCAACTGGGCACACACGTTTGTCCCCAACGACTCCTCACCTGCGTGGTGGGAAGAAGGCCCAAGTAGGGTCCTCTGACCTGCAGGGCCCAAGGTTGAAACCCCTCATCCTGACAGGAGGGTGCTAGGCAGGGAGTCTGGGGAAAAAACACCAGGTCCCTGGTTTTTTTCTTCCCGAGTAGGATCTTGAGTCAGCCCCAGAACTCTCTGGACTTCATTCCCAGCCCAGCTGCGCAACCACGGAGTCAATCTATTTCGTCTCTGAGCTTCCTTCTGGCTCTAGCCCAGGGTCCTAACGCTTCCTCAGACCAGGCAGGGTCATCCAGCAACTTCCACAGGCCTTCCTGCCTGGTGCCAGCACCTCCGGGGCCATGGTTCTCCTTAGAATTGAGCCCCTGGACTCCCTAAACAGCAGGCCTAGACTTGAGAAGTAATCAAGCTGACGGAAACCTTTCGTTTATTTCATCTGTGACCTGACATCACAAGCGCAGTCAAAGCTTGAACCCTTTGCCAGTACACGTTCCTAGGTCTCCCAGGCAGGCCAGCCTGTCTACAGCCCGGTTGGTTCTCCCAAGCCAGGCCTGTAATCAGGATCTTTAAATAAAATAAATGAATTAGGCAAATTAAGAGGCCAGAAGGTTCCAGTGAGTTCTGGTGAGGACAGATAAGGCCAGAGGAGGAGTGAGGGCGGGACAAAGAGGAGATGGGGGAGGGGTGCGGGAAGACAAGGGGAATCATTATCACCATGTGGTCAGTTTTACCCAAACTTTTATATACATTTACTTGGTGATTTAAGGATTTCACAGGCCAGTAAAATCTTCTCCTTTCCAGTGCCCAGTTTTGGGAACTGCAAAGTGAATGCGTTGTTCACATTTAATCTAGCCCAAGAAACACATTAAAAAACAAATATTCATTCAATTGTTTATTTATCTGATAAATATTTACTGAGGGCCGACTATGTGCCTGGCAGTATTTCAGGTCTTGGGATATGGCTGTGAATGAGCTACACAAAAATCCCTGTCCTCGTGGGGGAGAGTCAATGGACCAAGACAGGAAATAAATAATAGATCTGATGGTGCTAAGTACTGTGGAGGAGAAACGGGTCAGGGAAGGGGACAGGGCCGGGCATGGGTGGGCTGTGATTTTAAATAAGGGTCAGGGAAGGTATCCTTGAGAAGGTGACGTTTGAGTGAAGTTCTGAAGCCAGTGAGGGAGTGAGTCTTGTGGGCAAACGGGGGGGTGGGGTGGGTGGGGGGTGGTTAAGGATTCCAGGCAGAGAGGATGGAAGAACAATGGCCCTTAGCCCTTTCAACCACAAGATAACAAAAACAGAAGAAAGATAATTTCAGAATAAAGGCCAGTCTTTCTTTCTTTTTTTTTTGGCTTCTTAGGGCCGCAGCTGCAGCATATGGATGTTCCCAGGCTAGGGGTCTAATTGGAGCTAAGACTGCCAAGCCTACGCCACAGCCACAGCCACAGCCACACCAGATCTGAGCCGCATCTGCAGCCTACACCACAGCTCACGGCAATGCCGGATCCTTAACCCACTGAGTGATGCCAGGGATCAAACCCACAACCTCATGGTTCCTAGTCGGATTCGTTTCCGCTGCGCCACGATGGGAACTCCAAGACCAGTCCTTCTTAAGGGAGGGCAATTGGAAACTTATTATGGTGATATATATCTATCTACATGTGGTGATATATAGAGAGAGATCTATTGATATAGACATATACATATTCATTGTCGTTATTTTGCTTGTTATGTCCTACAAGGGAAAACACTTCCCCCAAACCAATATTTGTCTGTGGGTTAACATACAGTAATTTATTGTTTGCATTTTGTAAGTGAGGAATCCGAGACTCAGAGAGGGAGCTGGCCTTGCCCACGGTCACAGCAATGGTACGCACCAGGCCAGCATTTGAACCAACATCCAGGACCTGCGCTCTTAACCACAAGCCACCCTGGCCTGCTTTGGAGCCACAACTCCTGACCCCAGCCCTAGGGCTCCATAAGCACTGATTAAAAGAACAGCTTGGCCATCTGGCTGAACCTGATTTTTTTTTCCTCTTTTTTTCCCCAGACTGCAGGCCCAGGAAGCCAGGGCAGTGTGGACAGCCACTGAGCTGGCAGGACAGAGAGTGGACAGGCGGGGCTGCAGCCATTGCACCTTTCTGGATAGCCATGGCCAGTTCCTTGGCACCGGGCCTGCTGGGGTCTTTTGTGTTAGCTTTTGCCCTGATCAGGAAGTCCAGCTGTGCTGGCCAGGTGTGGCCTAGGGGATAGCGTTGTTTCAGACCAGTTCATGCCCGTGATTGTGTTACAGGCACGCGCTCGCCTCCCCACACCGCTTCGTGCTGGGAACTTTGTAGGCCATCTCATCAAAATGAATCCTCTCCACAAGAGTGAAAGCTGGGTCACGTGTTCATGCAGTCATTCACACCCTCATCCAGCCAAAATTTGCAGAACATCACTCCAGAGAGTGTGGTCTGAATCTCAAAGATGTGCCAGACATTGCGCCCTGCACTTGTATTCTCACTAAAAAAAAAAAAAAAAATTAATCAGAGCACGATAGGGGGGAGAGGTTCTTGGGGTGGATGGAGGGGTTCATTCAGGACGGAGGAGACCTGGAGAGGTTTGGAGAGGGAGCATGCTGGGGCTTGCAAAGCTGAGGCCTTGGAAAGTTTAGGTGGGGAAAGGGCATTCAGGCCGGGGAGTGGCCTGAGCAAAGGCTGAGCAGCCGTGTAAAGAAGGGAGTGTTTGGAAACCGAGAGCTGACCCTGTGGAATGAGATTTCCCTGCTGGGCAGTGGAAAGAGAAGTGCTTAGGCAGAGAGGAGGCTGAGAAAGAAGATCTCCATGTGGCCTTGGGCTAATCACTTCTATCCTTGATTCTGTTTGCTGTCCTGTAAATCAGACTTCATTATCCATCTTAGGGACCTTTTGTAGATCTCAAGGACCTCAGCGATTTTGCTGTACAGAGAGAGGGGTCCTTTGCTTTTTTCTGGCTTTCTTTTATGCTCCCACCACCCCATTTAGCCTCTGTCCTGTTGGGCATGTGGGACCCGGGTTTCAATGGTCTCCTCGGGACTGGCTTCCAGACAGGGCTCGTCAGGACCCCTAGCTGCTGCTGGAGGTCAGGGGTGTGTCCTGCTCATTTGCCTCCCCGGGGCCCTCATCAGTCTCGTGCACAAGGTAGGCAGTCAGAGCCTTGGGGTCAGCCTCACCCAAGTCTGAGTCCGCAGTCGGGTCCAGATTGCCCAGGTCACCCCCCAAACCAGGAAATCACTTCCATTTCTGAGCCTCAGTTTCCTCACTGGTGAAATGGAACGAGTAACAGGGTCTTTGTGAAACGTAACGGGCAGTGGTGTGTGGAGCTCCCAGCCTGACCCATCCCAGTGAGTCCTCCATGATGGGCTGCGGTCACTGGGGTAAACCAGGGCCCTCACCACCTTCCCCAGGAAGTCCAGGGGCCAAGGAGGCTGCTGCCACTCCAATGTGCAGGATTCTGAGGGGTCACTCCAGTCAGTCACCTGTTTGCTTACCCCCTCAGTCACTCACTCACTCATTGCTTCAATAAATGTTTACCAAGCACCTGCACAACACCCACCACAGCACTGGGGTCTTTGCTGATGCAAAATGTGTGAGACAAGATTTCTACCCTCAAGAGAGGACATATAGGAAAATTAAAACTAGGCAGAGCCTGCTTAGTCTTAAGCCTTGCAGGTTAATCTTCTCCATCTGGGCTTGAGGTCACAACCATGCTCCTCCAGATCACCCGTCAGGCCAAGAACCATCCTAGCTTGATCCGCCCCTTCGTATTCATTTGCGGGAGGTACTGGAGCTGCTAGCACCATATGTCTTGTGCCTGGCAGTGTTCAATCCAGATGTCAGCTGGGACAGAAAAAATAACCCAGAACCCTGGAGCGAACTGGGTCCCCATGATCAATACGGGATCTGCTCGGTGAATGTAAATTACAATAAAACTGAAGAAAGAAGGTCCAGACTTCTAAATGAAATGTTTTGCTATAAAGCTGCTTAGAATGAAGGTCTTTCAGAAGCCATCACGCAACTTCCCACTTAACCAGGAAATGTTTCCCCTCTAAATGCAGGAAATCGTGCTGGTGTATTATGCTGGGGTTTGCACTGATTAATAAATAATCTAAAACTAGCAGGCAGCATATAACTATGTGCCCCTGGGATGGGGCAGCCAGTGGTCTACTGAGCTGAGAGAGAGGAGAAGACACAGAAACTGAGAGGTAGGGGTGTGATAGGGGCCCAGATTTGGGAAGACCTCCCAGAGGCAGTGGCCCGCAGCCAGATCTGGTGGAACGCAGATGGGCAGGGAGAGGTAGGGCATTCCAGGTAAGGGGCAGAGTTGCAGGGAAGGAACATGTGTGGCAGGTAGACCTGCTTGGCTGGATGGAATGGGTGGAATCTGGTTATACAGGTGGCCAGGGTTGGGCAGCAAAGGGCCAGGAGGCTGAATACTTTCTGCAGCCTAGGATTCCAGGCTGTTGACAGGACAAGGCTGCTCACAGGCTCCTGGATGGTGGTTGGGTAGGAGGGTCAGCTATGGCTCCCCTCCACGCCCTTTAGGGCTCCTGCCTCACCGGATAGGTAGGAAGAAAACTGTATTTTTGGAGCAGCCTCTGCCTGCAGTTCACTGTGTGACCTCAAGTAGGTCACTGTGTTTCTTAGAGCCTCAATTTCAAAACATATTGGAGTACCTGGACCAGATGATCTCAACTGCCTTTCCAGCTCTGGGACTCTAAACCCTCTGATTGTTGGTTCCAGACACACGTATCACTGCAGAGCTACCCAATCAGTTTCTTGGCAATTACCCTCCCCACCAGCCGACCACGTGGTTGTTCTAGGCAGCCATGTTTGCTCCACGTGACCACCCCGCTCCCCGCCCCCTGCCCCAGCCAAGCTAACTGGACCAGATTTTAGAAGATTACTGACCCTGGAGAGACAAAATCCATAGCAACCAGATTGATTGTACCTTTGGAGAATTTATTTCTTTTTTCATGAAATTTATTATTATTATTTTTTGGGTTGTGCCTGCTGCATGCAGAAGTTCCGGGGCCAGGAATCAAAACCACGCTACAGCGGTGACAACCGCCAGGTTCCTAACCCCCTGAGTCACCTGGGAACGCCTCCTTCGGAGAATTTAAACCAAGATATCTAGGCCCTGGACCAATTAGATAGGCTTAACCTGTAGCTGCAATATTCTATGAAGCACATTTGCTCCCCTGTGGACTTTATTTCATTCTCACATCACCCTGCAAAGTAGGCTCTGTTAGGATCCCCATTTTACAGATGGAGAAACAGAGTTCCAGTGAAGTCCCATACCTGTCATATTATGGCATGCAGCTGGTTGAGATGTATCCCATTTTTTTCAGGAAAAAAATTTTTTTTAATATTTTCTCATCATATGTATATTGAAAATAATTGTAAGGTATTTGTAGAAGAAACGATTTTGTCTTGTTCAGATAAATACAATGTTTGGAGCAGCCTGTGTGTCCAATTCGTTGCATACTGAAATTCCAGTAGAAAATTTCAAATCAGTTCTACTTATTCTGAAAGAAAGCGTTTCTGGGAGCTGGCAAAAAGATAAAGAATGGAAGAAATGAATACAACATGGGTTTTATATACTGGGAGGACGGACCTCCGCAGAGATCATATGAGTCCGTATGTGCCATTAGGTCTATCTGTTATTCTAAGTCTTCATTATAGGCCGTTCATCAATAATGTAGACACTTTGGATATATTTAGCAGGGAGGGGAGAGGAAGGGTGTGGATGTAGCATTTATCTACATTGCTGCCATTTGTCTCTATTGTTACCCCACTGGCAAATGAAGTAACAAAGTTCTGTAGGTAAAATGTGGCCTGAGTCTTTATCATTTCATGTTCCTGCCTCCCTAGAGCATGATGGAGATTTGGACCAGAGCTTGAAGTAGGAAGAGAAAGCTTGCAGACAATGCAGATCTGCCAGGGAGAGTAGAGCATGTTATCAGAGAGTGTGGAACTACAAAAAGACGTGAGAAGGCTTTGGCTCCCCCAAAGCCCCGTGCATTTCCTACAGACCAAGTCTGTGTGTTTGTGCTATATCTTCATGTTCAGCTCCCTTTTTTGTGAACTTTTCCAAGTAAAAATATTCCTAGGAGATCCTGTTGTGGTTTAGCAGGTTAAGAACTGAACATAGTGTCTGCGAGGATGCAGGTTCCATCCTTGGCCTCAGTGGGTTAAGGATCCGGCATTGCCTCATACTGCATTGCAGGTCGTAGATGCGGCTCGGATCTGGTGTTGCTGCCGTGGCTGTGGTATAAGCCGGCAGCTGTAGCTCAGATTCGACCCCTAGCCGGGGAACTTTCATATGGCGTAAGTGTGGCCGTAAAAAGAAAAAAAATATGTCTGTTCCTAGCAACCAGACAATTCCTGATGAGAACTTCAGTGTTGTGATTATGTCCCATTAGTAAATGCTGTGGGGTGTGCAAGAAATAATGCATTCGCTTCCTTTAATGTCTAATTAAATCTGACCCTGAATCCACATTCTTGCCAAGGTGACTGGAAGTTTGGTCTCAGTCATTATTGGAGTGAGGGGCCCCCTCTTCTTTAGTGCAGCCCGCAGTATGGTAGACTCCCATCTGAAGTGAGTCTTTAGGGCAGCCTTCCAGCCATGGATACTGTTGATCTCCTCCTTGTCCCTCTTGTGTGCAGTCCCCTGAAGGAAGGCATCGCTGCTACTGTGATGCCACACTCTGGTCTCCCTAAGTTAAATGTGCTCCCCCCCAGCCACCTCCACTGACACTGCCAGCTACCACCCTTTCTCCACCCAGAGGAATCTTCCCCCCACCCCCCGTCTCATTATTCAAAGGTACTTGGCTCTCTCTCTTCTCTGCAGGATAACAACCTCAAGTTCAGACTTGTTGTTGTTGTTTTTCAGCATGCATAAGTTTCCAGGCTAGGGATCAAACTTCAGTAACCAGAGCCACAGCAGAGACAATGCCAGGTTCTTAACCCACTGAGCCACCAGGGAACTCCAAGTTCAGACTTTTGAATTACAGAGGCCAAGGAGGCAGACTGTCATTGAGCATCTTCTGTTTATAGCACTGAGCTACCTGTTTGCAGTGGGGAAAGGGGGAGCACATATAGGAGCACAGAACACAAAGTAACACCCCAACTGGCAATCCCGAGACACTGCTAGTGTGTGTTCCTAGTGTCTGTGGTGCCCACTGCTTCTGGTGATCTCCCTTCTCCAGGAGGGCCCTGTGGCCACCGTACTTAGGCCCTCCACTGACATCTGTGTGGCCTCCTGGAACTCCTGCTGCACCACTGACCCATCGGCTCTGAGCAGTGAGGCAGAGAGAGGCGGCAGCTGGATCCCAGCCCCCCCACACCCCTGGAGACAGAGGTGCCACAGATGTGGTCAGTGTGAGGACCCAGCAGGTCCCAGCAGGTAGCTGCTTCCTCAGACACACTTCCCAGAGACATCCTCCCTGCCCAGGCCACTGCTTTTCTCCTGGCTTCTTTCTTGGAGTAGCTCTAGGTTTCTTTTAATTGGATCGGCAAAAGTCATATTACTTAAGCTCACATCTGACCTCATTTCCTTGCTTAAAACCCTCAGCCTTGGGATAAACCCCTAACTCCTCAATGTGGCTTTCAAAGCCTTGTGGCTTCTGGTCCTCTCTCACCTTGCCGGTCTCAACCCTCACCTCTGCCCTCTTCACATTCGCTCTGCGCTCCAGAATCACATGAGTTCTTTTCTTTTCTCCCCCAAATCCTCTGTCTGGAACAGTCTCCTCAGCAGCCTCCTCAGCTGACCCTCAAGCCATCCTTCAGTGTCAGGGAGCACGGGGTACACTGGCCCTAAAGTGCCTAGACCTGGGTTCAAATGCCAGGTCCATACTGGCTGGATGTGTGATGACAGAACATTGTAAATCAACTATGATAAAACACTTTTTTTTTTTGTCTTTTTAGGGCCGCACCCGAGGCATATGGAAATTCCCAGGCTAGGGGTCGAATCAGAGCTGTAGCCACCAGCCTACACCACAGCCGCAGCAACGTGGGATTCGAGCTGCGTCTGCGACCTACCCCACAGCTCATGGTAATGCCAGATCCTTAACCCACTGAGCGAGGCCGGGGATCGAACCTGCGTCCTCATGGATACTAGTCAGATTCATTTCCACTGAGCCACAGTGGGAATTCCCGCAATTTTTTTTTTTTTTTAAGGAGTTTCATCTGTAAATTGGGCATAAGTCAGCTTCACAGGGCCAAGGCAAGGATTCAGTGTGGAAATGGATATAAAACACAGAGGCTGGCTAGAAAATGTGTCATCTGCCATGTGTTTGGTGAATCAAACCTTCTCTCATGCCTTCCGCTGACATCCCCTGTTTGGGCTCTACCCTCAGCTGAGCAGAAACAGAATCTAGTTTATTGAGCTGAACTGGTGACTGACAACAAGATTCTTGGCCAGGAGTTTGAGTGATAAAGTGAAAAGAATGAAAGTGACAACCACTATTTATTGCCACTTACCATGAGCCAGGCCCCGGAGGCAGAGCTTGGAAACATCATCTCATTTAATTCATAGACTTCCCCCAGCAGGAGAGTTTCTATTTATCTGTTTTTAGGGACAACAAAACCGAGGCTCAGAGTTTTAAGTGATTTGTCCAATGTCCCAAGCTGATAAGTGCTACAGTCCAGTCAAAACTGAGTGAGTCCAAAGATCGTGCAGTTAAACACACTCACAGATGTAACCACACATATGCACGCTTTGCACTCACATCCACAAACGTACATATTCCCGCGCACACATTCCGTAGTACATTTTCCAACACCAACAGGCAATTAACTCAAATCTCAGTGGACATAGACTGGGTGTCCTATAATTTTACTCCATTCAGACACTACCTACCTGCTGAAGAGTATCAGATCTCACAAGTTAAGGGCTCAGTCCTACAAGACTGTCCGGCCTCCCTTTCAGATGCCAGTTGTAAGTCTAGGTTGTCACCCGTGCTTCTGATCTGTCAGCTATAATCAGAAGCCATGACTTTCTCCTTGGGGTTCCATTAATTTGCTAGAGCAGCTTGCAGAAGGCAAGAAAACATTGTCCTTACTAGATCACCTGTTTATTAGAAGAGGCTATAAGTCAGCAACAGCCAGATGGGAGAGATGCTTGGGGCGAAGCTTGGGGAAAGCTTTCGTGCCCTCCAGGAGTGCCCTACTCTCCCTGCGCCTGCATGGCTTCACCCATCGGAAGCTCTCTAAACACCACTCTTTGGGGCTTTTACGGAGGCTTCCTTACAGAGGCCTGGGGGATGAGAAAATTCCAACCCTCTAATCCCGGTTGGTTCCTCTGGCAACCAGCCCCCATCTTCAGGGGCTTTCCATGAAGCCACCTGATTCACAAACTCAGGTGTGGGCTTCTGAATATCTGAAGACATCATGTCTTTATGGCTCTTAGCATTTAGGGAATTCTACGGGCTTTAGGAGTTCTGTGCCAGAAACAGGGATGAAGACCAAATATGTATTTATTATAAAGCACAATATCACATAATATACCTACTCATACACACACACATATGTACATAGATATAAAGAGGAGCATGGGGACAGGATGTATTATTGGACCTGTGGCTGGCTTGGAAAGAGGCGGAAGACATAAACAGTGAAGGGGACAAATGACACAGCTTGGGTCCCGACCAGGGAGGGGAGAGCAGGTTGAATTTCAGGCTCCTGGCTCTCGCCTGGCTTTGCTGTACTGACACTGCGGTTTCCTTGGGGGCTAAGGGGCTGCTGTCTCTCCTGAAACACTCTTCGTCCTCACAGCAGTCCGTGTGACCAGGGCCTGCAAAGGGATGTGCTTGCGGTGGGGGAGGGGGAGACTGGGCCCTTGTCCCAGCCCCACCTCTGCCCCAGACTTTCACCTCACCTGACTCCAGAAGCGCAGACACATGGACAGAATCAGCAGAAGATTTTTCTGATTTCTCCAGCTTGCCAGTCCTTTGTTGATTGTGCAGGCAGGGTCTCCAAGAGATATTTGCACACCCATGTTCAGAGCAGTGCTGTTTGCAGTAGCCAAAAGGTGGAAATAACCCAAGTGTCCATCAACAGACCCATGAATAAACAAAATGTGAAACGGATATACCATGGAATATTATTCTACCTTGAAACGGAAGGAAATTCTGACCCACACCACATCGTGGATGAACCTCAAAGACAGTATGCTAAGTGAAATAAGCCAGTCACAAAAAAGGATAAACACCATATATTTCCACTTATATGAGGTACTTAAAATAGGCAAATTCATAGAATTAAAATAGAAGTTACTAGGGGTTAGGAGAAGAAGGGAGAGGAAGAATTATTGTTTAATGAAAACAGAGTTCCTTTTCAGGATGATGAAGGTTCTAGAGATGGATGGTGATAATTGATGGTCACACAATATTGTGAATGTCCTCAGTGATACTGGAACCTGCACTCAAAAATGGCTAAGGTGGTGGAGTTCCTGTCATGGCACAGCAGAAACGAATCCGACTAGGAACCATAAGGTTGCGGGTTTGATCCCTGGCCTCGCTCAGCGGGTTAAGGATCTGGCGTTACCGTGAGCTATGTAGTTTGCAGATGCAGCGCGGATCTGGCATGGCTGTGGCTGTGGCGTAGGCCAGAAGCTATAGCTCCGATTAGAACCCTAGCCAGGCAACCTCCATATGTTGTGGGTGTGGCCCTAAAAAGACAAAAGCCAAAACAGAAAGAAAGAAAAAATTAAAAAATGGCTAAGGTGGTAAATTTTATGTTATGTTTATGTTTTTTTTTTTTTTTTTAAGTTTATGTCATAGAAA
Organism: Catagonus wagneri; assembly: GCA_004024745.2. Taxonomy (NCBI): domain Eukaryota; kingdom Metazoa; phylum Chordata; class Mammalia; order Artiodactyla; family Tayassuidae; genus Catagonus; species Catagonus wagneri. Next base: position 155,325 of record PVHT020000165.1, on the reverse strand, counting down.
GGGAAGTCTAATTTACCTAAGTTGGTTGGGAAAGGCCTTTCTGGAGAATGAACATTTCTGATCAGAGTGGAGCAGAGAACAAGGTCCAGTCGACTTGGCCAAACATGATAAGTGATGGGCTGAGGTCATGTGGGAGACGTAGGCCAGGGCAGCCCCACATGGGACCTCGTAGGCTGGGACAGGGAGTGCAATTTTTATTCTCAGAGCAATGGGAAGCTACAAAAGGATTGTAGCCGTTGCATGATTTTACACACTCCGGGAGTTCCCCTTGTAACTGAGTGGGTTAAGGACCCAACGCTGTCTCTGTGAGGATGCAGGTTTGATCCCTGGCCTCGCTCAGGGTTAAGGAGCCAGCATTGCCACGCAGGTGCAACGTAGGTCGCAGATGCAGCTCAGATCCAGTGTTGCTGTGGCTGTGGCGTAGGCCCCAGCTGTGCCTCCAGTTAGACCCCTAGCCAAGGAACTTCCATATGCCGCAGGTGCGGCTGTGAAAACAAAGCCAAGACCTCTCAGAATTCGATGTGGCACAGATGGCCAAGGGAGGCTGAGGGAGCATTGGGGATGTGATAGGGTGAAGTCTGTCTGCTCACAGTCTCATCCCCGACCTCTTCTCCCTGACTGTTGCTGCGTCATGGGGCCAGTGGGCCACATGTTGGGAAAGGAAGATGAGGAAACCAGAGTGTTGAAATCTGCCGGTGCCTCTGTTGGTGGCCAGGGCTCCTCACTGTTAGGGTTGGGGCCTGGCCCACACGGCCTCTCCGCAAGCCTAATTCACCCAGCTTGCCCGAGGAGGGAAAGGCACAGTGATCTGACGGCAAGGCAAGACAGGCATGCAGTGGCTTGCAAGAGTATGGGCCTCGGAGTCCTGCAGAGCTGGCTTGACCCCACTCTGGCACCAGCCGCATGCCTTGGGCAAATGAATTCACCTCCCCCAGCCTCGGTGTCCTCATCTGTAAAAGCATGATAACAACCACACTTACATGGCAAGGTTGTTGCAAGGATAATGTGTGTAAAGCTCTTAGCACAATGTCTAGTGCAGGGTTTTATATACCCCGCAAAGTTTATCATCCTCATCATTGTTTTGCCACTGTAGATCTAAAACATTTATTTGGAGTTCCCATTGTGGAGCAGCGGAAATGAATCTGATTAGTATCTATGAGGATGCGGGTTCGATCCCTGACCTCACTTGGTGGGTCAGGGATCCAGCATGGCTGTGAGCTGTGGTGTATGTAGGTCACAGATGCAGCTCAGATCCTGCATTGCTGTGGCTGTGGTGTAGGCCAGCAGATAGAGTTCCGATTCAACTCCCATATTCCTCAGGAGTGGCCCTAAAAAGCAAAATAAAATAAAATGTTTATTCAGTCTGCTCTAGGTGCATTAAGGCTGTGAGAATTCCCATTGGAAAACTGAGTACCTTTGATTAATAGGGTTGGCTAATTTTTTATACCCTGTGAGTATCTAAGCGGCAGGATCTGGATCTTCATCATCATTTTCCTCCCTTTCAGCCATCTATGTTCCTTAGCACCCTGGTCTTTATGCACTCAGAACACCTGGAGCAATACGTTTAGTACCTGTTAGACATGCTCCATTAAGGCAGGACTTCCCCTCACCCAGGCATCGTCATGCTGTTGGAGCACTGGTTAAGAATCCTGAATTCATACACATATTCTAACGCACTGATAGCAGGATGTTGAAGAGATAGTTGCACATTTATGTTCATAGTAGTATTACTCACCATAGCCAAAATGTGGAGGCAACCCAAGTGTCCATCCATGAATGAATGGATAAATAAAACGTAGTATTTATGTATAATGGAATATTATGCAGCTATGAAAAGGAGGGAGGTTCTGACACATGCTGCCACATGGCTGGAGATTGAGAATACTATGCTAGGTGAAATAAGCCAGTCACAAAGAGAAAAATACTGTATGATTCCACTTACATGAGATACTTAAAGTAGGCAAAATCCTAGAGATGGAAAGTAGAATGATGGTTGCCAAGGGCTAGGGGAAGAAATAGAGAATTGCTGTTTAATACGTATAGGGTTTTTCGGTTTTGAAAAAAAGAATTATGGAGATGGATGATGGCAGTGGTTGTACAACATTATGAATATATTTAATATAAATGAATGATACACTTAAAATGGTAAGGTAAATGTGTATTTCACCACAATTAAAAAATTTGAAAAAATACAAGTAATATTTATTATGTGTCTTCTGAGATCAAAACCCATAATAACCTCTCTTTTCACTCAGAGCAAAAACAAAACCCTTACAGAGGCCTTCAGTGCCCACGTAAGTGGCACTGTTACCCATGTGACCTTAACTTCCACCACCCTTCTACTGGCCCTCTGCTCCAGCCTCTCTAGAATTCCTGCCTTTCTTTGAACATGCTTAGCAGGCCCCTGCCCCAGGGCCTTTGCACTTGCACTCCCTGAACCCAGAACCCTCTTCTTGATGATATCTCTGTGGTGTACTCCCTCCACTTTTTCAGATCTCTACTCAGAGGTCATTTTATCGTAAGAACTTTTCGCCTCATTGATAAAATGTAATGTCCCTCCAGCAATTGCCCACCTTCCTCTTTCACCTTGCTGTATTTTTCTTCATAGCATGTATTGCTGCCTGATGTGCTATATATCTCACTTATTAATCCTGACCATGGCCAATACCTGGTCCCCACCCAAAATGCCAGCTCTAGAGGATTGGGATCTTGCCTGACTTCATGAACTTCTGTCTCCCCAGAGCCTGTCTCAAGTACATGGTCGGTCCTCGGTACATATGTGCCCAGCAAATGAACGAATGAAGTCCATGTGCCTACCTGCAAAGAGATGGTGACCTGAAGGTGTTCTCAAACTTAAGAATCTATGAATGGTTGTGATTCACCGTGCTGTGTCTTTCCTAGAAGAAAGGACATCACTGTCTTGTTTTTTTTTTTTTTTTGAGTTTAATCATTTATTTGGGAAAGATATTGGACATCACTGTCTTAATGGCCTTAGAACTAACCACTCCAGGCAAATTTACTGGGTAATCCCATGGCCTGGTTCAACCTGGAGAATAAGACTGACTGGGTTTTTTCCCCATTTCTACAGTGACCTCCCTCAAGTCCCTGTCTAACAGCCAGCTCTTCTGGCTGGCACCATTATTAGGAGGGACGCTGTGTGGCCAGGGTACCAGGGTGACTCCTGAATCCTCTGGGAAAAGGATGGGAGAAATACAAACACTCCTCCTGAGGACGCTGGGTTTACTGGTCACATGCAGCAGAACCGAAAGTAAATTCTTTGCAAGCCGAGCACAAACCCCCCTCCCAACCCTCTCCACTCAAGCTGGAATTTTTCCTTCCTGTGCATTGTGGCCAGCCTGCCCTGGTCATGGCATCTGGCAATATTTCCTGGAGTCCCTGGCTTTCTCTGCGCGTTGCCACGGAAATGGGTCCCTGGTTCTCCAAAAAGACGTATTCCAGCTACATTCATTGGCACTTCCGAGGTCGTACAGCGACCTCAGTGCAATGGCTCTGGCTGCCCCGTGACACCACCAACATGAGAATGAAAGTCACATGGCAGGGACTTAAGACTCACATGGGCTGTTCAAGAGGCTCATGTGCCAAGAGGAGGGGAAATAAGCTAGCTTCACAAATGCGATAATCTTTGCAGGAATCTCTCCCTCTCTCCGCCTTGCATTCAGCTAAGAAGCAAAACCAGGAGAGGCTTATTGCTTTAAGGCAAATCACTGTTCTAGGTCTCCTCAGCGGTGTGGGGTGGGGGGGCCAATGCTTCGCTCTGCTTAAGGGCGGCTGTCACCCCTGTTCCCTAAAGGTGTGCCTGCTACCACATCCTGCAACTGTGAGAAGGCTATGTCCCCCTCCCAGGCTGGTGAGACCAGACTGCCCACAACGTATCGGAGAGGTTATAGAGGGAGCCTTGGGTACTGGGACCCACGGAGCCGTGGGAAAGCCCACGGTTTGGTGCTTACAGATGAGATCTGCATGTGCACATACAGCTCAAGTACACCCTTCCCGTGCACACTCATGCACTTGCATGCACACACGTTGCATTCACCCAAAGAGATTCATTCCATGTACCGCACACACAGATGTCTATCTACGCACGTACATCCAGGCTCGTGTACACTTCACAGGCACAAACGCCCATATGCGAGCATCTTCTTCTGCTCTGCCACACCTACCAAGCACATATTTGCCTGTGGAGCACATCAATGGGACACTGATATGCCAAAACAGAGCCCTTTCTACTGCAAAATGAGCAACTCCTCCACCGAAGCAGAAACTGCACAAAAAGAGGTAAAGGACAAAATCTAGCTTGGGAACCCTGAGCCCAGCACCCACTTGAAGTTATAGAAGTGTTGAGACTGAAGAAACTGAGAGGAAAGACTGTCTTGGGAAAAGCTGGAATGCCGTGTTTACTCTTGGCCCCATCTTCTGAGCCCCGTAGAGGACAACTTGGGGAGCATGGGCTTTGTCCCTGGAGTTTGGGAAAACACACCGGGTGGGTGTTTGTCCCCTAGCCCAGAGGTCAATGGTCAAGAAGAGGCGGGGCTGAGGAAAGACGAGAGGAGGGCTGCTGAGCTGGGAATGGCCAGCGCCTCAGCCACTGGGTGGGGCAGAGGACGAAGGGTCACTTCCCATGGAAATGGGAAAAGCTTTCTTCAGAAAAGCCACGCAAGTGCAATGACCCCCATGTTGAGTCTACAAGAAATGAAGCTGGTACAGAGCCGGCCAGCAGAGACAATCTGTGCCTTATAGGAATTGCGGTTGGGAGACCTCCAATGACAAGGGTTCCCAAGGACCCACAGGATACTCTTTAAGAGAGAAAGAATCTGGCTTAACCCTCAGCCGTAGCCACGGGAAACCAAAGCCAGAGACCGTGGGTACCAGGAACCATGGAAAGATGAGCTCTCCCCAGCTCAATCCTCCGTTTTACCTGGAGGAACCAAAGAAAGCCGGAGCTGGCGCCCTAAGCAGGTCCCAACCTTGGCAAGGAGACATAGTTTCACTTTAAATAAAATTTGGAATTTATTAACCAGACCCTTCAACTACCCAGACTAGAATGTTTTGTTGTTGTTGTTTGCTTTTTGCTTTTTAGCGCCACACCTGCAGCATATGGAGGATCCCAGGCGAGGGGTCCAATCAGAGCTACAGCTGCCAGTCTACACCACAGCCATAGCAACACGGGATCCTTAACGCACTGGGCAAGGCCAAGGATCAAACCCACAACCTCATAGTTCCTAGTTGGATTTGTTTCCACTGCGCTACGATGGGAACTCCCAGGCTGGAATTTTAATTATGGAAATGAGACTGTTCTTGGAAACACAAGTGTCTGGGGAAGATTTGCTGATTTGCTGTTATGTAAGATGAGTGACCAAAGAAATGATGGCCGAATTTCCACCTCTCAAAGATTTTATCCAAGGTGGCAGGGAGAAAAAAGTCAAGCTAACAGTTTATAGGGACAGTCATAAGAAAAAATGAAGTTCCTTCCTAGGTGCCTGGCACCGAAACAGCTGTGTTTTCTACCAAGAACTGAACGTCTGTACAGAGTCAGCCTGAAGAAAACTCCAGCCATGAGCTTTCTGAATCCAACCCACACTCACACCAATACACATGCTATTTCTTTGTGACTTTGGGTGATACAAGAATTTGATTTCTTTACCTAACCCCTGCCCCCCCGACCCCACCACACACACAGATTCACTCACCATTAACTCTGTAGTTTTACTGCACATCAGCCACAGCCAACCTAGAAACAGGGCTTTAGCAACCACCGCAAATGTATACTTTTTTCTCCTTTTAGATTCAAGGATAACATGTAAAAGAAACAGCACATTTGAGACCTCAGATGATAATGTCTTTTTTGGTGGGGCACACCTGCGGCATATGGAAGTTCCCAGGCCAAGAGTCAAATCAGAGCTGCTGCTACCACCGGCCTACACCACAGCCACAGCAACGCTGGATCCAAGCCGTGACTGTGACCTACACCACAGCTCACCCCAACTCTGGATCCTTAACCTACTGACTGAAGCCAGGAATTGAACCCACATCCTCACGGATACTATTCAGGTTCATAACCAGCTGAGCCACAACGGGTACTCCTTATCTTATATTATTTTATGTCTTTGGCCAAAAATGTTGCACCTCAGACCAAATATTATTAGGTTGAAACATAGAAATTGCAGTGAGCTGCAAACTGACTAATTCATATATTTTGACCTAAATCTCTATGTTTTTGAGACTCTATGTGTAAAATGAGGATAATAATTCATACCTAAAGATAGCTGTGGAGATGAAATGAACAGTCAACACCAGGACCTAACCTGGTAGCAAAATCCACCAGTTTTCAATACGTCTTTGCTCCAGATTGATGGAAACGAGGTACCCTGCCGCCCAAAGCTGTGTTACCCTCCTGCAACTCTGTGAGGGCAAAGGCCTTTAGAGTCCCTCTATTTTGTCCTTTCTTTTCACCAGGGCTCTTTCCTATCCTCTGAACTTTTGTCTGTATAGCCTCTTATTCTTTTCTTGTGGGTGTAGTAGCCACCCTGTCTGTCTCTCTGAGGATATTATTGCTATTCTTCTTCACGTTTTTCCTTGGCAGCTTTCTTCTGCCCTCAGCGTCATCTCGTCACTTTGGGTCTCCCTTTTACCTGTTTGTTTTGTTCCAGAGTCTTTGTTTGCTTGTCTAGTAGCATTGGCTGGTGTTCATTTTTAAAAGCTGAAAAGCTGTTGGAAAGCTCGTTAGGGAGGCTTGTTGATGGGTGAGCTTCACTATTGTGCTAAGGAGTGGTCAATTGGTTCTGCTCTTAGGCTGCTTAGTTTTCCCAGAAGGCTGCCTGGGAAAGGGGTCTTTCCCTGGAACCCAGATCAGATCTCTGTATCCAATGGAGACTTTCACTTAGTACCCCTGTAAAATAGAGTCTTTTGCACCTAACCTGAGCTGAAGAAGGGTCTCTCCAATTGCTCTTCCCCCAAAGAAAAGGACCCAGGCTTTTGTTCTGATAGAAGGACCTTTGTCTAGATTTACCAGCTAAGGGAGGGAATGGTGGTGGTGATGATCGTACTGATGGTGCTGGTGCTGGTGAGGCTGACGATTCTGGTGGTGATAACGGTGTTGTTAGTGGTGGTGACAGTGGTGATGATGGTTCCGGTGCTGGTGGTGATGGTGGAGCTAATAATGCTGGTATTGATGTCATGACAGTGACGGTTCTGATGGCAGAGCTGATGACGCTGGTGTTGATGTCGTGATGGTGATGGTGGTCCTTGCTGTCTCCTGCTTCTTCAACCTTTTTTACTATTTTCAGCTCTACACCTCACTCCCTTTCTAAGCTACCCAATATCCGGTTCCTGGGATGTTTTGGGGTCTTCGGGCTTCTCTGGTAGTCTTAGGTTAAAGCTTTCTCTAGTTGGCAAAGCTGATTACTATCCCTTTTTATAAAATTAATTGATAGATACGAGTTTCTATATTTTTGGTAAACTTACATCTTTTATATTCCTTGGTTATTTTAGTGGCATTTGAGGAAGAAGCAGATACAAATCAATGGATTTGATCTCCATTTTAAAATAAAAATTTCCAGATCATGGCCATGAAGGGCAGATTCGTGGTTGCCAGGGGGGAGTGGGGGAGTGGGATGGACTGGGAGTTTGGGGTTAGAAGATGCAAAAGTAGTATTTGGAATGGATAAGCAATGGGGTCCTACAGTACAGCACAGAGAACTATGTCCAGTCCCTTGTGTTGGAACATGATGGAAGATGGTATAAAAAAAAAGAATGTATATATACATATGACTGGGTCATTTTTCTGTACAACAGAAATTGAAGAAACAGGGTATATCAACTGTAACTTTAAAAAAGAAAATGAAAGTTTCCCACTGCTCATCTATAAGCCTAATGTTTTCTTCTTTTCATATAACTTACTGCTTCCCCCTATTTATCTTATTTTATTTTACATTATTTTATTTTATCTTCAGTATGAAGAATAGGTTTCATTTGCAAGCATAGTGAATGGTTCAAAATGCACTATAAGCTAAGAGCCGAGCTGAGTCTTTACTCCATATGAGCTCAGGCACCAGGGACCTGAATTTCTGGGGGAATAAAATGGCCCTGGGCCACTTCAGTTTTTTCAGTGTTTCTGAATAAATTTTTTCTTTAATGAAGATACGCTGAAACGAAACTTAGGGAAATTGAGATATATTTTAAACATTTGCATTTACCAAATCCATGCTTTTTCAACACTGAAAAAAATTACAAAGCAGTGTAATTATGCTAGTCACAAGATAATTGCAGGATTTATTAAATATATTAACATGTAACACACAGGCTGGGTCTATAATAATCAAATGCAGACTTTAGACAGCATGATGAATAGCTTCTTTGAATTCTATCTCGACTCAGAGGTAACATCAGCCTCCTCCTTTTGGGGGAGTTCTCCTTGTGGTGCAGCAGAAACGAATCCGACTAGTATCCGTGAGGATGCGGGTTCGATCCCTGGCCTCGCTCAGTGGGTTAAGGATCCGGTGTTGCCGTGAGCTGTGGTGTAGGTTGCAGACGCTGTGACTGTGGTGCACGTTGCTGTGGCTGTGGTGCAGGCCGGCGGCTGCAACTCCGATTCTACCCCTAGCCTGGGAACCTCCATATGCTGCAGGTGCGGACTTATTAAAAAAAAAATAATAATAAGTATTTATTGGGGCCAGGCAGCAGGAGAGGAGAAACAGAGTCGCTTTCCTTCAAAAATGCAGCTAGGGCCAGAGGTGGACACACAGACAGACAATGAGCATCTATGTGCTAGGAATTTCCATTGCAGGTATTCCAGTGACGATGAGGCCTGAACTGGACCAAACAGGAAGATAGGAAAGAGCCGGCTGCTCGGGATCTGGTTAACACAGGTTGTGGGAGGTCCGGGAGAACTTGCAGACAAACAATTTGGTTATTCTGCCTTTTTATGCTGAACATGAAATTCCAAGCACTTTTGATATTACCTCATCTTCCTGTCATTTTTAATGACTGCCTAATATTACACTGCCTCAAAGTGCTGTATTTTCCCTCACCTTTCCCATCATTTGGTTTCGAGGTTACCAATTTGGAGCTATTAGAGGTATCACCACAATGAACATGCGTGTGACAGTTTTTCCTTTCAGGAATTATGTCTGTAGGATAAATTCTAGGTCAAAGGGTACGAACATTTTTTAACAGCTCTGGCAACTCACTGCCAAGTCGTTGTCAAAGGGTGCGTAACTGCAAATTATCCTCATCGGATGTGTACTGTCAGAATAGGAGGTAAAGTTGGTACTTCAATGTTGTTTTAATTTCCATTTCTCTGCTGAGTTGTGTGGTGGAGGAAATTGAATCAAAAGGAGTATCTTGGGGAGATATAAGAGAAAGAGAATATAGGAAATCGTGACTGCAGGGACCGAGTCTGGGAGGTGGATTTGCACTGTATCTCAGTGAGGTGGAGGAAGAAAAGGAGCCTTATAATTTGATACCTAGTACATTTCCTTTTTTTTTTTCCTTTTGTCATTTTCAGGCTGCATCCATGGCATGTGGAGGTCCCCGGCTAGGGGTCTAATCGGAGCTGTAGCTGCCAGCCTACACCACAGCCACAGCAACGCGGGACCCGAACCGCATCTGCAACCTACACCACAGCTCACGGCAATGCGGGATCATTAACCCACTGAGCAAGACCAGGGATTGAACCCACAACCTCATGGTTCCTAGTTGAATTCATTTCCGCTGAGCCACGACGGGAACTCCACTAGTACATTTTTAATTTGCATTGTTTATATTTTACCCCTCTTCCATGGCTGACTATATGAATGATTAACATGATAATCATCACCCCTGTTATGTAATAATCACAATGTATGAAAAAAAAATTGTCATTTCTAACCCTGGCTGCCTTCTCAGGAAGGTGGTGACTGTTGAACAGGGACCCTTTGTTCTTCTGAGCACTGGGAGAGGTTTGGAAAAGCAATGGAAACCAGGGTCATTCTCGCAGATCTTCCATGATCGATTGGCAACTTGTTGGAAGTGTTGTTGTTGTCTGCCTGAGGTCTGTTGTGGCCGCAGGGAAGGAACAGGGTGAAGGCCACCCCAGGATAGAGGAAAAGCTTAGACTGGTCTGAAGTCCTGCGCTGAAGGAGATGAGGGAGGGGAGGCCTGCTTCTTTGGCTCCCTTGTGATTGTTCCGCAGAGAAGAAGATGGTGAGATGGAGACGCCAGATGGAGGTGTGTCCAGTTTTCCCAGATCAGAGAGGAGGCCACAGTGGACACATTCCAGGAGGAGGGAGGATGCTGAGAACAGAGGCTGAGGGTGGGGGTGCTTGTGGCTTGCTTTCCCGGATGTGGTAAGCAGGCTGCACAGCTGAAGGGGGGCACTTGTGGCCCAAGGCCATGTCCAGCCGTGCTGGGATAACAGTGCAGCCTGTCAGAAGTGGGCAGCTGCATAAATGAACCCGAGGCAGATGGGGTGTGCCAGGTTTTGGCAAGTTCCCAGAGGGCCCAGCAAGGACCGTTGAGACCCTGAGAAAGGCTAATCGAATGGACTTTAGACTTCAGCTGGACCATGGATTTCAGCGATGGTGGCCACCCAATACCCCAAAGGCCACTTGAAAGCAACTACCCTTGGCAGGCACCACTCCAGGGACCAGACTAAAGCAGGCAGTCCACAGCGGAATAGACACCAAGAAGAACACAGAAGATATATGACTTACAAGGTCCCATCAAACCCGACACCAACATGCCACCCACATTTGGGAGATGCTGAACTATATTGCGTAATAGAGTTCAAAGGATCTAGACTTTCTGAATTTTAGGAATTCTAGGAAGGAGGAAGAGAGAAAGATGGATGGGAAGATGTCTCAGACTGCTTGACTGCTGTAATGGAAGGCCACTGACTGGGTGGCTTAAACAGCAGGCATTTATTTCTCGCAGTTCTGGGGGCTAAGTCTACATCCGGGTGCCACCATGGCTCGATGCTGATACTGATCCTCTTTCTGCTCTCTCCTCCTATGGCAGAGAGCAGAGAGAAAGAATTAGCTCTCCTCCCCTTCTTTTAAAGGCACTAAGCCCGTCCTAGGGCTCCACCCTCATGAGGTAATCACCTCCTGACCCCACCTCCTATTACCGCCCCACTGGAACTTGATTTTCAATACAGATTCGGGGGGATAAAGCATGCAGGCCACAACAGAAGGGAAGAGATAACTTAAGAGCCATCAAGAAAGTGGAAGGCTGTGGGCTTTGAAGTGCTCTTCCTTCCTTTGACCCCTAAGTTTCCACTAAAATCTACTCAGCTAGCCTAACTGCTTTTAAGTTGATATTTTATGGAAACCAATAGAAAAGCTCATTTTCCAGGCCAGATGGATGTGAAATAAGTAGCAAGTTGGCAGGCCAAAGTTGGAGACATGAGGGCCATGAGGGCACAGTCACAGAGAAATCCCAAAAATGGATGGAGAAGCGTTATGAGTTTTCAAGTCTGTGACCTTGGGTTGCTGCAGCCTAAAGGAGCCCTTCTCCCTGGGAGCAGTCTCTTTAAGTGATAAATAATGCAGGTCCTGGTAACATACAGCTCACATCCAAATCCCAGTTCTCCCACTTAGGAGCTAATTAACATTGAGCAGGTCAATTGACCTTTCTTAATCTCATTCTTTTATCTACTAAGGGACATAACAAGAGCACTAACCTCCAAGGATTCTTACAAGAATTACATGAAAAAGTATCTGCAAAACACTTACTAGAGGGACCAGGATGTGGTAAATAGCACTAAGTATTAGCAATGATGGCAACAAGGAGGGGGAAGAGGAAGATGATAGTGGAGAGGTTGCTGATGATGGTACTACACACTTAGTCCCCGATGCATTGCCCATTCTCCCCTTTTATTTGCCAGCAGAACCAGTCCAGGTGATAAATCGCTATTAGTCTGAGGCAATTGTGATATTTTCCCAGCATCCCTTGAGGCTGGAGGTAGTCATGTGACAGAGTTTTGACCAGTGGGAATTAAGAGGAAGGCTGTTGTGGGAGCTTCTGGGAGAGATCTTTTTGTTAAAAAAAAAAAAAGAACATGAGTTCCCTTTGTGGCTCAGTGGTTAATGAATCCGACTAGGTACCCTGAGGTTGCGGGTTTGACACCTGGCCTCACTCAGTGGGTTAAGGATCCGACGTTGCTGTGAGCTGTGGTGTAGGTCGCAGATGCGGCTCGGATCCCGCGTTGCTGTGGCTATGGTGTAGGCCGGCGGCTACAGCTCTGATTGGACCCTAGCCTGGGAACCTCCATATGCCGCGAGTGTGGCCTTAGAAAAGGCAAAAAGACAAAACAAAAACAAAAACATCTGGCTGTCACAAAACCTTCCCCCTTTCATTCTGCCTTGAACACAGAGGTGATGTCTAGAGCTATGAGGGTGTCATGTGATTCTGAGGGACAAACATGAAAGGAGAGGGAATCAGAGTGACCAGCCATGGCATCAGCAAAATTCTGACTCAGGTTATCAGCTGCCCACCCTGGACTTCTTGTTAGAAATGAGGAGAATAGGGAGCTACTGTTGCGGCTCAGTGGTAACAAACCCGACTAGTATCTGTGAATATGCGGGTTCGATCCCTGGCCTCACTCAGTGGGTTAAGGATCTGGTGTTGCCTTGAGCTGTGGTGTAAGTTGCAGACATGGCTCGGATCTTATGTTGCTGCGGCTGTGGTGTAGGCCGGCGTCTGGAAAGAAAGAAAGAGAGAGAAAGGGGAAAATAAGTGCTGGGCCACATTTTTAGTTATTCGCAGCCAAAGGCATTCATCATAGATGCAAGGATGATCCGTCCCTAAGGAGCAGAGAAGTCCCAGGAGACTTCTAGGCTGCAAATCTATCCTGCCCTCCCAAACTGTCTACACAATCACTTCCAACTTCCCAGAGTATCACAATATCCTCCCCTAAAAAAAGTGGGTCCAGGGAAATCACCTCGCTTTGCCCTCTTAGAGCTCAACTGGTAAGTGAGGAAAGTAGGACCAGGTTAGCATCTAAAACAAAGCAAAAGTTCTGCTTCCAGAGTAATCAGTGACGAAGAAAGGGTTATGGAGGAGGGGTGAGGTGAGAAGTCGAGCTGTAACCAATATCATCTTGAAAAATCCAAACACTTATATTCTTACTAAGAAATTCCACCATTACCAAATTTTCCAATTAGTTTGCCACTAGAAACATGTGTTTAGTACAAAATGAGATGTGCCATAACTGTAAAATACATATCAGATTGCAAAAATTTAGAACAAAAATAAGGAACTCATTTATAATTTGTTTTATATTGACTACATGCTGAAATGTTAATATTTTGAATATATTCCTTAGGCTACCAAAATTATTTGCTTTGCTTTCTTTTTGCTTTTTAAAAAATAATTATAGCTCTCCTTTGTTTTTATTTACTTATTTATTTATTTTTGCCACGGCACATAGCAGCTTAGACATGGAATCTCAGTTCCCAGACCAGAGATTGAACCTAGGCTATATCAGCAAAAGCACCAAATCCCGACCACTAGACCACCAGGGAACGCCCTCTTTTTACTTTTTAATGTGACTACTGGAAATATTAAAATTGCATGAGGTTTGCGTTATATGTATGGACAGTGCTGTCCTAGAAAAAAAGTTAACATTTTGCAGAAATTGTAGGTGGTTTGGTCTGTCTGCAAGGGTGGAGAGAGAGAGAGAGAGGGAGAGAGATAGAGAGAGAGAGAGAGAGAGAGAGAGAGAGAGAGAGTGTGTGTGTGTGTGTGTGTGTGTGTGTGTGTGTGTGTGATCAAGCCACTGAAGGGAGGCAGAGCAGACCCAATGGTAGGCTAAGTACTTCAACTTGACCCTGTAGGAGACAGCATTTCAGAAGCTATGAGAGGCAGAATGACCTGATTAGATTGCTTAGAATGACACCTAGAAGCAGAGTGGAGGAGGGACAGACTGAGAGGGCTCACAAAAAACAAAAGCCCTAAAATGGAACTGAAAGAGGAGCCAGCCAGAGGTCAGTCACGTGGCCCAGGTTCACACAGCTCAAATTCACACCAGACATGTTCGGGTTCAGGCCATCCTAGTGATTAAGAGAACAGGCTTGGGAGTTGCTGCTGTAGCTCAGCAATATCAAACCCAACTAGTATCCATGAGGATGGGGGTTCAATCCCTGGCCTCGCTCAGTGGGTTAAGGATCCAGCGTTGCCATGAGCTGGCATGGCAGCTGTGTAGGTTACAGATGCAGCTTGGATCCCATGTTGCTGTGGCTGTGGCGTAGGCAGGCAGCTGCAGCTCATATTTGACCCCTAGCCTGGGAACTTCCATATGCCGCAAGTGTGAGCTAAAAAGCAAGAGAGAGAGAGGAAATGGGCTTTGGCACCAGACAGCTCTGTTTGAATCCTAGCCCTTCCATTTAAGGTCACCTGTTTTCATTAACCTTGCCACATCTCAGTTTATTCATCTGGGGATGAATGGGGATCAGTTATCCTTATGTTGTTAAGAGGCATAAATGTCTTCAGAGAAGGGAAGCACTTAAAACGCGTCTCTTTGGTGTTGCTTGGTCACATGCTCCTCTCTTATTTTTGCCAGGGAGATGTGGTCTTGTGATTGGATGAGCCTGGGTCTTGTGCCCAGCCCAGGTGGACAGGCAGCTGGGTCTGTTAACCCAGGAAGGGGGCGAGGGGGGGAAGTGTGCCAGCACATACAAACAGCAGCTGCCCTGTCCTCTCCACCCTCCTGGCTCGGTGACCCTGGACAAGTGACTCAATGGATCAGAAGCCCAACCTCCACTTCTGTAACACCTTCCTAGAAAAACTGTAAGAATTATGCAATCACTGCCCCAGTGAAGCTGACCAGCAAATGATTTAAGGTGGTGCTGCGGTCGCTGGTAGTAAAGACCTGACTTTTGGCTGGGACTGGATGATTACCTGAATTGGGGAACTGTCCTTTCTGGGGGTCACATCACACCTCAAACTCTCAAATCAGTGTCAACAGAAAGGTCAGCTGGGACTTTGGGGCTGAGACTTGATGGGTGGGCCCTGCCTGGCCCAGAGTGTTTAATAAATATCTCCTGGCCTGCTGGAAGGCTTCCTGCATTTGTTAAGCAGTTTTGGTCCAACCTGTTCTCCTTTTGTGAGCTGGGGTTTTGTAAGAGGCCAAATTCCAGGCTGGGGCAGGATAAACAGGCTCGCATGGCTAATGATTGGTGAGCCGGCCTGGAATGCAATTTACTGCAGATTTCCGTGGAGGAGAGTTCGTCACCCCCTGGACAGTTTACTGGGAGGCTGTTAAAACAGGAAGAAGCTTCCAAGCACTGCAGGATGGCTGCTTGGCATTTTTCTCTACTCTTTTGAAAAGAATGGAGACACCTGCTACCAGCTGGGAATTTTCTGCCGCAATCTGCTTTAAGAAGAAATAAAACCCTCTTGATCAAAGCTTTATGTTTGTCCAATGCTTTGCAGCTTACAAAAGATTCTCAGTTCTAGCACCACTCTAGTTTTGCCAGTGGGGAAATTGGAACTCAGAGAGGGGAAGTGACTTAGCCAAGGTCACACAGCCAGGAAACAGCTGAGCCAGGATGAGAAAATTTTCCACAAGGCAAACTGGGGAAAAATAGTATTTGTGCTCAATCCGGTTCATCAGCTAACCCTTCTTGTTGGGGGTTAGCTCGATTTGAAAACAATCTGGGGTGAGGGGATTGAGAGAGTTCCTTGTGCCAATATGGGTGTCATTATGGTGGGGAAATATTTTCTTTTTTACCTAACTCACAATTTTAGAAATCTGTTTTATAAAAAAAAAAAAAAACTGGTCATTATTTATTCATTATGCAATCTTTTTTTAAAAAAGTATAGTTGACAATGTTGTGTTAGTTTCAGGTGTACAGCAAAGTGATTCAGTTGTTCATATATGCATGTTATTTTTCAGATTCTTCTACATTATAGGTTATTACAAGAAACTGAAGAATCTGTTTTCTTTTCTTTTCTTTTCTTTTTTCTTTTTAGGGCCACACCCTTGGCATATGGAGGTTCCCAGGCTAGGAGTCCAATCGGAGCTACAGCTGCCGGCCTGCACCACAGCCATAGCAACACTAGTTCCGAGCCACGTCTGTGACCTTCACCGCAGCTCACAGCAACACCAAATCCTTAACCCACTGAGCAAGGCCAGGGATCGAACCCGCAACTTCAGGGTTCCTAGTCAGATTCGTTTCCGCTGCACCATGACAGGAACTCCAAGAAATCTGTTTTCTTGACCTGCAATGTTCCCTTTTCTTTAAACATCACCCCAGGCTCTCCAACCCAGCACTGATGTCTGCCACATCTCTAAAAGGATTTCAAGACAGTTCAGTAGGAAGAGATTTGAGTTCAGTTCCTAGACTGGCTACAGCCTTACTACCTGACCTCAGGCAAATCACTGACTCTCTCTGGACCTCAGTTTTCTTAGCTGAAAAAGGGGTATATGAAGCCTAGGTGAGCTCCAAGAGCCCACCCATGCTTCTTAACCTTCTAGTCTGGCTCTCTGTCTGCAGCTCTGCCACCGGAGACCTGGGGTCCAGGGCAACATCTGGCCATTCCCTGCACCTCAGTGCCCCGCCCTGTTGGGGACACCCACCAGCCTCCCCAGGCCTCTGAGGGATGGCCCTGGCTGCCCTCTCTGGTGAGCTAAGGCCAGCATTTGTGAGAACTGATGGTGGAGATAAAGATAGCCCCGCTGAAATAAAGCACGCTTCGCTCTCTGCCCCGACACAGCCTTCCTCCCTCAAGGCAGCAGTGATTAGTGTGGGGTGGGGGCAGAGGTGGTGCAGGGCAGCGTGTACTGGTTGCCATCCTAGAATGAGCAGGGCTCGGGGTGGGCAGATTCCATTAGCTCATTCTTCTAATTGTCCTGGCTGGTGATTATTTCTCCTGATGAATTTCCAATTAGCACTGGGGAGCCCAGCTTGGGTTGGATTCTGCCAGTTTTCCAGAGCCAGTTCTCAGCTATTTCTAGCTTGGACGAACCCAGGATCTTCCTGCTTCCCTGGGAGCTGCCATTCCGGGAGGGCCTCCTGGGCACTTACATTGCAATGTCACCCTCACAACACTGAGAAACTGGTCTCATCGTTGCCATTTTACAAAAGTGGAAACAAAGGTGAAGTGACTTGCCCAAGTTCCCGCAGGCAGTAAGTGAGCGGTGAAGTTGAATCCTGCCTTCCAGATTTTCAAACACACGTGCACTTTTGAAAGCTGCTCTCTCCATGTTTTTTTACTGAGCCGAATTCACTGCCTTTCCATCACAGTGCTCAAATCATTTAGGAACGATGAATCCGCAAATAAACCTCGAGCCTTGTCTTTCCAATTGGAAACCAAATTCTGCGACAATCGGCCATTTTTCTAAGCTAGCCAGGAAATATGGTCATATTTGGAAGAAGCGGAGCCATTTAGGTTTTAATAACATGGTGAGAAAATAATGTGACTTTAAAGTCTTTATTAGCCCTGGAATGCATTTTCCAAAGCAGGAATTAGCTGACACAGGCAGAGTGTCAGCTGGAAAAACAAGGTCTGGGTTAGGTGGCCCAGAAAAAAACCTGCTTTGGTGTCCAGAGCCTCTCATTGATTTCAATTGCTGGTTAGCACAGGCCAGCAGAACAATTGTCCCCTTAGTGAATGTACCATTAGAAATGACCCCACGCAACTAATGGGGGTTTAATACTGGCTTGCTTGTTTCTTGGTATCGTTCCTGTTCTCATTTTTAGTAAGAAAATTACCTGTCATTCCCTTTAAACTTGTACAGTAATAATTATCCAGGCCCCAAAGAGAAGCTGGTTACCCTTAACCTTGGCTGGATGAAAACTCAGTGACCCTTTAAAGTGTGGGAAGCATTTGACTCTGGCCAGCTAGGGAGGAATGGAGCAGATATTCAGTGGCAAATGGTTATAATAACTCACATTTGCTCATCATTTCACAATCTTCAGAGCTCAGGGTAACCCTGAGGTCATGAACAAGAATTCTCACTTAGGGGTCAGCAAGCCATGGCCCTCTGGCCAAATCAAGTCGACCCCATATTTTTGCAAATGATGTTTCAACAGAGTATCTCTGCACCCTCTTATTTACATATTGTCTATAGCTGCTTTTGCACCAAAACATCAGAATGCAGTCATTATAACAGAGACTATGTGGCCTGCACAAATATTCACTATCAGATCCTCGACAGAAGTTTGCTGACCTCTGCTCTAATTCACAAAAGCCAAGTCTGAATCTTGGAGCAACCACTTACCAGCTGTTTGATCTCGGACAAATTATTTTACCCTCTTTCTCTGCTTCAGTTTCTCTATCTGTTATATATGTATATATTTCTTTTTCTTTCTTTTTTTTTTTTTCGGCCATGCCTGTGACATGTGGCAGTGCCTGGGCCAAGGATGGAACCCATGCCATAGCAGTGACAATGGTTAGTACAGGCCAGCAGAGCAATTGTCCCCTCAGTGAATTTGCCATTAGAAATGACCCCACGTAGTTAATGGGCCAACTCCTTAATTGCTAGGCCACCAGGGAACTCCTCTCCATCTGTTAATTAAAGGTAGTATCTGTGTGGCAGATGCTCCCACTGCTCACCAACTCCTTCAGTTATACACACCCTCTTTTGCCCAGATTGACCAGGCGACTTGCCCTGACCAATGAAATGTAGGTGGAAATGATGTGCATTGCCTCTAGACAGAAGCATTTAGAGCCAGGACAGGTTTTCCATGATTTCTTTCTCTGCCACATAGACCAAGGAGGCTATGAGCCCTGGATGTTGTAATTATAGGGTGGTCAGCTGTGTTCCTGAATGCTTAAGATGAATAGAGAACCCCTGGACTTACAAAGGACTTGAGCATGGATGAGAAATACATTTTTGGTGTTTAAACCACTAAGATATGAGCGTTGCTCATTACTTCGGCAAAACCTAACTTATGGTAACTAATTGGCCTGCTTCATAAGTTTTTTGTAAGATCTTTAGAACAGCTGCAGGCACATAGTAAGTACTCAGTGAATGCTAGCTGAAATTGCTTAGATCACTATGTAAATTATTATTAATAAAATGTATAGTATTTTTTGTAAATTATCTCATTTCCAGTGTCACAATGACTATGAGGTGGTGACTACTGTCTTCATTTACTTAGTCAATAAACGTGAATGGGCTCCTGTTTTATGTTAGGTGATATGCTGGACTCTAAGATGTGGAAATAAATCAGAAAAGCTTTATGTTCACAGAGGGGAGTTCCGTCACACCCAGATTTTAGAGTGGAAGTGGTACTTAAGGAAGGTGCTGCAGAGCTGAATCTTAGAAGGTAAGTAAGGGTTTACCAGAGGGAGAAGGGAAGGAAAGGCATTCCAGTCAGGGGGAGCCAGCTAGAAGCTGAAATTATATGCTCTTTGGGGGGAACATTGAGTGAATTGTGCATTTTGGTTAGGGAGATAGCAGACAGTGTTGCTTGGCCACTCAATAGACACTTGCAATCCACTTCGATCTCACTGGCTGTATACTACACAGAGAAACCAAGATGTATGATTTATCAGCCTCTCTTGCAGGCCTTGTGACACAGTCTCATCCAAAAAGCTGTCAGGAGACGTCTCCTGGGAAACTTCAGGTTAAAGCAAAGGAGCCAAAGACGGGATCTCCTCACTGTTATGTGTGAGTGTAATGCCTGGAGCTGTGATAGCCACCCTGTGATAATAAGGGAAAGACCAAAAGAATATGGGAGACATGGAACTAATAACTGGACCTTGAACTGCTGCTGAAACAACCCTGGAAGCTTGAGCCCCCAGACTTCTTGCCAATATAACAATATACATCCTTCTGATTTAAGTGCCTGTTCATTCATTAGTGCAGCCAAAATATCCTGACTAATGGGGAGTCGCGAGAAGTGAGAGTGGAGAGCTTAGTTGGGCCTAGATCATGTGGGGCCCTTAAGGGCAACAGGGGCAAGTGAAGGATTTTGCAAAGGAAAAGGAAACGTGGGCTTAAAGAGGTTAAGTCACGACCCGGGATCCCACTGCTAATAGGAGTCAGAGCTGGGATTTGGACAGAGTTCTTCCAAGCCAAGACCAAGCCTCTTTCCACTGCCGTGGGGGGCATTTTGCCTCTTCAACGGAATGGTTCTAGCCATTCTTTAAAGGGAAGGCTTGCTCATGGCTTATTTTGGCCCATGGGTCATTTCTAATTGCATGCTGGATAAACTGGGATTTTTCCCAAGCTTCTTCCTATTCTGGGACACGTTTGTGAACTTCATAAATAAGAAAACTTGAGGTGTGTGGAGAAATCAGAGAAGGTGAGAAGGCAGAGCAACTTAGAGCCAAATTGGGCTTTAAGACCCATGACATGGAGAAAATTAGAAACAGGAAGAATGGTGCCAACCTTTCCACCATCTTGGTTTCGTTGGCCAAGAAGAAAGTTAAAGCCACAACATCCTCTCCTGCCTCTCTGTAGTTTGCACTTCTCTGACACATGTTACTCTAACAGGCATCTCTGAGACCCTGAGAGTTTGTGTCTCAGCTGTGTCTCCATGTGTGACACAGATGGACACATCATATCTGCCCCCATGTGGACCGAAACTTAAAGATAAAGTAAAATTCAGAATGACCTCATCCCCAGCATGGCCACTTGCCCAAAAGACAGTGCCATGGGTTATCCCCATTTTTCGCCAGGCTCCTTAAGCCAAGTAGACCGAACTCACACATCACCTGCTCCCTAAACCCCCAAAATAGCATCGAGAGCAGCTGATATACAATCTAGTTTAACAGTTAAGAGAGCCAGTTCTGAAGACTAAATAGCCTGGCTCTGCCACTTCCTAGCTATGTGACTATGGGCAAATAATTTGCCGTCTCTTCTTGGTTCTCTCATCTGTTAAAGTATTGATTTCAAATACTTGTGAGGATGGAGGAACACATAGAAAATGCTAATGTGCACTAAGCCCTTGATTCATGTTATTATTGTATTGTTATGATGATGTCAGTTGTTACTACAATGATGATCATGAATCAAGGCAGCCCTCACGACCCTGACCTTCACCTTCACCCTCTCCACCTTATAGTACTTATAGAACTCGTATCTGGAGTCTTCGCCCGTGTACTCCTGCCTGCCAACAGCTATCCTGCGGTTACCCCATCTGGATTTGGAATCAATGTACTTGCCCCTAGGAGCTCGGAGCCCAGCATTCTCCTAAAGATCCAGGTTTACTCAACCCCTCAGGCCCCAGTGGATGCCAACCATGACCCCAGACTACCCCACCGCCTCCAGACTCCACCCCTCTCGACTGTCTCATCAGTGGGGGGGACGTGGGAGGGGACATATGCCCTGGCAGGCCCAGCCACGCTGAGCCTTGTTTGTGTATTTCCACCTTCACGCTTCGGTGGCTGTCGCCCCTGACTCATCAGTTAGTTAACAAGCTCCAGAACCATGCCTCTTCCCTGTGGCACTCCATCAAACAGCCCATCTCTAGGCTGCGAGAGTGCAGGCTCCGTGGGGATATTTCTGTGGGAGAAATTTGCTTGTCCTCCCCCACCCCCACCCCCCGGCCGCAGCTGCCCTCCCTTTCTCCTTGCACTGAGAGCATCTCAAGGTCACGGGTTCTGGCTCTTCTTTCTCCTGCAGTTTCTGAATATGGGCGGAGAATTTTGCTTTTCACAGTGGGGAATCAGGATATCAGGAAGGTGATTCTTTTGAATGACAATAATAGTAGCTCACTGAGCCAAGGCAGTCTGCAAAGCACTTTACGGGCATTCACTTAGAGAAGGTTCACAAAAATGTGGGGAGGGCAGGTGCTCTTTAGATTACTATTTTACAGATAAAGAAGCTGCAGCTTAGAAAATTATTTGCTCAAGTCATACAACTAGTACGCGTAACAAAGGCATGATTTGACCCTGGCCTTTCTGACTCCCAAACCGTGCCAAATCTGTGCTCCTCAAACTTTAGGGTGAGACACACAAATCACCTGAAGACTTTGTTAAAATGTACATTTTGGGTTAGGACCTAAGTTTTAGTATTTCTTTTTTTTTTTTTTTGTCTTTTTTCTTTTTAGGGCAGCACCTGTGGCATATGGAGTTTCCCAGGCTAGGGGTCCAATCAGAGCTGTTGCTGCCCAGCCTACGCCACAGCCACAGCAACGCCAGATCCGAGCTGCGTCTGCAACCTACACCACAGCTCATGGCAACTCCAGATCGTTAACCCACTGAACGATGCCAGGGATCGAACCCACAACCTCGTGGTTCCTAGTCGGATTCATTTCCACTGCGCCACAACGGGAACTCCCAGATTTAGTATTTCTAAGATGCCCTCCCGGGATGTTGATGCTACTGATTCAAGTACACACTTCGAGTAACAGAGATTGGAACTGTACTATACCGCCTCCTGGTATGTTAAGTTGATGACAGGATGTTCAGTTAAGTTCTTCCCTGGAAGGAATTTCCTGAAACAGAGTCATGGAGAAGGTTCGTGGCTAGGAGTCCTGGGTTTGAATTCCAAAGCTATTTAATTATCATGATCTTAGGCAACTTCCACTCTTCGAAACTCAGCTTCCTCACGGGCAGCAGGACCCCCTGATGGATGAAGATGTGATAATATCCTGGGGACAGTCTCTGCAGACTCTCCAGAAAGGCCATGTGTCTTTTCTGATATACATGTATTGTTTATCATTAAAAAAAAAAAAAAAAGGATTTAAATAAGGGAAATTCAAATGTTGAAACAATTTCTTCTTGGTCACAATCACCTTACTGAGCACACGGTCATTAATACAATTCACAACTGGAAGTTCCTGTCGTGGCTCAGTGGTTAACGAATCCGTCTAGGAACCATAAGGTTGCAGTTTCGATCCCTGGCCTCACTCAGTGGGTTAAGGATCCAGCATTGCCATGACCTATGGTATAAGTCACAGACACAGCTCGGATCCTGTGTTGCTGTGGCTGTGGCGTAGACTGGTGGCTACAGCTCCTATTCCACCCCTAGCCTGGGAACCTGCATATGCTATAGGCACGGCCCTAGAAAAGACAAAAAGGAAAGAAATACAATTCACAGCTAAACACAAGAAGTGTCAATCTTATTTTTCTTATAAAAAGTCTTGAAAGGAGCACACAAGGTGGGACTCCCAGGGCCCTTCTTCTCTCTCCCCGGGACTTGGTTTCCTCCCAGACCTTTTATCCATGTGTTAGTTCCCTGTTTTAGCTATCGTGAATGATGCTGCTATGAATATGGATGTAAAAATATCTCTTTGAAATCTTCGTTTCAATTCTTTTGGGTATATACGTAGAAATGGAATTGCTGTGTCATAGGATAATTCTGTTTTGAATTTTGGGAGGAACAACCAAGCTGTTTTCCACAGTGGCTGCACCATTTCGCAGTTTCACCAGCAAAGCACAAGGGTTCCAATATGTCCGCATCCTCACCAACATTCATTATGTTCTGGTTTTATTTCTTTTATTTTGCAGTAACTACCTTAACGGATGTGCAATTGGGAAGAGTCTTTGCTAAGGAAGCTGAAAAGAGCCACTGACTGTGGCTGGGGTCTAACTGGGCATCGTGGGGAAAGAGAAAAGAACCCAGAAATGGTTAGTGTCTAGATTATAAACAACCTTGAACGTCCGAATTGTATGCTGTAGGCACTGGGGAGCCATGAAGCTTCTTCAGCAGGGGAGTGATGTTTCTGCATAATCAAACATACATGACAAGACGGAGCAACATGGAGTGACTTGGAGGCATGGAATGAATTCAGCAGACCAATATTTTGAAATCAGGGTGGCTTGTCTTCCTTTAGAGAGAGCAGGTCTCCAGTCTCTTTGAGGAACTGTCCCGATGAGGAAGAAAAGCAAGGTTTCCATCCCAGAGAGCACCACTCTGGTCACACGTTCTAGTAAGTAATGTTCTCCTTACCACGATGAACAGAAAAAATGTGCGTGATGGAATGAAAATCCCACTGGCTGGCTCGCCATGGGCAGCCTCGGTTACTATGGAAAATTCCTGATAAAAGTCAGCAGAAGAATTTCCTAGCTAGCAACTATTATTAACAGGCGCTTCAGCCTTGTGCTGACATTCAAGAATGGGTTCTTTCATATGTCATTGCACAAGCCAGGTGATTAAACCCCTCTGTTTTTTAAAAGCAGAGAGAATTCACCCACCTCCACTACCCTTTTTAATAACCCACGCCGTCCTGCTCAGTTAGCATGAGAACAGAACTGCAACCATGAAATTATTTTAACAAGACCATAAAAAAATTTTGCTTGAGTGATGTTTAGGGAGAAGCAAGGAGAACCCACTCTCTCTCTAAACTAATTAAACTGTGCTATATGTCCTTGTGTAGTTCCTGACATTTTTCTGGTTCACTCAGTTTGAATGGTTGCACGAGGATCAGCGCCAAGCTCCCAAATGGCTAACTCAAAACAAAAGCAAGGTCTCCAGAGTATTCTTGAGCATCCGGCAAATTGAGGGAAAGTTATTTCGGGTTAATCAATGTACTTTAGTTGCAATCACATCTTGCCTCATAGAGATGATTGAAAACAAAGACTCCCTGTTTCAAGTCCAACCCAGGATGAACTAGGAAGTGACCTTGACCTTACTATATTCTTTTCATTTTATTTTACTTTTTCTTAAACTCATACCCTGCTTTGGAGGAAACCGTTGACAATGGTTCCTCATTTTCCATCCCCTCATCCCCACCCTTCTGAGAATGTGTGTCTTTCCCACTTACACCGGCTATTACCAGCAGCTCCTGGCTGTTTATTTGAACATCTTTATAAGCAAATGGTCTATTCCCAGTCTGGTAGGGACCAGACATTGATTATTGACTGGAAACTTTGGTTTCTGGCAAGACAAGCCTTAGTTTAAGCTGGAGAGGCTTTTGGTTGTTGGTCAGGCTCTCGTCAAATCCAAACTGAAAAGAATCAGACGGGTCTTGGACACAGCACAATTGTGTGTTGGGAGACACGAAACCCCTTCCTAGAAAGGAGCCCAAGTACCGTGCCCCTGTACTCCTTCAGACTCATGTTTACCAACCCCTTTGGAGCTCAAAGATAAAAATGCCCCCTTTTGAAAAGCTCTTTAACATTGACAAGGCAATAAAATTTGTGGACTCCCAGCTCCCTTTAAATTCTGACTAACTGTGAAGCACAGATAAAACCTATAATTCAATTCATTTCCATTAAGCAAAATACAGCCAGCACCTGCCATGTGTGAGATACAGATGGGGTACCATCCTTTGGGTGAACAAGATGAAACTGATAGAGGTGCTTCCTGACTTCAAGGAAATTAGACTGTTCTAATTTAAGAGGGTAAGCAGTATGATAAATAGTAGAGCTGCTCATAGTGATAAGCCCTAACATTTTCATTACTTCTACAATATGCAAAGTGCATGCATATATGTGTATGCATCTGCACAGCTACGAGGCTATTCTTGTCTCCTGGCAGTAGATGCTGGCAGTCTCTGACCGCTCTGAATGCTTCTCCAACTCAGTGGCAGAAAAAAAATCAGCTGAAGTCAGGGGTACATTGTGAAGGTGAAGACAACCAGGTGATTGACTAAAAAGTATGGACTTTTGGAGTCTGACAGAGCTATGGGTCCTGGCTGCGCCACTTGCTAACTTTGAGCTTGTCCCATGAGAGAAACAATACCCACTACTCAGGGTCATTGAAAGCCATCTCTAAGACAAAATATCTTAACTCAGCACCTGCTACACAGCTGGCTCTCAATGCCTATCCCCCTGGTGTAATTCTTGCTTGATCAATCCATGTGCCTTGTATAGAAACGGAGGGCCATGCCACGGCTCTGCCATGCTTCCCAGGTCCCCCCCCTCCAGGGACACTGCACACCCTGTCTCCTGCTCCAGAGCTCCATGAAGGCTGTGGTTTCGCTCTTTGCAAAACAGCAGGCTCACCTCTTTGTCTGAAGGAGGGGCTGCCAGGAAGAACAGCAACCCAAGTTGGGCTACTTCCCCGTTTTGAAACCCAGGGACTTGCAATCAAGGATGAGCTGTAGAGTCATGGAGAAGACAGTTCCCAACACCCCATGCATAAGGGCTGCCCCTCACCTGTGTTTAGCATGACTGGCAGGATGCTGTTGGGCTTGCTCCTGGCTTCACAGTGTGCCCTTCCTCCATGGCACTCCTTTTAATAGAAACCCAAGATCTAAGAAAGGCGTGATCTAGTGTCTTGACCTGATGTAGGAAGGATAACCTGTTAAGCAGCCTTCCAGGTGAGCCCTTGGTAGGGGTGGCCCCACCTTTGTCCCTCTGGCATTCTCCTGCCCTATGCACCTGGGGAAGAAGAAGCAGAGCTACCAGTACAACTTGGAGAATGCATTGCTCACTATCTACAGCTTGCCAGAAACACAATGCCTCAACTCTGACACCACAGTCACCCGCCCCCTTTCAAACCACCACCATCTCTTGCCTTGATCCCTGCAATAGTCTCCTAATCCCTGCTTCCTACACTTTCACCCTTGCCTCCCTGCAAGCCTTAGTCCATGCCTACCCTGCAGTCAGTATCATCTCTCAGACTGTAACTCTGTGACCCAGGCCAGGCCAATAAGAGAACAACATCCCCCTGTCCAGAATGGCTGGTCCAAGGTTAAGCTGGAATCCAAGCTAGTGAGTAATTATAACTCTCATCTATTAAACACTTGCTGTGTGCCAGACATGGGACGAAACGTCTAACTGTCAGCATCTCGCACCTTCCCTTGCACAATAATGTTATGAAGTCATTGTTATTATTAATAAAGGGGATAAGTAGCTGGTCAGAGGAATCCAATGAGGGCAGAGGAATTCAATTCTTTCTGACTCCAGAACTCAGTCTTACACTTAAGTGAAAGTGTGGACACAGAGCACTCTGGGGAGGTTTTCTCCAAAAGACAGGATTTTTTCATGTTCAGTATTTGTCTTTTAGTAAGGATGCATTGCGGAATTCCCACAGTGGTGCAATAGATTAATGATCTGGCTTGTCTCTGTGGTGTTACCTGTTCAATCCCCCGCCCGGCACAGTAAATTAAGGATCCAGCATTGCCACAGCTAAGGCGTAGGTCGCAGATGTGCTCAGATTCGATCCCTGGCCTGGGAACTTCCATGTGCCAAGGGTGTGGTCTAAAAAAGAAAAGGAAAAAATAAAAGAATGCATTGCATTGCATTATGGTGCAATATGGACAAAATCAAGGAAAACTGAACAGCTTAGTTCCCAGGGCTTGTCCCCCTCTCACTCCCGCCAGTAATTTTGAGGGTGACATATTTAGTGCCTTAGAATAATGAACATTTTATCTAAAACATCACCACGCTATAGCAGTTTGGTGGAGCTTGGTGCATCTTGGTGGACTGATCAGTTTCTGCCTCTGAAACTGATGTGGATATTTCGTGCGTTCAGCTTGGGTTGGAATCTCCTGCAAGATTCCTTTTCGGTTCGGTATGAAATAAAATTGGCTTTGTGGCCAGTCCCCACATCCTCAGCACCCTTCACAGACTCCCCAGAGCCGAAGAGTCTCGTGCTCTGGGGCAGAAATCTGGGGTCAAAAGGACCAGCGTTAGGAGCTCTCTGATCTTCAAGGTGCAGACCCGCTAAGCCCTTCAGTCACCAGGAAGATCGTCCTTCCTCTCGGGTCGGCTGAAGGGCCAGGCTCGTCCCCGTCGCCTGCTTAGCACAGAGCCAGGCACACAATAAATACAATAAATTGTAGCTCTTTTCATTCATTTTTCTATGGAGAGGAAGAATTGATTTCAAAACTCAAGTTTGGGACCCTTTGTTTGCTTGCTTTGGTTCTAACTTCTTTCCTGGTCTGAACCTATTAAATCTAACTTTCTGCAATCTTGATTTGGTCCCCATTTGTAAATTTCTTCTTTATTGTATTATTGTATGTGTAATATTGTATGTGTAATATTGTATAGTTGTGTATGTATATTGCAAGATACACACAGAAAGAGTTCAGTTAGATACACATAAATAGTCAGTGGGAAGACAATTTATCAAAATATTAAAATTTTTTTCATCTGCCCTAATCTTGTAAACCCAGATGATAATGAAGCAGGTTGTGCAGGAGGGGTGTATGTGTGAGACAGTCAGAGACAGAGAGAAGCTTCAACTAGAGTATATATAACTCTATAGTCTATAGTAGGCTTGGGCCCCTGGTGACAGTTTGTCACCTGAGACAGTTTGTGATCTTTATCTGCTGTCTTCTGATAAGCCTGGGTGACACATTTCCCTCTGGCCTGTACATCTGTCACTGCCTCCTGGCTACTCCCTGTTCTCCAGAATGGGCACCTTAGATCCACCTTCTACTGGATCCTGGTATTACCCACAAAGTAACCTTCAAACTTCCTAATCTAGTGGAACCCCTTCATTTTATAATTGAAATTCAGAGAGGTAATGAGGTTTTCCTGAAATCACACAGCCAGGGAATGGTACAGTCAGGACCAGAACTGAGGTTTCCTTCCTTTGTTCATTCATTCCTGCATGCATATATTTGTTTATTCAAAAATATTTCTGAGGATGACTAGGCATCAGGCATACTGCAGCTGCAGCAATGGGTGAGATGAACACAGTGCCTGCCATTTTCAGGCTCCCATCCTAGAAGGGCAGATAATAAGAGGGACAAGGGGATTTTAGGTTGTGCCAAGCACTACACAGCATACAAAGGGACACCTGGCTAGGGAGTGAGAGGTCAGGGCAGTGTGGGGATGTGGCAGAGACCACTTTAGGTAAGGTGGTCTGCCTGCGAGGACTGCTTTGATTCTGACATCTGAACCAGCAGCCATTCCTGGGAAGATCTGAGTCTGCGCCTGTGCATGATGTCCCAGAGAGGTCCCCATCTTGGCTTATTCTAGAGTCAGGGACATTCTCCATGCGACTGGGGCACAGGAAGACAGCCGGAAGCCGGTCACAGAAGAGGAGGTTGAAGGGGACGGCAGGGCCACCGCAAGGTCTCCTGCTCTGTCCCCTGAGCCTTTCTTTCCGTGCACAACCCGACCAAGGCTCACCCCTTCTCTCTGGATCAGATTTACACCCAGCGGTATTTTTAGCCTTCTCTCTCCAGCTCAGTGAACGCACCCCACATGAAAGAGGAGACAAATTTATCTTTGTGGTTGAGAAATATTCACATGGGAGAGGCAACGTGACAGCAGAAAAGAGCTTTGGAGCGCAGGAAAGCTGAATCTGAACTTCAGTTCTGCCACTAAACTAGGTGTGGTCCTCAAGCAAGGCTCCCTCCCCTCTCTACACCCCAATGTCCCATCTCTAAGATGGAGTTAGCAAGAAGCAGTGTCGGTATAAATGCTTGGGTAGAGCCAGGCACTGCTTTAGGTCCTTTAAGAATAGCATCTTGATTTATCTTCCTGAGAACCCTCTTATGGTACTGTTGCAGGCATACCTTGTTTTATTGCACTTGGCAGATACTGTGTTTTTTACAAACTGGAGGCTCGTAGCAAACTATCTTCAAGCAAGTCTATCAGCGCCATTTTCCCAGCACCCTTGGCTCACTTTCTGTCTCTGTGTCACATTTTGGTAATTCTCACAGTATTTCAAACTTTTTTCAATATTATAACATTTGTTACAGTGATCTGTGATCAGTGATCTTTGATGTTACTGTTGCAAAATGATTACAACTGGGAGTCCCTGCCATGGCACAGCGGGTTAAGGATCTGGCATTGCCGTAGCCAGTCGATCCCTGGCCTGGGAACTTCCATATGCCGTGGGTGCAGCGGGGGTAAAAAAAGGTTATAACTTGCTGAAGACTCAGATGATGGTAAGCATTTTTTGGCAATGAAGCATTTTTTAATTAAGATATATATGTAAGGGAGTTCCCGTCGTGGTACAGCGGTTAACGAATCCAACTAGGAACCATGAGGTTGCGAGTTCAATCCCTGGCCTTGCTCAGTGAGTTAACGATCTGGCATTGCTGTGAGCTGTGGTGTAGGCTGCAGACGCGGCTCGAATCCTGCATTGCTGTGGCTGTGGCTGTGGCTGGCTCCAATTAGACCCCTAGCCTGGGAACCATATGCCACAGGTGCGGTCCTAAAAAGCAAAAAGCAAAAAAAAAAAGGTATATACATAGTTGTTCTGGACGAAATGCTATTACACACTTAGCAGATTACCGTGTGGTATAAACATAACTTTTTCATGTTCTGAGAAGTCAAAAAATTCAGGCCTTGCTTTCTTGAAATATTTGCTTTATTGCAAGCCCTCAATATCTCCAAGGTCTGCCTGCATTATCAAGCCCATTTTATACTGATGAGGAAACAGACCCAGAGAGGGGGACCTGGAATTCAAATGCCAGTGCTTCTGCATCTTGCGTGGGATGCTGCTGTCAGGAGGCTTCAAAGAACTAGGTTTCCAGCCTGGACCCCGACAGTACTTAATCAATCTTCTGTTTACCCTAAGGAAGCAGATGGATAATGTCGCAACCAGATGCTCTGCGGTTACAAATGTGAGGCAGTGGAGAGAAGCAAAGCTGGTTGGCTGTGTTGCTCACTAGGATCCCCAGCTCTGCAGCTAAATGCCTGGGATGTTCCTTGTCCCTTTCTGCCATTGAAAAATAAACGAGCTTGACTTCTTCCCACTGTACTTACTTATGTCCCTTAGCTCGGGCTTTTTCTTCTGCATTTCACCATTATTCAAGGTCCCTGTTAACCAAGCAGAGCATGTCCATCCTCTGGCTCCCCACTGCTCCACGCGCATCCCTCATTGCTGTGTGGTGACTACCTGACTTGCCCAGGGCAAGAGCACAAATAGAGGCCCACATATCATATGTCTAAATATTGAAAGTTATAAATCAGGTTAATAAATGTTAAAGAAAATATGTTCTAGCCACATACCTTGACAAATATATCTGCCTAACAATCTGGAAGGTTAAGATGGAATTGAGAAAGCTCAGATGCCTCAGGAGTCTTTGCCTCAGTCTGGTGACATAGAAGAGCTAGTCCCCAGCCCGGGCCTGGGCCCTGCCCCCACCCTGGTCCCACTCCGGGGTTTGTTTTGTTTTGTTTTGTTTTGTTTTGTTGCCTTTTCTAGGACTGCACTCACGGCATATGGAGGTTCCCAGGCTAGGGGTCTAATCGGAGCTGCAGCCGTCGGCCTACACCACAGCCACAGCAACGCCGGATCCTTAACCCACTGAGCAGGGCCAGGGATCGAACCCACAACCTCACGGTTCCTAGTCAGATTCGTTAACCACTGAGCCATGACGGGAACTTCCCCACTCCGGTTCTGAGATGGGCCTTGTGTAGCCCAGCAGCAGAGGGTGCCCCAGCCTGGTGTCCAAGCCTTATCTACTCTCCCTCTTCTCCAACAGCTGCCCTTTGGCCTCCACTGGGCTTTCAGGTTTGCACAAGGGCATCTTGCTCTGCCTTTGGGAGGAGAGACGGGGAAGAAGTCTACCCAGTATCCAGAGATGGCCTCTTAGCCATTTGGGTAAGGCTTCCATGGTCCTCAGGATGTGTGCATGGAGCATGGCGTTATATTTCCATCTAGTAGAAATGTAATGGGAACTACAAATGCCAGCCGTGTGTGGAATTTAAAATGTACTCTTAGCTTATACTTGGGGTGGGGGGAATGTAAAAAGAAACAGGTCGAATTAATTTTCATAATTCATTTAACCTAATATATCCAAAATACTATCATTATAACATATAATCAATTACAGAAAAAAAATTCATTAGAAAATTGTGCATCTTTTTTTTTTTTTTGGTATTAAGTCTTTGAAATCCTGGCAGCATATCTAGGTCCAGCCCCATTTCAGGCTCTCGACAGCCATTCAGCAGCTAGTGGCTGCTTTCTTTGACAGTGTGGGCCTAGAACTTGGCCACTCAAAGTGTGGTCTGGGGACCAGCTGAACTGACACCACCTGCAGAATCTCAGGCCCCACTCTGGATAGAACCAGCCTTTTAGCAAGATCCCCAGGTGGTGGATATGCATATTAGGGTCAGAGAAGTTGGCTTCTTGACTTGTAGACTACACTGAGAGAGGATGAGAGCTGGACTGGGAGCGGGGCAGGGGTATTTCTTCAGGGTTGTTTTGCCAGGCTGATTCTCCTGATCCACACCACCTCCCCTTGAGCCCTTTCAGTTGGGCAGAAAAGACCAGCACAGCCTGAATGGGGAAAGGGGGGGGGGGGGGCTTGGGGAATAGGAAAAGGATTCATAGGAAGTAAGACTGGAGACATAAGTGAAAAGGAAAAAGGGGGCGAAAGGGCCTGGTCATAAGGTGACAGCAAGCCAAGAGCCCCTGAGGCAGGTCTGGGGAGGGAAGCTTTGAAGAGACTCCACTATGATGAGAGATAACGGTAAATAGTTATAACTGGTTTCTGGGTATGATTACGAGGGTGACTTGTAAATGAGAGAAGCCCCAAATCACCACCTGAGAGGCTTCTGAAAAGAGCTGTACGGGGAAATTCTTGATCACAAGTCTTGACACTGCAAAATCAGAGCTGCATCTCCAATGATTAAATTTACCAAAGGTTTGAACGGACACTGTGTACTGAAGGTAAAGCCAGCTCCATACTGCCCGTTTCATGGAGGTTTCTCAAACATGCCAGGAGTGAGAGGTTCCATGGGAAGTTACATGGCGGAAATTTCACTGTCCTTTCCATTTACATGATGATTTTTTTGAGAGAAGTGCTCCAGGTATATTTTGGACTTTTAGTTCAAGCAGGACCTGTATCAGGTTAGGCTGAGAGGATGATAGACCTTCTCAGATGTCTCCAGATTAAAATGAAGACAGAATGAAAGAAACGAAGGTCTATCTGAGCACTATGGCTTTGCTTGATACATATGGTTTCTCCATCAATAGGCACAGTCCTCTCTCAATGAACTGAGGTAAGCTCAGCGTGGATCCCTCAATGACTGCACAAAATTGCTTCCTATTGGCAGGAACCAATCAGGGGTAGGGTTAGGGGATGGCCGCTTGCAGGCAACCAACCAATTATTATCCCCATTTTACAGATGTGAAAAGTAAAGCTCAGTGAAAACCACATACCTGGAGCTGAGATTCAAGGTCATTTTTTTTTCCTGATTCCCCAAATCTTTCTGCTGCTTCATTCCACCTGCAGACTTATCAATAACCCAGACCTGGGAAGGCTCCTGCAGTAGCACACATTCAAATATAGATTATAATTTGATCACATGCTGTCAAGAGAAAAGAGGCCACCAGCTGGACACCTGTGGGCCTGTGCTTTGCTTGGCAAAAGGTTTTAAAATTTTACACATTTGTGTTCAATATTTAATACTGGGAGATTTCACATTAAAATTCCAATTTCTGGGTAAAGCTGAAGAAACATGAAGAGATCTGGCATCCTTGGCCCAGGATTCCCTTATGGCCGAAATCAGTAGCAGCTGAGTTGCAGCTAATGCATTTAGGTGGAGCAAGGCACCCTAATTAGCCTCATGTCCCACCATTCTCTACTGCTTCACCCCTGCACAGTTCACCTATTTGTGTCACTGGCCTTGTCCCAGTTGGCATTTTGCAACCTCCCCCTTCCAGCCCTGCCCCGCGGTTGCAGTGCCTGCAATGCTGACTGTGGGATCTCATGGCATCTGTTCCCAACTCTAATCTCCCAAATCTGTCACCGAGAGTCCTGGAGGCAGGGCAGGGATGGGACAGTGGGAGCTTGCGGGGGGAACCTGAGTTTTTCGGTGGGACCACCAGTACTGGGCTCTGTCGAACTTCCCTGCAGGCACTTCTCTGCAGCCCGAGACACAGCCCTAGGAAGGCGGCCTGGGGCGTCACCCCCAGAGTGTGTGGCGTAAATGTGGAGCCCGGCCTGCAAGCAGTTCCAGCAAGGGGTCTGGATGGAGGAAGCGGGGACAAGCCAGGCTGTCTTAGCTCCCAGAAGCTGGTTTCTGCTGAAGCGCTCCAATCTTCCTGGGCAATTTCACACTCCTTAGACTCTCCATATGTCCCCTGGGACTTGTTTGGGTTGTTAAACTACCCGGGGACTAATTGTCCTCTCGCTTAACTCATTACCACAGGAAGTTGTGTATAAACTTGGGGCCTCTTTTTGGATTTTGCTTTTCAATTCTAAACTGTTGTTTGTTTGTTGTTTGTTTTTTCTTAAGTACGATTGTGAATTCATTCAGACAGCGTTACCCAGGGAGCACTCAGTTTCCAAAGGAGAAGCAACGACAATAATAAAAATGCTGACGATAAGAGTACCACTAAAAATGAGGTCATGCGAGGGAAAAGCCCTAGCCCAGCTCAGAGCCAGCTCTGAGGACACGAATACTCTGGGAATTCTCAGCCCAGTGGGAGAGCCAGACACATAAACAGGCCATGACAATGGAATCTGAGCGGGGCGGCTCCAGAAGTAAACAGAGGGTATTCTCAGTTCTGGGAGGACGGACACCTACTCTGAGATGAGGAAGCTGCCGGAGGAGGTGGTGACTGCACTTTGACCACAGAATCGGCCAAGCAAAGAAGAGGAGAAGGATGATGCAGACAAAATGAATTGTGGGAGCAAAGGTCTGGAAATAGGAAAAAGCCCGGTGCACAGTGGGACCTGCATGTTCCTGGAACTTGCAAGGTTTCGGAGGGAGGCTAGAGGAATAAGGAGCAAGTGACTGAGGAGCAGAGATTCATCTTAAAATAATGGAAATGCCTTGAAGGGTCTTAAGTAACAATACGATGCGGTCAGACATGCTTATTGCAATGATCACCCTGGCTTCGGATCTCCCAAGGTCAGAGGACAGAACGGAGGTAGATTCGAAGCCAGCAACTGCTCAGTACTGTCACCCATGAAAGAGGGAAGGAAGATAATATTCACCCTTCTGTCTCCAGGGTTCTCAGTCTCTGTAACTGGAACTTCCATCTGTCCAACTGATCAAGTCAGAAACTTGGAGATCCTCCCTGCCTCCTACCTCTCTCTTGCCCTCTGTATCACCAAGACCTGTAAAGTCTACATCATCAGTATCTCCCCAAAGTACTTGTTTTCCTCCTCCCACTGCCAAGTTGACGGCATCCTCCTTCCTCAGTGGCCTCCTAACTGGTCTCCCTGCCTGCTGGTGTTCTCTCTCTCCCAAGCCTCCTCTTAATCACAGCCAGAGGGGTCTTGGTAAAATGCAGACTTATCCGGACACTCCTTAGCAAAAATGCCTTCAGTGGCTCCATCAGTTAGGGAGAGCAACATGTGAAATCACCAGAAGTTTGTAAGCTGTCATAGGGCCAAGACTGTGCCTTATGTCTCTATCGTCTGATGCTGCATAACAAACCATTCCAAAACTCAGCAGCAGAAAACAACCACAACCATAGATTATCTCTCCAGACGCTATGGATTGGCTGGGCAGTTCTTCTGCTCCACGTGGTGTCTGCAGGGGCTACTTTCATCTAGAGGCTCAGCTCAGCCAGGATGGTTTGCTCTCACGGTTGGTCATTGGTCCTGGCTGTCAGCTGGGAGCTCAGCTGGGGCTGTCAACCAGACTCGTGTGTTCTCTATGTGGCCTCTCCAAGTGGCCTCTCCAAGTGTCATGGGGCAGCTGGATTCTAAAAGGAAGTAATTCAAAGTTGTGAAAGTGAAAGTTGCCAATCTCCCAAAGCTTAGCCTCGTGAGCATCACTTCTGCTGAATTCTGTTATTAGTCAAACAAGTCACAGGCCAGTCTGCATTTGAAATAGACTCTTCATGGGAGAAGAGGCAAAAAATGTGCAGCCATCTTTGAATGCACCATCCCTTACTTGCGTAACCTCCTCAAACATCTATACAGAGTAGAATGTATAACAGGCGCTTAATAAATATTTGTTGGGCCTTGATCCATTAACTGACTCAGTCATTTACTTTTTTTTTTAATTTGGGAATCACTGACCATAAAATAGATTAACAGTCTTCTTCGAATAAGCGAGAAGGAAGCTCCCTGTACCGAAGAGAGCCCTCCAGACCTGTGATCAGACCTTGTTTCTCCTATGACCTTAGGTAAGTCACTTAGACTTTTGGGATCTCAGTTTGCTCATCAGTAGAATGGGGATAACATACCTACAGATGAGAGGAACAACACCCAAGTTACAAGGTCTTTCCAGATTTAACTGGTCATGTTCTAGCCTTGCTGGCTAACTCTGAGATGGTATGACCTAGTAGAAGAAAAGCTTAGTCTGTCTCCAGAGAAACAAGTTTATTTGGAGGAAAAGTGAAAAAAAAAAAAAAGTATGTGTGACTGGGTCACCTTGCTGTACAGTAGAAAATTGACAGAACATGTAAACCAACTATAATGGAAAAAATAAAAATCATTATTAAAAAAAAAACTCATGTTACTTTAGAGCACTTTCATTTGGAACAGTTAGAACACTATCAACAAAGAAGATATTGACTTTTTATTTTATAAAGATCGGTCATAGAAGAAAGTCCATAATAGCAGTTGCCTCTGGGGGACCAGGAATTAGAGATGGAGGGAAAAATCTATGCTTTACTGTTTACTCTTTGGCACTATCTTAATATTTTTTCTGACATACATGTATTCTTTATCATTAAAAAAATGAATTTAAATAAGGGACATTCCAATGTTGAAACAATTTCTTCTTGACCACAACTACCTTACTGAGCGCATGGTCATTAATACCATTCACTAAACACTAAAAGTATCAATCCTATTTTTCTTATAACAAGAAGTCTTGAAAAGAGCACACGAGGTGGGACTCCCAGGGCCCATCTTCTCTCTCCCCGGGACTCAGTTTCCTCCCAGACCCTCTATTCCTAGAGGGCAGTGGCTCCCATCAGTCAGGGTTCCTACTGTAATCAGAACTCTAGCTTGTTTAAACAGAAAATAAGGTTATAAAAAAGGGAATACCTTTTTTATAACACCCTTGGAATGCTTCTGCATTTGTTTATTAAGTGCCTGTTGTGAATGCAGAGAGCTTAGGCCATGTTCCCTTGTCACTGGACACAAGGCGTCATCCACACTCACAGTCTGCTCCCAGCACACTCTCCTCGGTGGCCCCTGCTTCTGCTCCACTGGGTTTTTGATTTGTGACTTCTAGGAAGCCCAATGCCTAACCTTTTTTCAGCAAGATCATAATGTGGGATATATTGGGAGCCAGTGGTGGGGGGGAGAGGAGGCCTGAAAGAAAAATAGGTGGAAGAGCAGGAAGAAGGACGGAGGGATGGAGGAAAGGTGCTGATTCTTGCATTTTTGTAGAATGCCTCTCAAAGCCTTTCTTCATCCAGACCCTTTCCTTCTTGCCCCAGGCTTCCCTTGTCCCTTCAGTCCTTGAGTCTCCTGCTTTTGTGTATTACATGGACTGGTGCAGATCAATAAATGGTACTCTGAAACACAACGAAAGGGGATTTTTTTTTTTAAAAAGGCTACCGTCATCCCGCAGTCCACACCCACCACTCCTGTTAGCTTCATGAAAATAATCTGTCCAGGAGTTCCCATCGTGGCTCAGTGGTTAACAAATCTGACTAGCATCCATGAGGACACAGGTTCGATCCCTGGCCTTGCTCAGTAGTTTAAGGATCTGGCATTGCCCTGAGCGGTGGTGTAGGTCGCAGAAACAGCTCAGATGCTGTATTGCTGTGGCTGTGACATAGGCCAGCAGCTGTAGCTCCGATTCAACCCCTGGCCTGGGACCCTCCATATGCTGCCAGTGCGGCCCTAAAAAGCAAAAAAAAAAAAAAAAATCTGTCAAATTGCCTACCTCTCAGAGTCTCCATCACCATCTTTATCCTTGTTCCTCAAATGGGAACAAGAATAGGTATGAGTCAGTGTGTAAACACTGCCTATGGTCATTTAAAAAACGGGGTGGGGGGGCTACCATTAAAAGTTTATTGTGGCTCCTGATCTTTTTCTTCTCTTAAATCCTTTTTGCTCAGTCTATCTCCAAGCAGCAGTCTGACCCCCCGCCAAGTCGACCCCCAGACTTCGGTGATAACACAACTATCAGTTAAATGGTGTCACTCAAAAAGATATGTTGAAGTCCAGACCCCTAGTACCTTAGAAAGTGACCGTATTTGGAAACAGGGCTGTTGAAGATGTAACTAGTTAAGATGAGGGCCATCTGGAGTAGGGTGGACCCTTCATCTAATATGACAGTTGCCTTACTTGAAGAGGAGACGCATGGACAAGTGGGCAAAGGCAGAGACTGGAGTGATGCAGCTGCAAGTCAAGGGCCACCAAAGAGTGCCAGCCACCACCTGAGGCCGGGAAGAAGCAAGGAAGGAGTCCCCATAGAGGTTCAGAAGGAGCAGGGTGGCCCTACTGACACCGAGACTTTGGACTTCTGGCTTCCTGATCTGAAAGAGAACAGTTTTCATTGTTTTAAGCACCCTTTGTGTGTACTTGGTTATGGGAGGCCTGGGACTCCCAACAGGGAGCTTCAAATCTACCCCCGAACAAGAGCCTATCCAAAGGAACCATATGACTGATGTCAGCTGGCTCCATTTGAATAGAATTTTGGAAGCAAAACACCTGCACTTTCACCGGATTCCTGCCTACTTTTGGATGTCTTATCAAAAATCCAGAAACATTCAAAGATGCAACAGCTGCTCTCTTTTTTTCTAAGTCTAAAAAATAAGTTCTTGAGAGTTCCCGTTGTGGCTCAGTGGGTTAAGAACCCAAATAGTATCCACGAGGATGTGGGTTCAATCTCTGGCCTTGCTCAGTGGGTTAAGGATCCTCATTCAGTGGGTTAAATCCTGCAGTTGCAACTCCAACTGGACTACTAGTTCCTAGCCTGGGAACTTCCATATGCTGTAGGTGCGGCCCTAAATAATAATAATAATAATAATAATAATAATAATAATTTCTCGGGATCAGGGCAGAGTGACACAGACAGCAGGCAGAGGGAGAAGTGAAATCTCACAGTCAACCCTTCCCTATCCGTTGGGTGTTCTTGGTCAAGTGCGCTGCTCAGAGACCTGGCGGAAAGGCACTCATAGCACGCAGTTAGGGGACACACCGGGGATGATGAGGTAACAGAGAGAAGCTGGGACCAGCCCTAGGGCATGGGGACAAAAGGAGGAAACCGGGTTACTGGAGGTTATGGAAAATCGAGTCATGAAAGAACATACTCCTGGCAGCCCTCCCTCTTCCTTCTGAACTTGGTTTTTTCCTCTGCCAATTGGGGACCTGATAGGCTTATGAGAAGTTAACCTGGTAACTAATTACAAGGGACCCAGCACAGTGACTGGCAGAGAGGTGCGTCCTTTATAGACATCTCATCGATAGACAATGATGGACAGAGTGAATATTTTTATACACACACATAATAATTTTCTTTTTGTAAAAAAAAAGTCTCAAATGATAGACTTGGGTAAATTATACCTCCGCTCAGTGTCATAAAAAGTACAGAGGGAATTGTACAGCATATTAGAGATAATTAACTCCAAGTTGAATCAGGGCTGCCAGAATTCAGGAAGGATTCCTCTAGTCAATCTTGCCCTAAAAAGGCACCAAGACACATGTACGGAAAGGAAAATAGAAGCCAATTAATTCAAAACATTTGGTACCTTGTAGCCTCAAGAGGTTTAGATGGAAGCACTTGGGACTGTGACTGAAATAGCAAGTGTGTTGGTGGCACGTGGTAAGTTGGACAGAGCTGATTGGGCCACTACCCAGAGGAGTCCAAGGTGAGGTCCATTTTCAGGCACTGTGGACTCAAAAGGCAAAATGCCTTTGAGTCTCTTGGGAACTATGCTTGAATCTTTACCCAGTTGCAAGAGAGAAAAGAAGGGAACGGATTGGACACCTGCAAACATGTTGCGTGCTGGGCTAGCAGTCTTCTTCGCATGACTTCTGCAGATCCTCATAGCACCCAGGAAAGGCATCAGAGGAAACACACCCAGGGAGGGCAGGGGTCTGGTCCAAGGTCCCATCACACCTAGGTGGCCCAAGAGGAAGTCAAACTTAGGTTGTTTTCACTCTACACCATGTTATGGTTTCCACCCCATGACGAGTCCAACATGTTGACCCTACTTGTAACGTCTGGCCATAACAACCCTCATAGAAAAGAGATCAAGGAAGAAAACTTAGGAAGAAAAACTTAGGAAGGAAAAACAGGGAGCCTGTACGTTCCAGTTCTGCCTCTTCACTGAAGGTGGCTACCATCAAGTTTCGACGATTCAAATTCATATCTATTTTTTCCCATTTTAACGTCTGAGAAATCAGAGCATTAATTTACATAATTTACTTGTCACAGTTTGACAGTGGTTATTCTTTCTAGTGGTTCATAAAATAATGGTGTGCTTTATCATCGTTGGTGCCTTTATTTATGAAATATCATCACCTTCTTTTCTCCTGCATGAGTAACGGCCTGTTCACAAGTGAATCAGGGATCTCCTGCCCTCCTCCTGACCGACCCTCCTCCTAGGACCCCTTCCTCTTGTTCCATTTGCCTTGTCTTCCTAACTCTCCCCACCAGCTTGTACATATTTATACTGCGCACTGATGGTTGTCTTGTTAATACTCTGTCCCCTTTCCCCCTTGCAAACAGAATCCTGATTTGGATAGAAGTGTCCACCCATCAGGGATGGAGGGGTTATCCTATCCCATAGCAACTAGATGCCCAGTCGAATCACAGATAAGGTCATTTCTCTCTCTTGTGACTGGTTGGGGTTAGGCTTGCGAGCCAGCTCTAGTTTAAGAAAAAGCATGCCGGGAGAGAGGGTTGAGTTCTGGAAAAATCACCTTTTCTATAAACAACACAAGAGGAGTTCCCGTTGTAGCTCAGTAGGTTAAGAACCTGACTAGTATCCACAGGTCTGGAGGTTCCATCCCTGGCCTTGCTCAGTGGGTTAAGGATCTAGGCATTGCCTCGAGCTACAGCGTAGGTAACAGGTGTGGCACTCAGATCCAGTGCTGCTGTGGCTGTGACACAGGCTGGCAGCTGCAGCTCCAATTCAACTCCTACCTATCCTGGGAACTTCCATATGTCACAGGTGCAGCCCTAAAAGGACCAGAAGAAAATAATAATAATAACCTCTAAACACAGGTCCGAATATGCCTGGAACTACAGGCAACTATACAAAGACCATAAGGGAGATCCAGCCTCAGGATGCTTGGACTGGCAGAGCAGTGACACCTGGAAGACTCCCATTCTTTTTTTTTGCTTTTTTTTTTTTTTGCTTTTTAGGGCCGCACTCGCCATATATGGAGATTCCCAGGCTAGGGGTTGAATCAGAACTGTAGCCTTCAGCCTACACCACAGGGACAGCAACACCAGATCTGAGCCTCCTCTGAGACCTACACCACAGTTCATGGCAACACTGGATCGTTAACTCACTGAGCAAGGTCAGGGATCGAACCCGCAACTTCATGGTTCCTACTCAGATTCATTAACAGCTGCACCACAACAGGAACTCTGGAAGAGCCCTCCTCCACACATTCTAATGACATGGTTGAGCACTTCTGTGTCCCCAACTTCTCACCCTTGTACTTGAGAACGCCCAGTCAGGGAAGTCAGAAACTTCCTTATCATTCAAGCCACCTTGAGTTGGGTTTTCTATTATTTTCAGCCGAAAATATATGCACCGCCTCAAGCCTTTTCCTCTGGCCTGAACGTCTCCCCCTCTGGTTGGGTCCACGTCATCCTTCAGGTCCACTTCTGAGGTCACTCCCCGTCACCTCCTTGTGGGACACGCCTCCTGCCAGTCCATCCATCTTGTCCTGTTCTGTTTCCTGTTGAAAGCTTGGGATTCATTAAACCTCTCCCATTTAGGTACAACACCCTCCTCCCCAACGCTGGAATGCAGGCCCCTTGAGGGCTCCTCATCTCACTTCCTAGGACCTAGCCCAGTGCCTGGCACGTCGCAGGCACTCAAGAAATCATTTCCAGGAGAATGAGAAGCGGGGAGCTGGCATACTGAACCAGCGTGCCTTACTAGACATCACCTTTCAGAACCCTTCTTTCTCCTCCCGCTTTTCGGCTTCAGATTCCTTGTTTCCCTAGCTGCACAGGCTCCTTGGCTCACAGAGGCAACTTCCAGTCGATTAAACCTCCCTGGTACTTCCCCCTAATCGCTGCCATTCTCCCTTTGCACTCAGACCCTTAAAAAACAGACCACCAACATGGAAGCAGCTTCCTGGTCCGTAGCTGGTTTCTCCATCCAGGATTGATGCCTATGTTCCCAAGACTGAGATCCCGGGCACAGGACTGGAAAGGCTTTCTCATCCCTCTGGTCCACCTGATCTGCTACTGAAGAGAAAATCTCACGTTGGTAACGGCCAAGAATTCCTCCAAAGGTTGAAATTGCAGCTAGACCAGGAAAGGGATCTGCCATAGGCGGTGAGTGGAAGACATAGAAGAGAACCTCAGTTTCCTCTCTTCAGATTCCAAGATCTTTTCAATACCTCTTACTTCTCTTAGATGGAGACGGAAAACTGGGGTCAGATCCCTGAGTTGCCATTACCTCCCAGTAACCTAGAGCATGTCATTTAAATGCTGTGAGCCTCAGTTTCCCCATCTGCACATTGGTGCACTCAGCCAGACTCGTGTGTGTGTGTGTGTGTGTGTGTGTGTGTGTGTGTGTGTGCGCGCGCGTGTATTTCTTAGAAGACCATTCAAGGGCTGATATAATGCTTATAAAAACACCAAAGCATCTTCTTCTCTAAGGACAGGTTTAGGGGTCAGTCTAAATCAGGCATTTTAAATTTTGACCTCTTATAAACACGCATCCCTGCCCTTAAAAGATGCTTGACCTGGAATTCCCATTGTGGCTCAGTGGGTTAAGAACCAACATAGTGTCCATGAGGATGTGGGTTCGATCCCTGGCCTTGCTTAGTGGGTTGAGGATCCAGCATTGTTGCATGCTGCAGCATAGGCCACAGATGCAGCTCAGATCTAGCACTGCTGTGGCTGTGGCATAGGCTGGCAGCTGCAATTCCAATTCGGCCTCTATCCTGGGAACTTCCTTATGTTTCGGGTGCATCTGTAAAAAGAAAAAAAAAAAAAAAGATGCTTAACCTGAAGCATCTGTCATCTGCTTGCCTCCTCTACTGGGCCATCTCCCCTAGCTCCTGGACATCTCTGGTGCCTGCGGCTGATCTGTTAGCTGCTCACTGGTCCCCAGAGCAGAGAGATCTGCCCTCTACCCTGATCTAGGACACCATGAAATATTTAAGCAGCTCTGACAACAGATAACTTATTTTGACTGGATTCTGCTAGGATAGTGGGTTAGGTTACAGATGAGAGGTTTGACCAGCTAAGAGAAGTCAGAGGTCTGGAGCAGGGCAGCCTGCAACGTGGGAAATGAACACTAAAAAATAAATCGCAGCTTCGGATGTCACTTTTTAAACAAATGTAAGCTTTGCAAACTCCAACTTGCTGCAGACTCCTGAAGAGGTGGCCGAAGCCTAAGAACCAATTCCAGAGAGTAAAAGGTTGCAATCCTTAGAGTCATAAAGATCTGGGTTCAAATCCAGCCTGACCACTTTCTAGCTCCATTCCTCTGGTGGGTTACTGAGTTGTCCTG
Organism: Catagonus wagneri; assembly: GCA_004024745.2. Lineage (NCBI taxonomy): Eukaryota > Metazoa > Chordata > Mammalia > Artiodactyla > Tayassuidae > Catagonus > Catagonus wagneri. Next base: position 111,998 of record PVHT020000165.1, on the reverse strand, counting down.
AAACTCGGTTTCTCTATCAAGTTGTGGAAAATAAGACTCACCTCTCAAGGTTGCCGTGAGGTTAAATGTGATGAGATTATTCAGAGGTACCTGGTGGTGCCTATTTTATGCAAGTTTCCCCCTCTCATCCAATCCAGGGCATCTTATCTAGGTCAGCTTTAGGAGACAGGGAGGCATTATCTGATGGATATAGAGTCACGCGGCACTGGAACTAAATTCACTCCATCCAGACACTTAGAACATACCCTACACTCCTAGAATTTCTTTACTATTGACCTCATTCCCCCAAAGGGATCTGAAACAGTTTACTATAAAGCATGTTCGCATGCACTACTGTTAATAAAATAGGAGTAGGAACAATAACAGCTAATGTTTACAGAGTGCTTCCTATATACCAGGTGCTAAGTTAAGTGCCTTACTCACGTTAATGTTTTTCCAAAGATGAAAAAAAAAAATTACGCTGGCAAGCAGGTGAAAACAGTTCTGCTAAGCATTTGTAGCCCATTTCTGGCTTTAACGGCAGCACAACCCCAACTTCTGGGTCATGGTTATAAAATAAATTGTTTCGATGGCAGAAAAAAATAAGGGGATTGGGGCTAGGGAGCTTTAGAGTCATAATAACAAGAATAATTTTTCCTCTAGGAGTCCCAGCAGTAAAAGTGTTTCTGTAGCTTGGAGTTCACAGCAGCCATAAAACCTAAATGTCAGCAGCTCCCGTGGTGTTGGATCACGTGCTACCCGCTTACAGCCACCAGCTCTGACATCCGGGCCAAGCATCTCAGGTATTTTTTTATCCTCTTCATCATCTTCTCCAGCCAGTGTTATGACGAAGTCTTTCCAAGCAAATGTTACAACTTCAAAGCCATTCACCTCTCACCCTTGTGTTTCCCTCAGGGGCCCCCGAAAGGCCAGTGATATACCATTAAATAATCCATCAGATTATGGCCAGTTTGCACAATGGATACTCACACTGCAGGAGAGAAGCCTGTGGTGAGGACCTAAGGTCTCTCTGAGCTCCCTGGTGGCCCATTCCCAAAGGGAAGCTCGGTGAAGTCAGAGGGAGCTCTTCTTCCCTAAAGGAGGAAGCATACACTCTAGGGTCGGTCCTTTGGCTTGGCTCCTTTGAAGTGGGCGCCATCTAACCGGCTTTGGGCTGATTGTTTGCATTTTACCCTCTGGCTGTGGCTTCCATGATGTGAACACAGGATTGGTCGGCTCCACTCAGTGTACAATGCCCGGAGGATTTGACAGCCCCTGGGCTCCCTTCCCATCACCCCCAGAATGTACCAGGCTCTGTCTACATGCCCAGATTCCACACACGCCGTTTCAAGGAATCTTGACCAGTCTCCTGTGAGGCAGACAGTACAACCCCACTTTGATAGATGAAGAGATAAGGTGAGCTGTCCAATCGCACAGCCTGCAAGTGGCAGAGCCCAGGCTAGACTCCAGGTCTCCTGACTTCATTGTAGCTTCAGAGAGGGACAAAGACGGGCTTAATCACACACAGGGACACAGGGAGCATGGGTCACAGAGCTGGGACTCAAACTCAGGTCTCTAGACTCCAAGATCAGCTCTCAGCCCGCGACACTGCACAATCTCCTGGTTTCGACGCATTCGTGTAATAAATATTTGCTGCCCACTTGCCAGGCATCAGAAGCTATTGGAGGTCCTGAGGATGCAGCTGTGAGCAAAACAGACAGGATCTGTGTTTCTTGGGCTCACCTTCCAGTGGAGGAGACAGGCTCTAAATAAGGAAGCTGATAAGCTAACACAATCATCGTGGCTGGGATGAGTCTCACGGAGGAAATATGCAGGGGCAGTGCAGGGAAGAAGGAGTGAGAGTAAGGGGTCACTGCTGTAGGCAGGAGGTCAGGGAGGGCTTCTCCGAGGAGGTGACATTATCTGAGAACTGCATGACAAGTAGGAGGCAGACATGGAAGAGTGAACAGGACGGGGCAGGGCCTGGAGGTGTGAAGGCACCGTGACAGGTACTGATACAAGGTAGTGTAGCTGGAAGGTCATGAATGAAGACAAGAAGGGCTCAGGGTGAAGTTGGCCTCGGGTTGGCCAGAGGACTTGAGGGGCTGAATAGTTTCCTTTGAACAAACCAGAGACCCTGAACGTTTTAGGCATGGAGGTGACACGACTAGATTTGCGTTTTAGAAAAATTACTCTTAGCCTTTGCTGCTGTGTGTGTGCGTGTGCCTAGGGGGTGGGAGTGGGGGGCGTGGGGGGAGTGGGGGCTGAGGGTGTTACGGGGGGATCAAAGAAGCCAGTGAGATGCTGCTGTGGGGGCCCCAGAATGTCTGGCCTAGGGTGATGGTAACAAAAATGGAAGAAGGGGGCAGATTTGGGTCACGCTTAAAAACAAAATTATCAGGACCTACGGATGGCTTGAAAGTGAGCAGCAGCGGAGGAGGAGGTGTTCGGAACGACTTCCAGGCTCCAGCTCAAGCACACCAGGTACAGAGCAGGCCTTCTATTTTAGGGCTGTTCGAACAGGACTGCGAGGGCGGGGCTGGTGGAAGATCAAGGGCCCCACTGCGAGGCTTGAGTCTCAAGTCCCGCCCTGCAGCAGGAGTCCTTCCAGCAGCAACCAGACCCCTCCACCCACGGAGCCAGCAGATTACAATCCCCACTGTGCCCGGAGCCTTCCGGGAGCCTCAGCCAGCCCGGCCCTGCCGCAGCCAGGGCACTGCACTCTGTAGATTGGGTTCCTGGAAAAACTGTTCAATTATTGATAAGGAGCCCTCCTGACATCATTGAAAGACGATGAGGCTCTCTCCTCCTCGCTTAAGTAATGCCTCTCCGGCCTGCAGGTCCCGGTGCTCCAGCCCCACAGCTGGATTATGGGAGAAGCAGGGGGAGGGGGCAGTGAAACAGTTGAAAGTGGTCATAAGAGAAGCACTCAGCACATTATACTAAGAATGACAATACTGTAATAACTAACATTTTCTGAACACTTACTATGTGCCAGGCAGGGCTCCTAGGAGCCCCATGCTTCTTAAGGACTCTAAGAGAGAAGTGCTATCATTATTCCCACTGTACAGGTCAAAAAACGGAGGCAAACGTAAGTTGTCCTAGGTTATCTGGCTTGCAAATGGCGAAGCCAGGTTTCAACCCCAACAGTCTGGCTCCAGAGTCTCTGGAAACCCCCATTGCTCTGAACTATCTCCATGTGCCAACCCAGTGGGGAGCTGGAACTCTCAGCAGAGGGGGCTGCTCTGTCTTTCTTCATTTAAAATGAATTCATTAGAGAGAACGACGTGGGAAACATTTAACTAAGCTCCCATTTGGGGCTTATATTCACTACTTTGCTTCATTTGATTTACTAGCCCCCTATGAAACTGGGAATCTTCTGGTGCCTTTTTTTTGTCTTTTTTTTTTTTTTTTTTTGCCTTATCTGGGGCCGCACCCGCGGCATATAGAGGTTCCCAGGCTAGGGGTCTAACAGGAGCTGTAGCCGCCGGCCTTCACCACAGCCACAGCAACGCGGGATCCGAGCCGCATCTGCAACCTACACCACAGCTCACGGCAACGCCGGATCCTTAACCTACTTAGCGATGCCAGGGATCAAACCCGCAACCTCATGATTCCTAGTCGGATTCGCTAACCACTGAGCCACAACGGGATCTCCTCTTCTGGTGCCTTTTTTTCAAAAAAAATTTTGGCCACAGCATGGAAGTTCCTGGGCCAGGAATGGAATCTGAGCCACAGCTGTAACCTACGCCACAGCTGCAGCAATACCGGATCCTTAACCCTCTGTGCCACAGTGGGAACTCCTTGTCATGCCTGTTTTACAGAAAACTGAGGTTATGAGATATAAAAGGTTTTATCAAGGGCTAGGCAGCTAGGAAAGGATAGACCTGGAATTTGACCCTGTCATTTAACTCCAAGAGCAGAGACGTCTAACTTCACTGCATGGCTACGTATATGCATATTTTATCTATAAAGTGCTCAAGTTCATTGAAAAGAATCTTCTTGTTTGGACACAAAGCTATGAGGCACATCCAGTGAAGTGGACCTTCTGAGTGTGTCCATCCCCACAGAGAGCTCAGTGCAGATCCAGCTCAAATTCCTGCTGCTTCCATGTTTTCCTTTCTCTGATCTTACGGGTGTGCCTGTCTTTTCATGGCCTCAGAAGCAAGGAAGCTAGACCCTAGACCCATTTCTCTAATCTTCCATCAACTTTACCGCTTCCAAATATTCTATTGTGGAGTTCCTGACGTGGCTCAACAGAAACAAATCCGACTAGGAACCATGAGGTTGAGGGTTTGATCCCTGGCCTTGCTCAGTGGGTTAAGGATCTGGCGTTGCCATGAGCTGTGGTGTAGGCCACAGATGTGGCTTGGATTTGGCATTGCTGTGGCTGTGGTGTAGGCTGGCAGCTTTAGCTCTGATTCAGCCCCTACCCTGGGAACCTCCATATGCTGCAGGTAAAGCCCCAAAAAATGAAAAAAAAAAGAAAAGAAAAGAAACAAATATTCTGTTCTTTCTCTTTATTTTGCTGTCTTCAACTGTTTTCAGTATCCCTCCTCTTCTCCTCCCTTGCTTCTTTCCTTTGTTGTTCAAGCAATGACATTTACGGAGGACATGCCCAGCAGCTGCAGCTTTGGTGGTACACAAAGATCACCAAGAGCAGGGCCTCACGGCCCTGCTCAACTCCCAGACCTGCCCTTGACTAGGTCTGTGACATTGGACAAGTTCTTTCCCACTCTCAGCCTCAATATCCTCATCTGTAAAATGGGTTCACCATACAATCCATTCCACATGGGCTGCCACAAACAGAAAAGCTGGTCTTGGCTGTGAAAGTGTGTGACTTGGAACGTGGTATGCAACCCGTGCTCAGTGAATGTTGATGAACACTGAGACTCTGGGAGAGAGAGGAGATAGAAGAGTCAGGGTCAGGTGCTGCCCTTCAGGAGCTCTCTGCGTAGAAGGGGAGATAGGGCAGAAATCAACAAGGCAGGCTGTGACATCGGGTGCAGGAAAAGGCACTTAAAGGCATTGTCATGGAAACGCCCTAGGTTCTATTGGACAGCCTAGAAACACACTCCTCACTCTCTCTCTCCATCTCTCTCCCTCTCCATCTCTCTCTCTGAGGGGTCAGGCAGATGTTTTTCTAGGCCAGATTCGAATCTGCCCTGAATCCTCAGTAAAATAGGGCAGAAGGTAATGAGCAGGAATTGAGGTGATACTACCTGTAATTGAGGCCAGCAGGTTTAGAGGCAGCAGAAAGCTCCCTCGGGCTGGTCTCATCCATGGGCAAGAGCCAGAAGTTCAGATCTGCCCTAAGTGCCCACTCTGCCACTTCCTACCTGAGTGACTTTGGACAAGCATCCCACCACCCGAAAGCCTTGGGCCCATCACCCATAAAATAGAGTGAACGGTAAATTTTTCTATAATCAGGGCTGCTATGAGGATTGAGGGAACTATGTGCAAGTTCAGGGCAAATGGAATAAGCAGCACGAGGACCAGCTTTTTCACTTTTGTTCTCATTTTTGTTGAGTGTGGGGTGTATTGGGGGCTCTTCTGAGACAGGTGTCTTTTATTGGCCTTTTCAAATTTTGTGAGCTCCCTTTGCAGAACAACTAAAGGGTAGGCACTTGACCATTTCATGTTTCCAGTATTCAGAGGAAACTGTCAAAAATAGGTGGAATTTGAATCAATGGGAACAAGCCAATTATGAGAGAGCCAGAGTCCTGCATCCAATTTAGAGTTGAGTTCAGAGGCATCGTATGTCCCACCCAGTCTCATGGTCATATTACAAGGGGGTGGGGGTGGGGTCGGGGTGGGGGGTTGAGAAGGATATCCATGGGTGCTTTAGTTGACAGCAGCCCTCAAACTGGGATGAGTACCCTGAACAGGCCAGCACCATCAGTGGTGTTCTGGGTTTCACAAAGCACAAACACACAGAGAGGCTCCACTGAGCTCATTCATGCAGGCAGCTCATGCATATGCATGAAGTTACTGTTCAATAACCAATCAAAGGACACCTTCTGAGCAGGAAAGGAAAGAGCGTTAAGCCAGGGAAGCAGAACTCTGCTCAAATCCAGGTTCTGCCTCTTTCATCTCCCTGAGCCTCAGTTTCTTCATTTGTAAAAAAAAGAAAAAACACAGGGATAATAACTGGGGCTGTTGGGACAATTAAATTAGAGAACTGATAGGAAAATGACCTGACACAGCACTTAGAAAGCGACAGGGGCTTAATAAATGCCAGTTAAATTGGAATCTGCTGAGGACTCAGGGGACATAAAGATTTAACGAATTTTGGGGGGAAATCCCATAGTATGTCAGTCTCATGTCAGGTACTGGGCATACGGAGATGAATAAAACATACCATTGTGGGGTCTGTATTTTAAACAGTAGGACCCACGCAGACAAACATCAGGAGAGATATCACAGAAGTGAAATTTATGTCAGGCTTGAAGGACATGAGTGAGTTTATAGTCAGAGACACTGCTAAGCTTGCAAAGTCCTCTGTGACTGTTTCTGGCTTTTAAGAGCATAAAGCCATAGAGAAAAAATGGGATCCAATAGTCAGCTTAATCTGAATTGCTTGAGAGACTCCATCCAAAGTGTGGAGGAACTGAAAGTGATGTCAGGTGCCCAGTTTGGCCCTCCTGAGTCTAGTCATGTACCAGCCACCCAAAGCCACAATCCCAGGACCAGGCCACCATCACTAAGATCCTAAACTTCTCTTTGCTTTTGAATCTCCAGTTCCAGGGGGGCAACAACCTCTCTGTGGTTCTAGTTGAGAATCAGTGTTCCGGAAATCTTCCCTGTGCCCGTCCGGACACACGCTCTGCACCCCTTGACCCTTCTCTGTGTCCAGAGAGGCTGATCTTGGATGGAATCAATGGAGCCCCTTACCATCTAGTTCCTGGTTGGACTCAAACAATGGGGAGCCTGAACAGGAGGTAGGGAAGAGAGAGAAAAGTGAGGTTTATTCCCCTGTCTCCACCTCGCTAGGCTTTGTGGGTTGGCTGAGCCCCTCTAGCAAAAGCCACAGCTCTTTTGCCAGGTGGAAATCTCCCCACAGTACTCTGTCTCAGGGTTCAGGTCACCACTTTGTCCTCTCTGCCTTCAGGCCTAGGGGAGGTGACAGCACTCAGCTATTACCAGCCCCGGAAAACCGCACTATCTTTGTAGTCCCCCCCACACCTTTGTAAATAACTCTTTTATTAACCTCTCCTCCAATTGCCTAATTTGAGCATGCCATCTGTTTCCTGCCAGCCCCTGACTGACACCTCCAGGTTCTCAGCCTAGAGATCTCTTTGCTCTGCGCATATATTTTTCTGGACCAGTAGAAAATAAGGCTGGAAATTTGGCCACGAGGAGGTTGCCCTTCCGAATCTTTGCACATCCCGTTTGCTCTTTGGTTTGGCCCAGCCACAGTCACTTTTCTTCCCAGTTCTAAGGAAAAGTGGTTTTCAAGCCTAATCTGAGACAGGGAACCTCAAATGTGCATGTGGATGGAATTCACATGAACCACCAGCGTCTATTGATCTACCACGCATGATGTTTCTCAGAATTAATTTGCAATTACCATGCCGAGCCCTCAGGAGAACACCTGGTATATAGTAGGCACTCTTAACCTTATTTGGTCATATCACTTGCTTGACTTTATTCCCTAACGATTCACAGATTCACACACATATTATCTCAAACATCCATTCTGTCACCTTGTCGTTTTACGTCTGCAACTGTGTAGAAATATAATTCACATTTTTTAACTTCTATGATAGAGGGTGGGATTGACAGAGTGGCTAGAGAAGCTTACTCTACACACTCTCTGCCTTATTCACTTACCAGTTTTGACCTTGAACCAGTTACTTAAGACTCCTGTTTACGGCAATCTGCTCATGTGTGAATTGTATACAATAACGGTACCTACTTCTTAAACTTGTTAGGATTAAATGAGTTGGCTGTGTAAAGCACTTATACATGCCTATTATGACTACACACTTATTTAATCCTCATCAGCACCCCTGAGGTCTGTCTAATTCCAAAGCCTGGTTCTAGCACACTGTTTGTGTGGCCATGGGGATTATGCTGGGGACACAGCTTGAGAAGGGGTGTAACAAATTATTAATAATGGCTGCCATGTGTTGGGTTATTACCATGCTTGCCAGGAACTATGCCAAGCACCTGACATACATTATCTCAATTTCAACATCCAACGATGCAACATGGAAGCCATTATTAACTTCATTTTACATGAGGAAACTGGGGCCCTAAGGGTTAAGTTACACACATAGGGTCTTGCATATTAAGTGGCTCTGGCAGGATGGAATCCTAGTCTCCCCTGACTCAGATATTTGCATTCTTAAACATCAGGTCCTAACAGTACCGCACTTCTCAACAGACAAAACTCAGGGATCCTACAGAAGCCCGTCTGGGGGGGACTCTGCATTGCGAACTCCGTCTTAATAAAAACCAGACTGGCATCCTCTGTTGCAGCAGTAAGATGCGTGGCTTAGCACTGAGGCTGGCAAATGCAGCGTGTGATGTAATCTATTCCATTACTGAATGTGCAGTAGCTTGTGTTAAAAAAAAAAAAAAAAGGAAAGCAAAGAATGGGGGAAAAGAGACTGTAGAAATGGAAGGAAAACAGGAGGCCCAGAACCCAGTCAACTGAAAAGCAGCAGCTGGCACTATCAAAGCTGACCACGGTGGCCATCAAACAGGGGGCAGAGGAGGAGCTTAGCTGTTGAGGCATCACCATCCCTGCCTGTGGGACAACAAGGGATGAGGGCACTTTGACAAGGCCCAGTTCAGCCGAGCTCCCACAGCCAGGCCCAGCTGTACAGGCAGTGTCACCGCCTCAGAAGAGACCATCTGGGGGGACAAGAGCCCCAGTATACAGTCTACCGTCTGTGTGTGCTGTCATCATCGAGCTCTGCCTCCACTGGCCGCCGGCACCAAGGCAAGAAGAGACTAGCTCCTTTCCCCTTTAAAGGCCTTCGTGCAAGGAGGAGAGATGGACAGAAAGCAACAAGAAAATATGATCTGGCTTCATCCAAAGTAAAAGGGGGTTGGATAAAGGACAATGTGTGTCAAATTCAGCATGAAAGATACTGGGGCAAGACTGATGAGGTAGGGGCCCTCCTAAGACAGAAAGCCAATAAGACTTAACAGCAGTGACTGCCATCATGGAAGGCTGAAGTCTTGCTAGAACCATCTCCATAGTAGGCTGAAATCTTCTGGCCGGGCCGGCCTGAAGTCTGTAAACCAACTATAATGGAAAAAATAAAAATCATTAAAAAAAAAAAAAATCTTGAGGCCCTGAACTCCATACCTAACTCTGTGTCTTGGCCGGACTTCCAGCCACCAAGGCTCTGCTCTGTGACTCCGCCCCTGGGCCAGGGGAAGAAGTTAGCTGACCCAAGGTAAACCAATCAGAATCTCCCTAGAAGGGACACTAAGATGATGCCGGGCACAAAGTAGGTGCTTATTTTATATCGAACTGAATCTTTCTCTGCACTTGGAATTAAGATTAGGCAACTGGTTTCTGCAAGGCTGGCACTGAGCGACCCCTAACCCAGAAGCTAAGGCAGCCAGGATCTGCAAACGGATTGAACACTGTACTGGGGGAAAAGGAGGAGGAGTAAGAAGCAGAAAGGAGAGGGGTAGAGGCAGAAAGAGACAAAACAGGTTTCCAGAATACACCCCTGTGCCCTTATGAAAATATTCCACCCTCCTTTCTCCTTGAGCTAGCTTGAGTGGGTCTTGATATTTAAAACCAAGTCAATTTAACCAAAACAGCATGTCTCCTTGAAGTCCTTCCCCAAAGGGATTGGTGCAAATTCCTGTGAACTCGAAGTATTTTTAGCAGCATACACTTGGATAACTTTAGTCTTTGTCTGACCTGCACACTGAGGGAGGTAGGAAGGTGGGATGGCACTCTGGAGCCTCACTGCCTGGCTCCCAAACCTTGCTCCTGCCCATCCATCCTGCCACCTAGGTCAGATGAGCTAACTTTTCTGAAACCTCAATTTCTTCCCCTGCAAAACGGATGTCATATTAGCAACCACCTCCGTGTGTTATTTTGAAAATATAAAGTGCTTTGCACAGTACTTAGCACATGGTTAGTACTAAATAAGTAAAAATAACGTATCCAATACACTGAACAAGCAGGAGTCCTGTTTTCCTGTTGTCTCCTGTTTCACTTTGAACCTATGCATGGTCTGCAATCTCTTCCTCAACCCCAGAATGAGATTATGAGCAGCCCCATGAGTTTTCTGAGCAGTGTTAGGTAATAAAAGCTCCTGTGGTCACTTTAAGTCAGAGACAACTGCTTCAATTCATTACTTACTTCTTCTCCCCTCTTTCCGCCAGGGACTCCTGCCAGCAGAACCCTGTGGGTTTGGTGTATCTGCTCCTCCACTCTCTTGCGAACCTATTTTCTGGTTCCCTCAAAGTTCACATGGGAATAGAGAAGGCAAAGAGGAAGGATAGGAAAGTTCTCAATTGTCTGGCAATGTCAAAGTCTGGCTTTACCCTCTCTGAGTCCGCCAGATATTTGAAGTTGACAGTTTTGCATCCAGATTTTCTGGAGATGCTCCTGCTGGACCACCTATGATAGCAAATTCAGGCTTTCCCTTTGGCTAGCCAGCACCCCCTCCAAATGACCTCTTCCTTCAGGACAGGATCCCTTTTGTAATGACCGCAGGCTAACATTTTTACTGCTGTACTGAGTGTAACAGTTCCCCAGCCCCCCAACACCTGGCCCCCATTTCACCTACCTCTGACCTGCCATCATAGGGCCACATCCCTTCTTTGCTGCCACCAGCCACTGTAGCTTCCGTGAGCACAAGTCAGACCCAGGCCCACCGCATCCTTCAGCTGCAGGGCGCACAAAACAGGCTCTCTGAGAGTCCCAGTGGGCTAGGGCTGAGGGTGAAAGCACAAATTCCTTCTCCAAAGAAGGCTTCACAAAATCTTCCCCAATGTCAGTAACCCATACTTTTCTGCGCTCCAGAGTGGTGAAGAGCCTTGAGAAGGGGGTTCGAATGGTTTTTGGAATTTTCTTTCGTAAATTCTGCCCTTGGCTGGCCTTGCCCCTCATGTGGAATGCAGCAGCTCTCAGACTTTTGGTGCCTCCACTAGAACTTGAGTTTGAACCTCCCGTTAATAATAAATCGACATGTACAGCTAAACTTTACGTTCCCCAAATGCGATCAGATGCATTATCTCGCCCATTCCTCACAGCAACTCTGCCAAGGTAGCTATTCTGCAATTCCTGTTTTTCTGATGAGGAAACTGAGGTCACAGAGAGGTCAAAATCTTGCGATTGAGACCCAGTTGGTGCTATCTACCTGACTCCTTTCCACTGCAGCACACAGCATATCAGGGCTCTGTGCTGCCTGGCACCTGGGCTGTGGGCCTTCCATGGCCCCAGGACACTTGTGACCCATGGGATGTCCTAAGAGCCTGGCTAGAAAGGCAACAGCCTTCTGAATACAGAGCTAAAACACAGACGGGAGACTTCCTCAGAGCAGATCAAGGCAGGCAGCCCTGTGACTAGCAGCTGGGTTCAGAGAAGCAGCCAAAGAAAAGCCTTGCTTCCTTTGCACATAAAGCATCCATTCTCAGCCATCACACTGGCACAGACACTCACAGACCAGAGCCTCAAAGGACCAGACAATGAAACAGACACAGGCAAGAGCAAGAGATTTTTTTTTCCTTTCCAAATGCAAAACTTAGATATTACTCAACACTCATATACAATTTGCATATGAGCTGACATTTTTATAGGAAAGGCAGAGATTTCTCATGCTAGAGTTGTGGGGCAGATGGCTGGGGGAGGTGTCTATAAAGACAGCTTTATAGCCTGTGGCCACTTTCTCATGGTGATCAGCGCGTGGGCCAAAAATACACCAGGGCCCTTTCCCCCCATGTTCCTTGTCTTCTACCCATTGTCATCTCTCCTCTCCCCTTCTCTCTATTATTGATCATTTCTAGCGGTCAGCACTGAGCTAGGCACAGGGATGCATGATATGCAAATTTGCCCCCCAGGGGCTCCCAGTCAAGGAGAGGAGACAGGAGAAGAAGAGCTAACGATGGAAAGGCAGGATGATAAAATAAAGATGGAGATGCGTGCAGAGTGCTGTGGTACCCCAGGGTGGGGGAAGGGAAGGTGGGATAAAGGAAGCGTGGATTTTCAAGGTATTTTCATGACCGATACTGATGCACCAGACATAATAGTTTCCTAACCCATCAGAAGAGATTCCAACCTTTACACAGAATGGGGATGATTTTTAGTCGTGGTGGACTAAAAGCTTCACAGAGGAGACGCCTGAGCCAGAGTCGTGAGGGCTTGGTCGTTAGGCAAACAAACTTCGAGAGCAGGGGCGTCAGGGGAACTATTGACACGTCTTTATCTCAGGCTCCTCAGAGTCCCAGAGTGGTCAGGAGGTGTTTGTTGAATGAATGAATGAATGAACGAATGAAGTGGAGGCAGTGTGATGGGAAGTCATAGAGGATGAGACTGAGGAGCAGCAACAAGGCAATAATGGAGCTGCCATTGATTGCAGTCTACTGAGTGCATCCTGCCTGTCACAGGGAGAGAACTGCCAAGATTAGAGGGGCGAAGATATACGTAAAACACCTAGAACGGTCCCTGGCACACGGTAAGTGTTATCTCAGTGTTCATTATTATTAACCCAAAGTTATAGATAAACATGTTGAAACTCAGAGAAATAAGATAACGGTTCGGACAGCCAGCCCTGTATGACACCAAATCCCATTCTCTGAGCCCATACCCTGCAAGGAAGTAGGACTCTTTCACTTAAGTGAATCGCACTATACACATTTGGGGAGGAAAAAACGCAACACTTTAACAGTGGCCTGTTCCCTGGAGTAACTGTGGGGCAGATGCCAAAATGTACAGTTCGCCTCACTTATCTCTGTTCCTACGGGCCTCTCAGAGCCAAAGCGTCTCTGTGTGATTTCCACACAAGGATCCTAAAATGCAAACCTCTACTCCAACTGGGGCTCAATCAAAGAAACTGCAATCTGGTCCAGCAATGAAAGCTAAACCGTCTTACTATACCACACGCGTCCAATGGGCAAGTGAAAGCATTTGCAAAGGGTGTTTTTCACAATACACATTGCAGTGCAAGCCATAGAACGTCGCAGGGTGCAGTTGTGCTGTGTACAGCTTCCAGGTTGAGGGATGGTGAGCTGGTCTTTGGTTAAAGACCCTAGGCTTGGAGGTCATTCTCATGCCCCCTTGGTCTTTGGAGTGCTTGGAACTTTCTGATTCTCAGTGGTCAAAGCACCTGGATTTGGCCTGAAACCCTATATTGGTTTTCTCATCTGTGGGAACGCAATGCAAATCAAATGGACCCCACTCTACGGTCTTATGGATGCTGCCTCCTGGTTCTTTCTGTAATCTTTGGACCCCAGAAATGAAGCCTCCATAGTAGAGCTGGAAGTTTCTCTCCAGGACAAGAAGGAGCTTTGGAGCTGAGACCATTTCTTTCAACAATCTGAACATCAGCATTCAATGGAGTATAACAGCCATCATTGCCTGGATCCATATTTCTAAACTGATCCAGCCTGACAGGCACCAAATAACATCCAATTTTTACCCAATGCTGCAAGAAAGAAGAGAAAAAGAAAATCAGGCTTCTTCATCATTTGTTTGTCATGCGCACATCTTATGAATATTTTTCTTGTTGTCTCCAACTCCAAAACACATTCTGGGACTAATTATTTTTTAACTAACTCATCAGCATGTTTCATTCATAAATTGGGATTTATCAGTATAGCACATGAAAGGAGAGAACTTATTATTATTTTAATTTGGTTAATATGCAAAATCGCGCTATGTTTGTAATGACCTGCTTTCAGTGAATAGAGGCAGGCTGGAAATAGTAGCAGCTTCCCCTAATGAGGGTGCTGGCTCCCAGCCCCAGCTGTTCACCGGGGGACACTCGAAGTGCTCCCTGACCTATCAGTACACGTGTTCCTCCAGTGAAGAGGCAGGAGCGATTTCCTCAGCAGGGGAAAACCTGAACGCCTTGTGTTTGCTCTGCTGATGGAACCCGTTTTACTCGCTTTGTCAGTGGGAATCAAAAGCCTGGGGCGTGGGGGTGGAAGACGGTGGGAAGGAGTGTTCGCTTTTGTTGGCTATAAGACACAATCACACACACACACGCACGCACGCACGCACGCACACTCACACCCTGAACCTGTCAAGAGTAGGGCTCAAATCTGTTAATAAGAGATTCCACCTTAATCTAGAGATTCTGGTCTTTCTCACCCTATTGTGCCTGCCAACCCGTGTGCAGCTGGCCTGCCATGCAAATAAACCCTCCATTCTGAGGTCCCCTGATAAAGGGATTTGTTTATCAGCCCGACCTGAGTATCCATTTGTTCCTGCAAATGAGCGGCTCCTCCCAGCTCTTACGCACCCTGATTTAGAGCCACGGAGGCAGGTTCCCCTGGTTTATCAGGAGTCTGGACCCTCTCCCCACCTCCAAACCCCAGGTCAGGCTTTGAACCCCTCCGGCCTGAGGAACTGCCCTGGCCTCACCCAGGAGTGCAGCGTGGGGAGGGGTGGGAGCTGGAGTCGAGCTGGCCTTCCTGTGACACTGCGGAGCAGCGTCCAGCTGCATTCTTTCTGTCCAGCCCTGGTGCCAGCCTGCCGAGGACTCCGCCCGGGGACATCCTGATGTGGCACATTCTCGAGTCAGGCGCTGCTTTTGTGTTTTTAAAGGAGGACATTTCTTCTTCTGGGTTTTTTGGGTTTTGTTTTTTCTGTTTGTGTTGAAATATTTTCGTCTAGGAGCCATTTTTTAATGATTTTTATAATTGAAGTATAGCTAATTTGTGTTAATTTCAAATGTATAGCAAAGTGATTCCGTTATACGTTCCATATGTATTTATGTGTGTGTGTGTGTGTGTGTGTGTGTGTGTGTGTGTGTATATATATATATATATATATATATATATATATACACATATATTCTCTTTCAGATTCTTTTCCCTTATAGGTTATTACGAGAAATGAGTATAGTTCCCTGTGCTGTACAGTAGGTACTTGTTATTTTATATATAGCAATGTGTATATGCTAATTTATCCCTTTCCCCCCAAGCTATTTTTAAATTATGAAAGAAATATACATGCTCGTTGTAGAAAATTTAGGGAAAGCAGAAAACTCTCCATTAAAAAATCTAAATCCCACTGCCAAGAGACAACCAGCACGTACACTCACATGTCCTTTGTGCCTGGACCCCTCAGCCTGTGAGAGAGTGAGCAGTCTGGGCTTCCTCTATTTGTGAAGCAAATACTAAATCAGAATGGAAAAAAAAAAAAAAAAACTGTGATGTATTTTAAATATTTACATGCAACAATCAGAGTCACATGATATTAGCAAGACTATCTGTGACTATGTGTGACTATTCAGAGTATTCCTATGATTAACTATATTTAGAGATCGTGTCAAAAATCTAAATTTGAGAGCTTAGGTGAACATGAGGCCCAGTCAACTCGTTCTCCTTTGTCCCCTACCCCACCTCCACGAATCTTGTGCATGTGTATTTGTGTTTATATTATATTTTAAATCATTCTCCCTCACATTTTTATATTAATATTACTTTGGTCACACTTTTACAAGTCAATAAAATTCTTCTGCAACAAGGTTTTGATGGCTACTCAGCATTCCATTATGTAAACTTATCATTTGTTTTCTCCTATTGCTGAACATTTCAGATAATTCCCTTTTTTCCCCACTGTGATAAAAAATACTGCATTGAACATCCTTATATGAAAATCTTTGCGCCTCTCTGGGATTCTTTCCTTTGGATGAATGCCTGAAAGGAAAATCACTGGGTCATAGGGTAGGAACATTTTAGTGTCTTCTTTCATGTTGCTCAATTTGATTCTAAATAAGTGGTACCGATTTACTCTTAAAGAATATTTTCACTGTTTTTATTTATATATGTATAAAAAAATCTTTGGCCATACCACAGCATGAGAAGTTCCTGGGCCATGGATCAAACTGGTGCCACAGCAGTAACCAGAGTACAGCAGTGACAACCCCAGAGCCACCAGGAAACGCCCTCATTAACCTTTAATTGCAGAAATAATTCACAGAATACATGCCCCTTGTAAAAGATTTTAAAAGGTAAGCCCTATATCTCTTTTCACCACCTCTTCCAATCTCCGAACCCCTCAGAGCAGTCACAGTTTTCAGTTCAGCAAAAGCTCTCAATCAATGCATTTAATTAGTTATCTGTGTGCTTATATCAAATGTGTACCTATGGCCTAATGAAACTTGCATATCTTTGTACCTATAGAAAACATGGAGTTTTTGTGTATGGATTTTTTTACATGAGTGATATCGTATTGTATGTGTATTATGTGATTTCTTTTTTTCCACAGCTGCCTGTCTCGTAGCCTTATTATGTATGTATAAATCTACCTTACTCTTCCAAATGTTCCATACATTTCCAAGGGATGGATTCAGCCTAGTTTTGACAGCTATTCTTCTATGCACAAATATTTGGGTTGATTTTTTGATTTTTTGTTTCATTTTTACAAAAAGTGCCATGGCGTACATTCTTTTACAGAAGCAGGTGATTTGAACAGATTTTTTCCTCTATAGAAGAAATCAAGAAATGGAATTTCTGGGTCATGAGACATACCCATTTTTTATTTTAATGGATATTGCCAAATTGCTGAGGACATTTTGAATTACTTTTATCTTCTAGATAAAATCTTCTAGAATGCCTTAGATTTGGGCTTAATTATCAGAATGTAGTTCTGAAGTATTCTATCAGGTAAGATGTCAGGAATGTGTATTCATTCCTTAGCCCATCTGTCTCTGTCTTCTGAGGATCCTACCTGGCTCCTGATACATAGTGCCGAGTCAATAAATGTTGCTTAGGTGCTCTCCTTTGCACCAGCCACACCCTCAAGGGGCCTCAGCCGGAAACCTGATTCCTTTCTGCAGCTGCCAACCACCAGCTCAGCTTTCCAGACAGTGCTCAAATATCTCCTCTTCTTGGAAGCCCTCCCTGGAGTCCAGGCTGAGTAATTCAGCTTCTCTTCCGTGTCCCCATGGCACTCTTATTTATTGGCTTGTCATGCTTATTGCAATTTGGAATTTGGTCACCCTGTTACACTAGGCAGTCTCGGGATTTCAGTGGTGCATGGCATTTAGGCATCACCTGATCAGTGTTTGTGGACTGCTGACAGAACAATAAGCATGTATGCCTGGCAGTCTGTCAGCTTGGAGAGAGACGGCCAAGTGTAGGCAGCATTCTTCACATACAGCTTAATAGGAAAAGGCTGTAAAAATTAGATGGCTAGAGTGGCTCAGGGGTAACAAACCCAACTAGTATCCATGAGGATTCAGGTTTGATCCCTGGCCCAGCTCAGTGGGTTAAGAATCCCACATTGCTGTGAGCTATGGTGTGGGTCATTGATGTGGCTCAGATCCAGCATTGCTGTGGCCATGGCATAGGCCAGCAGGGACAGCTCCAATTCAACCCCTAGCCTGAGAGCTTCCATATGTCACAACTGCAGCCCTAAAAAGCCAAAAACAAAACAAAACAAAAAAAATTAGATGCCTAATAATTGACCCTTGACAGTGATTATGATGTTGATAAAAATGATGAACGATTGGTAAGTAGAGAAATAGCAAACTCTCTCACACATAAAAAGTTAGAACCACATCATTTCACCCCTTGGGAAAATGTTTATAACACTCCTCACTTCAATATTTCTCCATGAAACCTAGAAGTTTCTTAGGCAATTTATCTTTTCAAATGCATCTCAGGGAATGACAAACAGTAGCCAGAAAGCTGCTCAAGTAGTTCGAGTATGGCAGCTTATGGTCATAATTCTCTGGGTACGATCCCAACACTGAAAAGAAACATGAAAAAAACTGGAATAAATCTATCAAAGTGTTAATAATGGCAACAACACTGTAGTTAGGGTGATGTGTGATATTCTTTTCTCCTTTTTACTTTTCTTAAATCTTTCAGATTATACCATGTACGTAAATTCATTTTATAGAAAAAACAAAGCTAAGCAGAAATAACCAAAAACATTTCTAGCAATTGATGAAGTTGCTAAAGAGACAATTTTATTTTATCTATTTCTTTAGGGCCAAACCTGCAGCATGTGGAGGTTCCCAGGCTAGGGACCCAATCCTTAACCCACTGAGCAAGGGCAGGGATCGAACCCACAACCTCATGGTTCCTAGTGAGATTCATTTCCACTGTGCTACAACAGGAATTCCAGGAAAAAATTTTAAATCAATCTATGATATGTGGATATCTATGACATGAGAAAATAATTCCAAGAGGGCTAACCTGAGCTATCAGTTCATTTGGTATGAATTTGGTACTACAACCAAAGACTGTGCTTGGGATGGGGGTTAAAGTGCAAACATCAGGTCTACTTCCTACTCTCATGAAGTTCACAGTCTACTGCTAGCCACAAACTCAAGCACTAATGGGAGCCAGGCAGCAAAGAGAAAGGAATGAAATCCTCCAACAGGTCCACCTCTAATATTTGCTAACATATTAGCCCTGGAAAAAGTAAAAATGGAAATCCATTTACCAGATAACTAAATACTTACAAGCTATAAATTGAGTTAACAAATTGAAGTAACTTCTAGTCTCCTACCTTGAAAAATGTCCCTTTGGAATGGCTCTTCTTCCCCTCCCGTGCCTGACTCCATTCCCCAAAGTAGAGAACTTTGTGCAGGTGGATGGACAGACATCTTGGCCGGCACATTCAAGCTTCAGTCCTTCCCCTCCCCGACCCCCTGCTTTCTCTTGGCCACTTCTCAGGCATGGGGTATGTTCCCTAGCAGTACTATTTGCCCTTAGGAGAACTAACTGAGAAAAAGTTCTCTGCATGCTCTGGAAGCAGGCTTGGGTGACATGGGCAGGGAATTCCAAGGCCCAGCAGCATGATCTAGAAGAGGCAGTGCAGGCATCCAGGCTGCCTGGGGTCAAGAGCAGGGGCTCCCTTTGCTTGAGTCTTAGGGAAGCACTATCCCCTGGGAGGGTAGGGACGATGGCGTGTGCTGGAGAATAAATACCCCAACTTACAAAAACAGCGGCTTCTCAACTCCATCCACGTGGGGACATGGATTCAGAGGGCCACATCTTCCACTTTATTTTATTTATTTATCTTCTTTTTATAACGGCACCTGCAACGTATGGAAGTTTCCAGGCTAGGGATTGAATGGGAATTGTAGCTGCTGGCCTGTGCCACAACCACAGCAACACCAGATCCAAGCCACATCTTCGACCCACACCACAGCTCACAGCAATGCCAGATCCTTAACCCATTGAACGAGGCCAAGCACCAAACCTACATCCTCATGGAGACTATGGCAGGTCCTTAACCTTCTGATACACAACGGACACTCCCACATCTTCCACTTTTTTAAAGAGAGGACACAAATCCAGGCTTCCTTATAAAACTGCATCATTTTTACATGTAAACAAGGAATAACAATAATTTTAAAACCACAAAATCACTCTGCTGGCCAAATTAAAAATATCCGTGAACCACTGTGACCTCTATGAAAGGAAAGAAATTTAAAATTCCATTTACATGTTGCTTGACCACTGTTTGGTTTTGAAAATGATATTCACCAATTCATTAATGTCACCTAAGCCCAAAAGTAAGTGATACATCTCCATAGCTGTATATATGTCTGAATTCCATGCACTTTCTGCTCCCCAGCAGAGATCTAATTTACTTGGTCCCTGCTAGTACTGATGTATGTCCCCATAAGCTATCAGGAAAGACCGGATTTTTGGATCTGCATGTTTTTCTTCCCTGACATTGACTTTCATCATGTCCTCTTCTGACTATCATAATAACCTGGGCACATACCTCTCACTGCTCTTCCAATATACTACTGTCATTAGCTCTCTACATGTCCGTCACTTTAAGAATTATCTCCATGCTCCCAGGGTCCACCACAGAGGCTGTCATATGGTAGATGTCTAGCACATTTTGTTTGTTCTAAACTGAATTTGTCAGTGGTTGGTTCTCTGTGATGATTCACATCTCCCCAATCACAAAATAATAATAATCGTAGGAGACATTTCTTGGACACTTACTATTAGGTAGGTGCCATGCCAAGAGCTTTATGTGAATTAGCTCATATGATTCTCTCGACTAACTGCTCAACAATTTTTTCTCCCCACTTTCCAGGTGTAGAAACTGAGGCTCAGAGAAACAAAAAGCCCTGTGCTCACGAATAATTCAGCTGGTACGTCAGGGGAGGGACCCAAACCAATCTTGCCTGATTCGCAAAGTACACCATTACTTAACCAGTAAGCCAGACTCCCCTAAAAGTGCTACTAACAGTTCTTGAGTTGTTTTAGGTAGCACAGAGGAACTCATTTCAATTACTAAGTATTTGTTTGACTCAATATTTATTTTAGTGTGCATTTGGAGAAAAAAAATGACAACATCTGTATATGGCATGGTGTATTGATTTTTTAAATTTACATTAGTGATACAAGATTTTTATTTTAAATTTTTTCTTTTTTTTTTGTCTTTTCTTTGCCTTATCTAGGGCCGCACCAGCGGCATATGGAGGTTCCCAGGCTAGGGGACTAACAGGATCTGCAGCTGCCTGCCTTCGTCACAGCCACAGCAACGCGGGATCCGAGCCGCGTCTGCTACCTACACCACAGCTCACAGCAATGCCGGATCCTTAACCCACTGAGCAAGGCCGGGGATCAAACCCACAACCTCATGGTTCCTAGTCAGATTCATTAACCACTGAGCCACAACGGGAACTCCAAGATTTTTCTTTTAGGCTTAGTTAAATTCTTAAAAAAGTGAGTCCATTTACAAATAACATTGGGTGAATAATAAATAAGACAGGTTGTGTAACAAAGAAAGCAAAAAATATGTGTCTAAATTTATAAAAAGGACTAGAATTTGAAAAATACTGCCTCATAAATTGCCATATATGGATTGAAAAGAAATACACACCCACACAATGAATCTAACTTTTAAACTCACACCATGTACTTATAAGTTTGTAAAATGTTTCCTAAAAATCACATCTCAGAGCTTGCCTAAGAGGACTCAAGCTAGCCTCTAAACTTCTAAATTTGAAGCCTGTTTATTTCTTTTTCCTTTTTCTATTTTTGGAACGTAAATGGCCAAATGGATTTAAAAAAAAAAAAAAACTGCCTCTAAATAAAAAATGAGCTAGGGGCCTGAAGACCTCCTCTGCCTCATTTCAACTCCGAGCAAATGGTGAATTACAACACCCTGGAAATAGTGGTTTCTAAACGCCAAGCTGTCGAGCTTTTAAATAACAGCAGTGCAGAAGTGTGGCCATAATGCTACCTGTTTCCCTTGCTAAATTATTTATGCATTTATTGTATTTTACATGGACTGTTGAACCTGAAGATACTTCTTCGGGGGCCAGGTCATTTCAAGAAACCCATTACCAAGAATCAACTCAGCTATATTAGAAACTGGCACATCCAATTGTATGTGATATTGCTCGTTAATATTATATAATTACTGCCTTTGCTGTTGTTTTTAGGTGGTGATAACTTTGCGTACTTGTACGTGTGTGTACGTGCACTATTCAACAGCTTCAAAGCAATCCACTTCATTAAGAAGCTATTTAACATTGATGGTATATCAATAAAGCCTAGCTTAATGCAATTGTGGAACTACACCTAAGATGACTCGGCCGAATGAAGCTATTACCCTGTATAATGTGTTTTACGCAAGATTGAAATGGTTTACTAAGTTTATAAAACCACTCGCCAGAATTTACAGTGACTGACTTACTGTAAGGTTAGCAGCGTGGGAGAAGTCTTATGCCAAGAGAAACTTGACGTTTGCTCTTAGGAAATTTCTGTATTTTACCTCCAGTTTTCCAAGGGATGTGTGTTTTTAAAGTCAGCCTAACATTTATTCCTTTGGACTTCTTTATGACTTGTATATCAAGAAGAAAGAAAATTAATTCAACTATACTTCAACAAACACTCATGAAAGGCCTACAGGATGCTGGTAGTAATGCCAGGCTCGGGACTACAAAAGAGAAAAGAAAAGTGCCTGACCTGGAGAAGCAACTTTACTGGGTTGGGTCTAAATAGTCAATGACGTAATAGTCAGTTATGTGGCCAAGTGTCTGTGCCAACCTAGGAGAAGACCCCCTCCTCTACAGGGGGTCAGGGAAGGCAGTGAGGGTGCTTGAGTCTGAGCTCCCCTGGCAAACGAGGTAGGTGTTCTTGACAGACAGACACACAGGGCAAGGCCTAAGGAGGTTGTATGGTGAGCACAGAAGACATTGTTGATTCCTGCCAAGACTTTCCCTACTCCTTTGCTAACAGAATTCTGATATTGTTTATTTTGCATGGGGGTCCTCTGGTCTTAGGGAAGATAGGCTCGGGTCTGGTTTCAGTCAAGACATGTGATCCCATTCTAACCAAAAAGATATAACAGAAGTGTACTTGGAGGATCCTTGGGAAAGACCTTTCCTCCTTGATCAGAGGGAAGCTCGTGACCAGAAACTCTTAGTCCTTTGAAGCCCTCTGTCTTGCTTCTGAATGCCATGGTGTGATAATTAGGGCTGTGACAGACATCTGAAGGCCCTGAAAGGAAGGCCAAGGACATCCAGAGATTTCAACCAGAGCCCTGTCATCCTTGACCAGTCAGCATCAGCAATTGTTCACCTCTAGACATCTTGATGTGTGAGAAAAGTCACATATTACTCATGCATTCTGTTACTTCCAGCAAAGAGTGTTCATAACATTGTAAGTTGGTAGAACCTCAAGTTTTTCACGATGGTTGGAACAATGCTCTCAGAGAGATGCAGGCGATGATGGTGAAATGTCATGCCGGTGCCAGTTCATCAGATGCATGGGGTGCCACAAACAGGAGTCTGGCAGTGCTTTTCAGACAGTGGGGTCCCCAGCGAGATATACGAACGAATTATAGGTGGTACACAGACAAGATGGTATATAACCTTGAATCACACAATGAGAAATTTAATTCCTTTCCCATTCTTTTTCAGTCCTTCTCATTAGGTAAAGAAGACCTTTCCAGGTTGGGCTAGTAAGTCTTCAGCACCTCTCTCTAATCTTACTCATCTTTTTTTTTTTTTTTTTTGATCTCTTTAGGACTGCACCCAAGACATATGGGAGTTCCCAGGCTAGGGGTCAAATTGGAGTTGTAGCTATGGTTACACCACAGCCACAGCAATGCTGGATCCGAGCTATGTCTGCGACCTACACCACAACTCACAGCAATGCAGTATCCTTAACCCACTGAGTAAAGCCAGGAATCGAACCGGTATTCTCACTGATACTAACTGGGTTCATTACCACTGAGCCATGACTGGAACTCCCAAGCTTCCCTTTTAACAAAGAGAAAGAGGCCTCAAACTTAGGGCATTGAATAGGCATACAGGATCTAGGAACAATTCAATACCACTATTTTGTTTTCATTGCTTTAAATGTGATGTTAACTTTTGGTTATAGCACATGATACTAGGTTTTCATTTGGGATGGCAAATCAAGTTGCCATGACTACATATTTATTTGGATTTTTTAAAAAGGTAAGCCAGCTTATAAAAAATGTTAGAGAAATGATAATGCAAGAATCACATTAATATGGCAAAATGCTGGAATGAAAATGAAGTTTGAAAAATAGAGTTGAATACAGCAGGAAACCACTGAAAGTATTTAAGCAATGGAGTAAGGTCATTAGACTCTATTTAGAAAAATTCGCTGAGCAAGGCCAGCTATTAAGCCTGATGATGGCTTTTGCAAAAATAAAAATAAAAAAATAAATCCAGGTGAGAAATGATGAGGCTTTAATGAAAGCAGAAGATGGGGAGAAAAAGGAGATGCTGAGGAGAGAAAATGGAGAAAACACAGGTACCAATTATTAGATGATGGAGAAATAGAAGAAGGAGCTTAGAATGACTCCTAAGTTTGTCTTAGACAATGAAGAGAAT
The DNA here is from genome assembly GCA_004024745.2 of Catagonus wagneri. NCBI lineage: Eukaryota > Metazoa > Chordata > Mammalia > Artiodactyla > Tayassuidae > Catagonus > Catagonus wagneri. Next base: position 88,014 of record PVHT020000165.1, on the reverse strand, counting down.
GAATCATGGCACCACTGAGCTAGAGAAAATGGGAGGAGAATTAGGGCTAGGAGGGAGATGAAGGCTTCTATTGGTCACATTCAATTGAAGGTCTTTGTTAAACCCAGATAGGTTTGTGAACCACCAACTCTCAGGGTGTGTTCAACAAACCAGCAGCATTAGCATCACCTGAAAACTTATTAAAATGCAAATTCCTGGCTCTAACCCATACCTGTTCAACGAGAAATTCTGGTTTAATTAGTCCTCCAGATGATACTGATGTGTACTAAAATTTGAGGACCACCAAGTCAAGATACCTGGGCAAAATAACTGAGTTATCTTAGACAAGGCCTTTCCCTGGAACTTAGTTTCCTCAACTGCAAAATGAGGACATTGACTTTGCTATTAGACCTCAGGAAAGTCATGAAATCTGTCTGGGTCTACATATCCACCTCTCTTTGCTTCTTTGATAATAGATTATCAGTTTTTAATTAAGTACATAAAGCATGAAATAAAGACCATACTTCCCAACTTCCTTTGCCATGAGATGTGGCCAGAGAGCCAAATTCTGGCCAATGAGAAGAGAACACAAGTGATGTGTGTGTCTTCTGAAAAGTTTCCTCAAAGAGAAGGGTTGTATTCTTCATCTTCTCCTCCTTCCTTTGATCTGAAATACAGATATGAAGCCTGGCAATTGATCAACTATCTTGGATCCAGACAGCAGTTTAATTCTGAAGCAGGAAAAGCAATGAAGTAGAATTAACCCTGGTTTCTGATGACGTCTTGAAACTATCCCACCAGCACTATATTGACTCTCCCAAAATTCTTTAATGTGAGAAAGGCACTTTTTTGTTTTAGACACCCTTTGGTTTTTTTGTGCTTTTACATTATTAGGAGAAACTCTCTCGTACCTTATAACTTTATGAGAAAATACTATGGGAAAACTTACTTAACTGAAATATTGTGGGGACAGAGCCTGGGAAGTTGCATTTGATGGGCTGCCATGGGGACTGATGCATGCTAAAGTCTGAGGTTGGATGTTTATGAATCAACTCTTTTAATTGATCTTTAGTGAAATATACACTCCAACAATAAGGGAGCAAGAAATTTGGACATAAAAGGGAAGGACTATCTTTAGTGTTTGTTTGGTTGGGTTTTTTTATAATTGACTTTCTTCGAAAATTTATTGCTTACAGGTTCCAAAACGAAACTCCTTTGGTAGTAAAAATTCTAGCCAGAAGGAAATCGTCAGACAAATTGGACCAGTGCCTGTGAGTTTAAGGCTATGTTAGGGCTACAGTTTTGGTCTCTGAGTCCCAGATCTCCGACCTCTGGACACTCACTGCAGCTTCCCTGCAACCTCCGAAAAGCTATTCCTTATCCAGTATCACAAGTGAAAATCCTCCTGTCTAGCCACAGAGTGTAAGATGGCAACTGTTTGGCAGCCTGGCCATGGTTTTGATACAGGGAAGTGAAGTGTGTCCAATCCAAACAGCAAGGGGTCAACAGCCCTTCTACAGAGGTGGCTGGAGCCACACAAGAATCCAAGTCATCTCATGTGATGCATGTCACAGTTTGGAAGAACAACCCTCTGTTCCAGCTCACCTAAATCCTTTCCAGGATTTGACGATTTCAAGTGAAGCCTGTCTTTGTCCTGGACCTTTCCAAACATTTTGTTCAGTAACAATGCGATAGAAGAACTGGCTTCACCGCTCCCCACCAAAATGGGTTGTTAACTATGGACTCCATGTTAATGATAATGCCTTAAATGGGAAAGCAGGAAGAAAACAATATTTAAAATACAGAGGGCTTGTGAAGGTTATAAAACAACAAACAAAAGGAGAAAATGTAACCTAGCAATTAACTGTAAAAAAAAAAAATAGCACTTTCTAGGTAAACATGCACACTTTCCAATACTGAAACAGGGTGAAGATCAGAGGTGGGGCTGAATAAAACTTGCTTTGGGGACTTGGTTCTGTTTCTGTCGAACTTGCTTTCTGGCAGTGAGCTTCCAAGTAATCTTGGGGGAAAAAAAAAAGATATTCCAAAAGTAATTCCACGCTTCTCTCTGCCCCTACCTTGACCAGGCAGTCAAAGGACCTGCCTTTGACTGTTATCATTATATACATATTTTTAGTTTTAGGAGCATATAGATTCCAGTACTATAAGAGAATGCTATTAACACTGCTAGGCAAAGTACTGCTGGGTATTAATCTCTTAGGGGACTGGATGATATACTTGCCCAGACTTGTCTTCTCACTATAGGTCCCTCCTTAAAACAACATCAAAGATACTATGTCCAGGAGTTCCCTTGGGTTGCTGCTATAACATGTGTTTGATCCCTGGTCCAGGAACTTTCACACTCTGTGGGGATAGCCAAAAAAAAAAAAAAAAAAAAAACTTTACAAAAAGTTCCTAGACCACTAAATCAAAAAAGATCAACTGCTTTACATATTTCTACATATTCTGAATATGTGCGCATGCCATTTATGGTCACAACTGGTGGCTCTCTGGGTTTTGTTTTGCTTTTTGGCTGCACCCACAGAGTGTGGAAGTTCCCAGGCCAGGGATCGAAACTGTGCCGCAGTTCTGGCCGGCACCACAGCTTCAGCAATGCCAGATACTTAACCTGCTGTGCCACACCGGACTTCCTCCAGTGGCTTTTTGTCTGTCATATTTCCATAATGCGCTCAGTGTCTCATGGAAATGAACCAAAGCAGGGCCACTACACTGTGCAACTCCAGGCGTGGCATTCACATCAGAGTCTGTGGTGCCCTATAGAATTGCACAGCGCACAACCTGGGCGGCCTTGGGTGGTGGCCCTGATTGCTAAAGTCATCAGACAGGCCCTTCGGGAGCTTGGGTGTGTGCTGTTGGGAGGAGACAATGTATGCTTCAAGGGCAGTGGTGGAAGACATAAGCTAGCATGGGGCAGAGTGCACTCTGTGTGATTATGGGGTGAGATTTATAACACCCTACCAAGCTTTAAAGAAACTGGTGAAGGAAATATTAGCGCCCTGCTTCCTGGGAGGCTCCAAGTTTGGGGTGTGGTTGAACTCAAAGCCCAGAGCAGGCTGGGTAAGTAGCCAGCAGGATATATTCACTAGCCTACAATTTCTCTGAAGGTGTGTCAGCCCTCAATGGACAGAGAAGGAGTGTTTAAAAAATATATATTTTTTTAATTACAAAAAAAAATGAGGAGTTCCCATTGTATCTCAGCGGTAATGAACCCGACTAGGATCCATAAGAATTTGGGTTCCATCCCTGGCCTCGCTCAGTGGGTTAAGGATCCAGCGTTGCCAAGAGCTGTGGTATGGGTCAAAGTCGTGGCTCAGATCCTATGTTTCTGTGGCTGTGGTGTAGGCCAGCAACTACAGCTCCAGTTCAACCCCTAGCCTGGTAACTTCCATTGCCGCAGGTGAAACCCTAAAAAAAAATCTGGTAAAAATCTTACATGCTTTCTCTGCACACTTAAAGCTTCCCAGAGAGGAAGCTGTCATGGAGGGGCTCTCTTCGGCTGGCAGAGTATTCAAGCCAGCACTCATCTGCAATTGTTGATCTCTTTGGAAATACCAAACAGAGCTGCTGAATTGTTGTCATGGTTACCTGGGACAGTTTCAGAGGCCAGAATGTTTTTTTTATTATTTATTTATTTATCTTTTTAGGGCTGCACCCCGGCATATGGAGGTTACCAGGCTAGGGGTCGAATCGGAGCTGCAGCAGCTGACCTACAGCACAGCCACAGCAATGCCAGATCCTTAACCCACTGAGCAGGCCAGGGATCAAACCTGCGTCCTCATGGATACTAGTCAGATTCGTTTCCGCTGAGCCACACATGACAGGAGCTCCCGAGGCCAGAATGTTTTTCAGGAGGCAGCCCTGAGCTGAATATCCTGGGTTTCTCAGTAGGCAACTGACCCAAGAGAACTGCTTCCTCCTTCCTTTTCCCATGATCCTAGTCCCTAACCAGGAGCCAGTGGTGTCAGAGATCATCTCAGCCTCAGCCCAGCCCAAACCTACTGCCCATACTCGATTTAGCCTTAAAAGATCAGGCTCACCTAGCAGCTCCCTGACTGTGGCACTGGTGTGCCTCCTCCCTCTACAAACTGACACAGGTTCCTGGATTCACTCATGCATGTAGCTTCTAGGCAAAAGACACTTGTGAAGCAGTTCTCTGCACTTAATATGTTAATAAGGAACTGACATTTTTGAAAAGCTCCTATGAATCCAGCACTTCACGTGTCTCATGTAATTTACCACCTCCTAGCTAGGGATGAATATCCTTCGCATTTCATCTAGCTTGTGGAGGTGATGTCCAGGGCTCTACCACTAGGAAGTAGCAAAGTTAGGATTCAAATTACCTATTTGATTCTAAAGATAGCCCTCTTTCCTTCAAGCATAGCAGCCGTTTTAGCTACTGAGAATTGGTAGCCCCAAAAGACTATCAGCCATCTAGTGGGGCACTGAACATTCACTTAATCAATAAACATGTCCTGAGTCTGCTCCATGCCAAACCCTCTGATGGCCAACGGGGACACACAGATAAATAGACACAACTTGTGCCTGCAAAAAGCTAACTCACTGGCAACCACTGGTTCTCTACAAGATGACAGAAAAAGGAACAATCAGGGAAAACATTCTGGAGGAAATGACACAACTGAATCAGCTAAGTCTCAAGGTAAGTCTAGTTGTGGGGAATAAACAGCAGGATAAAACCAAATCCCTAACATTCAAGGAACTCAAAGTTACACAGATAAGACTCATGTTCAGTATACAAGGTAAGACAATAAAATCACTGATTAAGGTTTCAAACAGTTGTTCTACATGGAAGTATGGGAGGACTGAGAAACTGAGGCAACAGAAGTTGGAGCCATTGAGGAAAGGCTATGGACACGAAATGCAAATCACCTTTGCTCAGAGGATTCTGCTTAAAAGTTTTGATCTCTCCCCCCCCACCTCCCCACTCGACTCTCGCCATAGTCACTTGTAGGTCTACTCTGATTTCTTTTCATTTTTTACTGCTCATTTTCTACTAAAGGAAAACAGTCACGTATTCAGCATATTTAAAACCTGCACTGAGAGCAATGCATTATTACCCTAGGTCCTGAGGGTGATCATAGCTGTGGGAATGCGCAAATATGAACAAGACATGGGATCCTTGTGCAGCAAATAACCTAAATGATGAAAGTTTGAGAGATGTGAGGTCCAAAACAAATGACCTAAAGAATGAAATAATTCAGACTTGGACAGGGAACTGCCATTCAGGAAATATTTTATTGTGGTTAGTTTTTTGCTAGTTTCTTCAGCATTCAGTCACTCATGACTTCTGTCTATAAGATGCCCTCCTCAAAGAGGCCGTAGTTGACCGCAGGTTCAGGAGACATAAGCAACCATTAAAACGGGGGCTAAACAAGCTTGAGGCATACACAGGGCCATGGACGTTGACAAGAGGGGATTCAGAAGATAAGAGTTGGTAGCTTTCGAGCCAATTCCTAAAACTAAATAGGAGCTTACCAGGTGGTGAAAGGGAAGGTTAAAAGGCACTGAGATTAGAGTTGGAGCAGCTTGGTGTGGGGCGTTTGGAGATGATGAGGTTTTAAGATACACTGCCCACAGACTGGAAAATCTTTGAATACTAGGCTAAAAAGTTGGTCTTTTTCAAGGAGGTAGTGGGCAGCTGAAGAGAGATCTGAGCAGGTGAGGACCATGATAAGGATCTTCGTTTTGGAAACCTCCCTCTGGTAAACTGGTAGGGCAGACTAGAGCCAGAGGGGGATGCCTACAATTGTGCCTATGACTGCACCAGACGGGAGCCTAAACCAAGTAAGAGGAGAGAGTTGGGGTAGGGGAATGGAAGGTGAGCAAAGAGTCCCGCCTGAGGTCTACATTCAAGACAAGGACGCAGTTCTAGGAACCTCACAGCTGCTGGGAAGACTCGCCTCCCCTTCCAGATCCCTCTGGGGCGGAGCTCCGGCCAAGGCACGTGATGCCAGGGGAACCACATTTACTCTGGGCAGTCCTCCGGTTCATCCGCAGTTTTATGGATCGCCTCTCCGATCTCCCACACCTGGACTCTTTCTCGTGGTGCTATAGGAATCCGTTCTCTTCCGCGCGTCCTTATATGCTCCTCCTGCAGAGCATGGCTAGACGAGATAAACCGCGTAGGAGTACTCTGCCCATACTAAAGATGGCGACCTGCTGCGCTCACCCTGGGTGGGGAACCGGATTCCAGAAGCTCAACCTCACTAGGCGAGGCGCAGACGGAAGGGGCGTCTCACGAGGTAACTTTTCGACCTTCCTGGGAGGGGACTGAGTCGGGGGGAGTGGCCTTATCTGAATTCTAACAGATGATTGGCCTTTCTTCAGGTGGGCGGGGGAATATGCCCTAACCCACCCCTCCCTTTTCGAACCGGAAGTGTCTCTCGGTCTTTCCAGCTGGTTGTCATTTCGCTCGGCTCGGTCCTGAGGAGGACTCAGTCGCGGCTGCGGGACCCGGGCACCGGTAGGCGGCGGCGGCGGCGGTAGCGGAGACAGCAGAGGAGGAAGAAGGAGAGAAGAAGAGCCAGGAGGAGTCCACAACGACAACAGCGGGGACTTTGGGACCGGGGTAAAGCAACCGCGGCGGCGACGACGACGGCCCAGCAACCGTGAGGAGAAACAAAAGCCTTCTAAATTATAGTTTTTGAAAAAAAGTCTGGGGGGAAAAAGAGAGAGCAAAGGGGGGGAGGTCCTTTACTTTTAGAATAACTACGCTAGTGGATTTTTCCTTTTTTTCCTCTCCACACCCCCCCCCCCCGACCCCTCGCTGCGGAGAATCGAACTGAGAGAACTGAACAAACCGCCCCTGGGTCCCATGAGGGAAAAAAAACCCGGAGCCGCAGAGAGGGGAAGAGGCCGAAACCGCAGGACCTTACAGGTCGCCCCCTTGGTCGCCGCACCCCCGGGCCCCCAGCTCGTCCTCGTCGAGTCTCGCTAATCCCTCCTGATCGCGACACCCTCGAGTGGGAGAAACGGGTGTTTCCAGCCCATTTCATGGGGGAGGGGAGGCTGGGGGGAGCCCAGGAACAGCGACCGCAGCAAGATCTGCACCCAGAGCTTCAGGAACAGCCCCAGAGGCCAAAACTGCACCCCGTGAAAGAGCAGAAACAGGACCAGGAACAGCAGAAACCTCTCTGCAATCATCTTTCCATTAGTCAATGCTGATTTCGCCTCCCACCCCAGATAACCTAATATAATCTATATATATAAATATATAATATATAATGTTCTTAAATTATTCCTGATTTTTTTAACTAAGCTGCCAAGAAAAAGAACGTATTCTCCCTTTAGCCCTATTCTAATTTTTAATGTGAGTGAATCTAAACTGCTGAAGAAGACCATATGTGATTGTTAAATTATATATATATATATTTTTACTCCGCGCAATGCTTATTCTTCTACATTCATAGATGCTTGAGAAGCAGTGTTTTTGTCATTCATGTACGTTTTCCTTTGGAAAAAGAAAGCGCCTATTTTACTAACCAAAGACTTGATTTTTTACCCTCTTCATTTTTATTCCCTCCTAGAAATAAGCCCAGTTGGATTCATGTCAATGTTTTAAGATTTTTCTTTAGGGTTTGTTTTTTGTTTCAGCAACCAGAATTCCAAATCTGAACTATTTAGGGTGATAAGCTGCGATCTTTGAGCTAGCTAAAAATAAGACATTTCAAACAAGCAACTTAAACTTGGCATAGAGGATACAAAGGCGTGAGACATCAGGTTGTCTTCTTTATTATAAGATTCTGAGCCTAAAACTAATAAATGGGGGATTACGGGTTTGGAGTGCTAGTGCAAAGCAATACTGGGAATAAATCTGCTTTTCCAGTCAGATTCCATCCACATCTGCAGCCTCCACACCATCACCAAAATGCCACCCCCAGCCCTGCTGCTTTTATAAATAATAACACAGCTGCCAATGGCAGCAATGCCGGGTCAGCTTGGCTCTTTCCTGCTCCAGCTACCCATAACATTCAGGATGAGATCTTGGGATCAGAGAAAGCAAAAAGTCAGCAACAGGAGCAGCAAGACCCTTTAGAAAAGCAGCAGCTCTCCCCCAGTCCAGGTCAGGAAGCTGGAATACTGCCTGAAACTGAAAAGGCAAAATCTGAAGAAAATCAAGGGGACAATTCTTCAGAAAATGGCAACGGGAAGGAGAAAATAAGAATCGAATCACCAGTGTTGACAGGGTTTGATTATCAAGAAGCCACGGGGCTGGGTACTTCAACCCAACCCTTGACATCCAGTGCATCGTCTCTTACTGGTTTCAGTAACTGGTCAGCAGCGATAGCGCCTTCTTCCTCTACAATCATCAATGAAGACGCAAGTTTCTTTCATCAGGGAGGGGTCCCAGCTGCTTCGGCTAATAACGGTGCTCTGTTGTTTCAAAATTTTCCCCACCATGTCAGCCCTGGCTTCGGAGGCAGCTTCTCTCCGCAAATCGGGCCTCTCTCACAGCACCATCCTCATCACCCTCATTTCCAACATCATCACAGCCAGCATCAGCAGCAAAGGAGGTCTCCTGCCAGTCCCCATCCCCCACCTTTCACACATAGAAATGCTGCTTTTAACCAGCTGCCTCATTTGGCAAATAATCTTAACAAGCCCCCCTCTCCGTGGAGCAGCTACCAGAGTCCCTCTCCTACACCATCTTCTTCCTGGAGCCCAGGAGGTGGTGGATATGGTGGTTGGGGAGGTTCCCAAGGCCGAGATCACCGCAGAGGGCTAAATGGAGGAATAACGCCCCTGAACTCCATTTCGCCTTTGAAGAAGAATTTTGCAAGCAATCATATTCAGCTTCAGAAGTATGCTCGCCCCAGCTCTGCCTTTGCTCCTAAATCCTGGATGGAAGATAGCTTGAACAGGGCTGACAACATTTTTCCTTTTCCGGTAAGATTATGTTCCATTAATAGATTAAGATGAATAAGGAAATGCATGGTATAATATCTCTGCAACTAAGAGAGTTTGAATTGTCCATATTCATATCAGAGCTCGTCTTAGAAAATCAGTTAAAAACCAGACGGTATTTCAGCAGGAAAGGAGTGTAATTTGGGACAAAATATTCATCTGGGTTTTTTCTTTGGGGGGAGATTTCTCATTGTTATCTTCCCTTAGCTAATCGTAAAAATTGGCGTGATTATGAATACCAGGTAACTAGTGATGTCATAATTATTAACTGTAGTGTCTTTCTAGCCTGACAAGAGAATCAGGGTTGGTTTTTTTCCCTACTTAAGTGAGAATAAATAATATATAGATATAAATTATTTCATTGTGGAAATTAATGAACATTTTCTGCCTATGTGCATAACCACATAACCTCCCAAATTTATTTTTCCCCACTGTAAGGTAGTGATTTACTGAAAACCAGCTATTGAATTATAGTTTTCTCACTGGTTATATTTTAACCCTGAAGCCTCTCTGAACCATGCAGTCTGAATAGTATGAATTCATTAATTTGGCAATTCCCCTTAAACCTTTTTGCAAATTCTGGCCTGCCTTGTGTCAGTTAGGACTGCAAGAAAAATGATCTAAATGTTTTCTTCATCCCCATTTATTTTTGAATACTATGAAACTGTTGATCTCAGAGTGACTCTTTTATGATGCCTTTCACCCATTTGTTTATTTTCCAGTGTTAACACTAGGGGTGTAGATAATTAAACCATTCCTAAAAATAGATTCAGGCAAAGATCACTTGTCTTTCTTGCCACCAGTGTATCCTTATTCTGCAAGAGTCACATTGTTTGATGTCTTTGAATTAATGAGCAGTCTACTTAGATAAAGAGAATTTCGTAATTAATTAAGATGCTCCACTAAATTTGTATACTTTGGGAGTATAATTATTTATATGTGTTTAGGAAATTTATATAGATGATAAGCTAACATTGAATCAGTCTTCACAGTGAACCCCACAAGGTGAGTTCTGTTATCCCCATTTTAGAGATAAGAAAATTGAGTATCAGGAAGATATAATTACTTGCCTAAGAGCGCATAGCTAATAAGAGTACAAACTCTAGGGTAAAAAGCAAGATTAAAAAATATATCTGTATGCATGTATACGTTTGTGTGTCTACACGTAGACATGTGCTAGCTACATTTAGAGGGTTATTTTAGAGGTCTTTCTGCAGAGGCTGAAACATTTCAAAATAGTCACAATGTCCCCAAATATGATGTCAGCACAAGTAGAATTATCTGTTTTAATTAATAATTGCTCAGAGGGAGGGGAAGTTTACTAAGGCAACCTCAAGTCGTTGCAAAGAATTGAATATCCCTTCTCTAAAGATTCAGGTTAGGTTGTATCCTAAAATATTTGATGAAATTTAGATTTTTTGAAATAAATTTTTGCCCAGGTAACTTTTATCAATTACTGATATATTTCTAATTTAAACATCTACAATGACATTCTTGACATTTTAACTGAATTAAGATTGGCTCAGAATTGAAAATACTCTTCTGTTTTGTTTTGTTACTATAAACCAATAGAATGAATTTCTGTGCCATCAGAGTTTGTTTTCCATTCTCAATTTACTGACTTTTGATAAAAGTTTGGGAAAAACTAAGATTTCAGAAAATGAATAAACTGTACATATATGCACAATATTAGTATTTTATGGAGTTAATGGGATGTATTTAACATGAAATTTTTTCAGATTGTTTCTTAGAGATTAAGAGGGTTTATGAAATAATAAAATAGGCTAAGATTGATAACTCAGAAATACTAGAAACTAACTCTTCCCTTAGAATTGTTGTCTGTTGTGCTGGGGATGGGGAAAGGATGAGTCAGTATACCTGGCTCAAATATGGTAGGATTAGAAACTAAGTTGTTGATTTCTGTTCACCGTACCCACCATTTTTAGAAGAGTGTGTGTATTTCCGTGTGTGTGAAAGAAAGAAGAGAGGGGGAGAGAGAGAGATTGGGGGGTGGGAAGGTGAGAGCAAGATTTGGGGTGATTTGAAAGTCACAATAAAAATAAATAATTTGAAAAAAATCTTATGACACAATAAAAATAAATAATTTGAAAAAAATCTTATGACAAGAAATTCCTAACTGGGTAACTGAGTACTGTGGTGCTTACTTAAATGGACGCAGTTTGTGTGAGTATTTGTGTTTTAAAGAATTATGCTTTTGAATTAATTTTTTGGCAAAAAAAATACTGTTTTGAGTTGATATTAATTTCTTGGTTAAATTTGATATAAAAAATTTGAAGGAACATTTATTTGACTAGGAGCCCAGGCACCTAGGTTGTGGTCTTGGCCTTGTCAGTGTCATAGCATTTGGGGGCCTCAGTTTCTTCATAAAACTGGGGGGTGAAGGCGAGTGACCTAGTTGATTCTTAAGTTCCTTATGACCATAAAGTGAGCTACTGTGAAATTTAAACTGCTGCAATCACAGGCCACATTTTTTTTCCTAAACATTCCTATTTTTTTTCCTAAACGTTCCTATCTTATTTAAATTTATTACCTTAGATACTATTAATTTTAGGAAGGACATTTTATGGATATTAGTAATTCAGTTTCAATTGCTATTGGATATAATACCTTAGGTGTTATAGAGAGATCTTGAAATTTACCACAGAAATTACAGAATTTACATGGCTATACTATGATATTGGTATTCAGCCAAAGGCTAGCATGGGATTATTATATTAAGAGGAAATAGTTTACCTGAAATGTAACTAATACCGGGCATTGTTTATTTTAATTTGAAACAAATCAGAATGGTTTTTACATTTGTTTAATACAGGGTTGGGTACATATGGTGAATTAAAATTAATGATGACATTTTAAATTAATGTTTTGGCCAATCTTAACCTTCTCTTTTATCCATGTTTATGGAACAGGAGCAAAGATTCCAAATATGTGAATAATCCTCTAAATAACTGATATTACAAACATTAAATTTGGGGATTTTCTTTGTACTAAAATTTGTTTCTAAGTTATTTTTGCTTAAAGTTTTAATTATCTGAATTCAGATAACATGCCTCAAATCCAGTTTTCAGATACAACTAAACCAATGTATATTTAGTCATAACTAACATACCTATGACAGTCTAAGTGTTTTTCAAGTATCAATTCATTTAATTCATTCAACAGTCTGAAGAAGTAGAAATTGTTGTTGTTGTTAGTATTCACACACAAGGTGAAGACGAGGATGCTTCCCAGAAACATGTAAGATGAGAAGAAAAATTTTACAATGAATATTAAACTTAGATAATATTCAGATCAGTACTTGGTTTGTTTTTGGTAAACACCATATACCAGGCACTCAGCTAAGTGCTGTCACATACGTTATTTCACTTCCTACATTGGGTTTCTCAACCCTATGGGGTTTGGTTTTATTGTCTTTATTTCAAAATGAAGAAATGATGGGACTAAAGGCATGATTTGACCCTTATTAAAGGGGAAGAAAATCTACCCATCCTGCCAAACATATCCTGGAATCCTGATGTCAAAACCAAATAATGTACTGGGGCACCTGCCAATACTTATATTTGAATATACCACTTCTTTGGAGTGGTGCCTAGATCTTTCTGTCCTTAAAGGAAAGGAGAATTGTGTGCTATATATTCTTGTACTGTCTTATGTTCAGCTCAGTTACATCCCCATCTCCATTAGCTAAGAACCAAGAAGTAGGTCAAAAAAAAAAAAAAAGAGAGAGAGAGGAGACAAAATCTGTCACAGAGATGATCCTAAAACTTGATTGATAGGGAGACATTGTAATATTTTGAGCCCATTTGCTCTTACTTGATCACCATGGATTTAAGTTGTCTTAACCAAGCAAATAATTCATGTCACTTTAATAAATCTCTTTGCATTATCTGTTTATTGATCCTTAAAATTATATATAGCACCTTCTGCTTGAAAACAAAGTTACTACATTGCTTCAGTTCTGAAAAGTCCTGGTGAATTATTAAAATTATCTAAAGTGCAACTTTTTTACATTTTTTGCTTTTACTTACAGCCCCAATAGGGATCTTTGAAGTAAGAAAGATTGACTTTGTGTTCATTTATATTAGAAGTGGGAACTACTTATATTGGGAAAACTTTGGGAAAAGTCTACCAGATGCAATTTTACTCCTTTTTGTAGAAAGACTTTGAACTCAGTTTAATTGCTTTTCTGAGGGAACCAAAACTTGGGTGGAGTAGAGTTTTTTTATTATTATTTTTTGTTGTGTCTTCGGAGAAGCCATGGCATATGATCAACAATGTTCTAACGTCTTTCTGGAAAAACCTGTTTATTGCAAGCCTAGTGAATGTGTTTGTTGCCAGTTGCAACTAGAAAGATGCTACTTAGTTCATGAGTTTATGCTTTTGAAAATAATTTTGTGTTCAGGAGAAAGAAATGGAAAAGTAGTATTAACATATGCCTGTTTTGAGTTTTACAGTCTAAATTTATTTTCCTTATGACTTTTCTCTCTCTTGCCATAAGGAAAATAAGCTTGAAGTTCCATTATCACATTTTTTTCAGCTCTGTATTTACCTCAGTTTTTGGTCCCATCACAGATAAAATAATATATATAATGCATTTCTCTTTTAGGCAGAGAGTTTATAATGTGAGCATTCATTTAAATTTTTCCTGACAAAACTCATATTTAATTCAAAGAAAATTATTCTTGCAGAAATTAAAGTATGTTTTTACCATGATAAATTTATAGCCATATATAATTTCTTCAGATTTAGTGTAGATTCTCATCGTATTTCATAATATTGGAACAGAAGGAGTTTTTAGAAAACTCCTTCAGGTTTTCAGAAAATTCTGAGTAGATAGAAAGATAAAGGTATAGATCTTATTTTTAATCAGTTTCTGAGCTGAAACTTGGATAATTACTGAGAGAGTCTATTGTGTGAGGCCAAGAATGTAGTAGACTGCAGCACAGGCCTTGGATCCAGACAGACTTAAGTTTAACTCTGAACTGTAATTGCTATGTGATCTTGAGCAAATCACTTAAATTTGGGGATATGGTACTTCATTAACATATTAATACCTAACATTGAAGGGTTATTGTGGGGTATTTTGAGTATTAGATAGCCTTTTTTTGTTTGTTTTTTGTTTTTGTTTTTTAGGGCCTTACCTGCAGCATAGGGAATTTCCCCAGTTAGGGGTTGAATTTGAGCTAGAGCTGCCAGCCTATACCACAGCCACAGCAACGCTGGATCTCAGCCATGTTTGCAGTCTATACCACAGCTCACAGCAATGCCGGATCGCTAATCCACTAAGCCAGACCAGGGATTGAACCCGCATCCTCTTGGATATTAATTGGATTCATTTCCCCTGAGCTAACTCCAAATAATTTTTTTTAATTTAAAATCTGTCTCTCTCTTTGCCACAGCTGCGGCATAGGTTGCAACTGTGGCTTAGATCTGATCCCTGGTCTGGGAACGCTATATGCTGTGGGGAGGCCAAAAAAGAAAAAAAAAATTAATTAAAAAAATTTATTTAAATAAAATATGGCTCTCTAAAATTGAGTAAATCATGAAATAAATTACAAAACTTGGGTATCTATGAAAGATTTTGAGTCATCCTTCATATTGCTTATCTTATATATGCTCCATTTGTCAGAGTACTCCTTTTGAATAAGCTAGATGCTAGCCCAGGACAAATAAAACATTTAGCAGAATTATCAATTTTCTTGAAGAGAAGTTTTATATTTGTATGTATACCTAAACTTTTATTAGCATTGTCAGCCTGCATCTTCCAGGAACCTGAAAGATTTTGCCGATAGTTGTTGTAAGAAATTTAGAACATTTGTTTTTGTATACATTAAAGGAAGCTTTACTTTAATGGAAAGTTTAAAATTTTGTTGATAAGAGACAGGGAAGGGTACCATAGATTTGAATTGGGTATATTTTAACTTTTACCCTGGAATTAAGTTCTGTATTTTATATTTACTTAACGTATTTAGCATATACTTATTAAGCACCTGCTGTTTGAGCTCCTCCTGTTATGGACTAGACACAGGACTAGATATCTCATAAAAATTATTTTGATTTGATTCTTAATGTATTACCAATCTATGCTAATCTTTGAATGATACTGAACATTCATTTTGTCCTCATTATAAATAAATTAGCAACTAGCATAATAGTTATATTTCATTTTAATCCATGAGCTGTTTAAATTTTAAGGCAAGCTAACTGGTTCAACTTTAGGTATAACAGGAACAGTGTATAAATAGCATTTCCAAATAGTTTTTTAACGGTCACATTTATAAATATACACCTGTACACAACATGTGCTTTTTTAAGTTCTGTAACAAAATGGTACCACAAAAGGCAAACTTTAGCCTGTGGTTGGTAGAATTCAGGTCTCATTACACGTCAAGGAAAAAAAAGCTCAGCCACTTAGAGGTCCTCTCTCACGTTTGCAAACTGAATTTTTAAAATGTAAAGCCTTAATCTGAACAAGTAGTTTTCATATTGTAGAGAATTTAGATTGGGTAGTTTCAATTTGGTGAATATTTACCAGATGTATCCCAATTATTGTTTTCTTATAGATCTAAAATAAGTTATATTTAATTGCTCAGTATTATACATTTTAAAGCCATATTTATATTTAAATATTATGCAACATACTTTTAATAACAGTTCTTCCAGGCGTTTTTTTGAGGAATGCATCTTATGCTAGGCATTAAAATAGCTACTGTAACCTTTCTGTCTGTAAGAACCTTAAAAGAACCAAACAAGAACAGTTAATATAAGAATATTGCTACTCAGAAAAATCTCCTAATTATGGTATAAAAGTCAGATCTGAGTTCCAGCTATGGCTCTGCCACTTACTAACTCTGTGACCTAAGGAAAGCTGCTCAACTTTCCTGATCTTTTATTTTCTCATTTCTTTTGTCTGGTCTTTTTGAGGATTAAAATGAAATATGTCTAATATTTAGCTTTCAAAAGATTCTATTGGTATGAGGACATGTCATCAAATAGAAATATCAGTTCAAAATTTTGGAAATAGCACAGATTCTTAAAATGTGAAAACCATTGTATAACTAGCGTGTGGTAATTTGAGCTTAATTTTAAAGAATTTTATAAGCTGAACCATAATTTTTTTTCTTTTCTTTTTCTTTTGATATTTTTGCCTTTTCTAGGGCCGCACCCGCGGCATATGGAGGTTCCCAGGCTAGGGGTCTAATCGGAGCTGTAGCTGCCGGCCTTCAACACAGCCACAGCAACGTGGGATCCGAGCTGCATCTGCGACCTACACCACAGCTCACGGATCCTTAACCCACTGAGCAAGGCCAGGGATCGAACCCGCAACCTCATGGTTCCTAGTCGGATTCGTTAACCACTGAGCCACGATGGGAACTCCCATAATTTTTTTTAATAAAGTCACTATGCTTAATAGTGGGAATCAGCCTAAATGATGCTTTCATTTTATTGAACATTGCTGAAAAATTTAGTGACCAACTGTTTTTTTGTTTGGGGAAGAACAAAGCAAAAAAGAGGTGTGTTTCCTCTTTAGATAAAGTATTTCCCACCCCATCCCCCAAGTCTTTTCACTTTCTTATTATAGATAAATTTAAATATATTCAATACTAGACAGAACTGTATAGCAAACTCCCATATACATGTCACCTGGCTTCCAACAGTGGACAGTCCTCTTTCATCTATCTTCCTAACCCTCTCTTTCTGCTTTCATGTTGTTTTGAATCCTTTCCCAGATATTGCACTTCATCTGTAAATGGTTAGTATGTGTCTCTACAAGATAAAGAGGGTTTTTTTCCCTTTAAAAGCATACAAAAATATCTTCTAGTTATTTTTTAAAGGAAGATAGAAAGAAATTGAAGCAAGTCCCACATTTCTGTTGTACCTGCTCAGCCTGTTTTCACCACTCAACCTGGCGCGCTAATCTCTAAAGAAACCAGTATTGGCCACATCTCCCTTCTGGGTCTAGAAGGCTGCTGGTGGCCATCAAAAGAGAGAGATATACTAGAGATCCAACAAGACACCAGAACATCAGCTCATAACCAAAAATTTGGGAGGAGATTGTCCAGTTTTCCTCTCTCCATCTCAGCCTTCTCCCGCCTTCAGGTTTCTGTGGGCTCATGGGAAGGATCCCCAGAAGGACAGAGAACAGGACAGGATTGAGAGCTTTTTGATTGTATTGTTGTTTATTAGTCTGTTTTTGTTTTCTTAAGGGGAATTGAAAGGTTTGGGGTCTTTTTTAGGCCTTTGGATTATATACACCTTTTCATCTCTTACTGTATTTCAACCCACAAATGTTTGATACTTTCCATGGCCGTGTGCTGGGAGTACATGACCAAGGCAGACATGCTTCTCCTCTGGAAGTGTGCAGTCCAGTGACCTCTTGCTTCCTGCCTATTGAGAAGTGCCTTCAGCTCAGGAGACTCTGGAGAGCTAAGGACAGGAAGGTGGGAGCTGTGAGGGTTCAGAGGCTGCCACTGGGCTCAGGCTTCCTTTTGACGTTGCTGTCAGGGCTCACAAAAGAGAAGAGACCTTATGGGTGTTATGGGTTACAGAATACAAGCCTCAGTTTAGGAATAAAAATTGTGTGTATGGTGACCATTCTCTCTGCCGATCAGGCTGACCCTGATCCGGCCCAGCAGACATGGAATGCTGACAGACAGTAAACAGCCAAAGATAGGGGAATGGCCAGAAGGGTCTAAATGACTTCATTCCTTAGGGCTGAGTTTTAGTAGTATTTACCCACTTTCCCTAACTAATGACCTCTGGCCCCGAATAGCTGATTAGGTATGGAAAATCTTTTTTTTTCCCCCTTTATGAAAATGAGCTACAGGAAATAGCAAAGAATAGCTGAATTATTCAGATACAAACAACACCTAATGTAATATATTCATTTTAGGCTCTTTTGCCATTTCATCAGAGAGAGAAGGGCAGAGGGAATGTTTATTTATTGGGTCTCCTAACTGGCAGTGTTGTGCATGATCTATCACAGACCTCATCTCATTTTTCCTCACCCCAATTTTATAAGGGAGGTACGATCCTCATTTTGCTGACGAAATCAAGGTTCAGAGGTGCTTCAGTGTCAAGATCACTTGTCTAGTAAGTGATGATTTAAATGCAGGTCTTGGAATAGATTTTAATTATTTTTCTCTGCCAGGCAAGGTGAAAATGAACAAATAGCAAGAAAAAGGGTTCTATTGATCCAGGAACTCACTAATCAAGTCTAGAATGCCAAGTTGTCTTTTTAAGACAGTTAAGTGGTGACAAGAAATATTTACCACTTTAAGGATTTCTGATGCTGAAAACGAGTGTGGTTTATTTAGTGAAGATGGAATAAAAGAAAATTTTTTTCAAAGGGCTTCTAGAGAGATCCAATTCATCAGTTCACATGGGAGCAAATGGAGCTATTGATCCAATCGGGGTAATACACTGAAGACAATGATTCATTTTGTTATAGTTTATTATTCTGTTAGGGAGCACTTGGTAGCTTAAGATCTGTGAGACTCCGTACCTCATAAAGTGGTTGTAATGAGATAGCACTGACTGAAGAGGGACTTTGGTAAGAAATATGAGACACTACTGAATATGGTTTCTTCTACTTCAGGTAATTACCTCTTTCACTTTAACCTCTGATAATTGTTTTTTGCATTCAGACCTTGTAGTGAAGGATTTCATGCCTTGCCGGTCTTACTAGATTGAAATTTCTGGGTCATGATAAAGTTCATTTAAATAGACCACTTTTCTGAGCTTCTGCTCTGAAGTCAGACTCCACCACTTTCTTGGTGACTTTGAGGGTAATTAGTTAACTTCTCACAGCTTCATTTGCCTGAAATGGGAGTGTGATTGTACCCTCTTTACATGATAGTTGTGAGGAACATACATCATTCATGTGTGACACAACACTGAGCCAAGAGGGACATGTCAGCCAGTTTAGAGATGATGGTGACAATGTTGAGGGACTCACTATATGCTACACGCTTGCTACAGTCTGTGGTCGTGGGGATAAGTGGAGCTCCCAGTCCAGTGATGGGACATGGGGACGGGTAGTGGGGGGAAGCAGGTAGTCTTAACAGAGCTTGTCAATATCAGATGAGATGTCAGTGTGCCAGGGGGATACGGGGTGGGGGTGGGGTGAGGAAGGGACTTGTGCTGCACAGGGAAAGAAGGGTCACCTGAAAGTGGAGTCTTGAAAGTTGACTATATTGTCAACTTTTGATGTCTGTGGACTTAAATATTCAAGAAGAATATTTAAATCTTGGATTAAAATTCCCATAGTTTTGATTAATTACAGGCACCACTGGCATCGCAAACTTACTCTTTCTTTTGGCAGCTTGATACACTGGCATAGACTTTCCTTTCAAACCAAAATACTTGCCTTTTCTTTCATCACCAGGGAATGTTTAAGCCAGAAAGAGAAACCTCCATAAGCTGATACAGACACATAGCAGTCTGAGAAGTAATGCTGACAGTAATGTATGTCTTTATAGAAAGATAACATGTAAAGGGAGTAACTGAATTTTGACCTTGGTTTTTAATAGTGTTATGTTCAATTACGTACATTTTTGTGGGAGTTCCTGTCATGGCGCAGCAGTTAACAAATCTGACTAAGAACCATGAGGTTGCAGGTTCGATCCTTTGCCTCACTCAGCGGGTTAATGGTCCGGCGTTGCTGTGAGCTGTGGTGTAGGTTGCAGACACGGCTCGGATCTGGTGTTGCTGTGGCTGTGGTGTGGCTCGGATCTGGCGTTGCTGTGGTTGTGGTGTAGGCCGGCAGCTTTAGCCCCAATTTGACCCCTAGCCTGGGAATCTCCATATGCCGCGGGTGTGGCCCTAAAAAGCCAAAAAAAAAAAAAAAAGGTACACGTTTTGTGTTTTAGACCAAGTCTAGTAATGCTAACTTGCATATGACAAGAACCAATAATGGAGTCGTCATGGTAGTTGTTTTGTTGAAATTGAACTTGACTGTAATCTTTTCCCAATTTTTAGAGTTTAGAAGAGAGGGCTTTGTTTTGGGTTTTGAGAGCAAAGCTCTTCTCTTCATAAGGAAACCTTAAAATGGTTGATGTAGAATATTTAAGCTGGACTGCATCACAGCTGTCAACCAGGACGTAAACTATAAATCACACCCCCAAGTATCTAATGAAGAATGGAACCGCTCAACTCAGCAGTTCTCAAAATATGGTTCCTGGCTTCACTTGGAAACTTGTTAGAAATGTGAATTCTTGGACCCTACCCAGACCTGCTGACTGAGAGACCATGCTGGTTGACCCAGTAGTCTGTGTTTTGACAGGACCTCCACATGATTCTAATATATTCTTAAGTATGAGAAACACTGACTTATATTATCCATCTGGATGTTTTATTTTTAAAAAGCTACAAAATGATAATTTTGGTTTGTGGTATATTATAATCCAGTTGTTCAACCTGATAGTAATAGACCAACATATTCACATGCTTCTTGTGGCTCCTTCTGGGATGTTACAAAACGCCATGTCATCAGTTATTTGCTGATGTAGGTCCTTCTGTTTTGCTATGACAGTCAGGATTATTTAGGTGTATATTAAAAGGATAGATCCTCTTCTTTGAAATAGTAATGTGTTTTGTCAGAGGGTTATTTTTATCAGCTTTGATTTTCGTAGTGGCTTGTGTGGTTTTACCTTTAGAAATTGTCCCTTGAAGTAGAGATGACAGAAACCGAAACCAACCGGTTACTGACAGGCTACTCAATATGTTAAATACAACAATTAAGATTACAAAATAAAAAGAGGTCTACACATTGTAATCAAGTTTGCTTTGCTGAGCCTTGAAAATAATTGATGGTCTTTTATTTTCATTCATGATATTAAGCTCACATGTTTGAGTCAAAAAGCTTGGGTTTAAATTCTGCCTTCTCCACTTACCTGACACTGATAAAGTTACTCTTAAGCTTCACTTTCTTCATTTGTGAAATGGGATAATAACTGAATACTTAATTGATTTAAGATTTTCCTGAGGAATAAATGAGATTATGTGTGTAAAGCATTAGAGTTCGATAAATGTTAGTTGCTATTATTACTATTATTACTATTACTACCCCTTCTTATCCTCTACTTGGCTGTAGTTAACCTAGAGATGCATTTGTGTTAGGTCTCTAATTTGTGGACCACATCTATCTGTCATCTCAACAGGAAAAAGGAAGATGAGGCTTCTCTATCTGTACTTATGTTTTTAGTATCTCTGATATTATCCTACATACATTTTGTTCTTTCTTTCGTTTACTGAGTCATATTTGAGTGCCTACTGTTTGCCAGGTACTAGTCAGCACATTCCTGCCCCCAGAACGATCCTTTCTTCTAATGTATATCTTAGTATATCTTAATTAGTATGATCTTTTGACTGCCACGCCACGACCAATACTTTACCCAAGGCAGCAAAACCTGCTTTGGGGTAAAACTTGGGCTTGAACCCTAAGCTGATCAACTATGCAGTAAGCTATCTGTGCAATAAACTGGATTTCCCCACTCTTAGTTTTTATCATTAAAACAGCACTATTACAATCTAATATATAGTGAATTTTGAAGATTAAGACAGTATTTAAAAAGTACCTGGAATAATGTTAGGTACTTAGTAGATACTCAGTAAAGGGTAGCTCCGTTCTTCTACTTTTGCTCCCTGTAGGCTGCCGAGAGAAACTGGCAATGGTGGGTTGAAGCAAGTACAGTTGTCAGTGCTTTTTGTTTTATAATAGATTCCTTGGACTTTTTTTTTCCTTTTTAGGGCCACACGTGCAGTATATGGAAGTTCCCAGGCTAGGAGTCAAATCGGAGCTCCAGCTGCGGGCCTATACGACAGCCACAGCAACAGCCACAACAACTCGGGATCCGAGCTGGCATCTGGGACCTACACCACAGCTCATGGCAACGCCAGATCCTTAACCCACTGAGCGAGGCCAGGGATCAAACCCGCATCCTCATGGATACTAGTCGGTCTTATTACCATTAAGCCACAATGGAAAATTCCTAAATTCCTCCAACTTTTATTGGAAATCAGGACATCGTCCTTCAACAAATTGTTTTAAGTAATTTTTTGAAAAAGCTTTTTGTTTTGCATTATGTATAGCATAATGAAAATTCCATGGGGAGTTCCCGTTGTGGCGCAGTGGTTAACGAATCCGACTAGGAACCATGAGGTTGCGGGTTCGATCCCTGCCCTTGCTCAGTGGGTTAACGATCCGGCGTTGCCGTGAGCTGTGGTGTAGGTTGCAGACACGGCTCGGATCCTGCGTTGCTGTGGCTGCGGCGCAGGCCAGTGGCCACAGCTCCGATTAGACCCCTAGCTCGGGAACCTCCACATGCCGTGGGTGCGGCCATAAAATGACAAAAGGCAAAAAAAAAAAAAAAAAAAAAATTCCATGACTATCCTTTTAAGACTCTGAGTTCATTTTCTTATTAATCTGTCATTGTCCCCACCTTTTTGTGGGCAAGAAGTGATAAACTTTGATCAGTCATTCCCATTCACGTTTTTGGTTCCTGCTATACTTATAATTTAAGACACAAATCTTGAAAGAGCACAGATTATCTTAAGATATCAGAAAGCTAGGATACAAATGTATTTTGGAGCCAAAAAAGGAACATTAGCGATCTAATCGAACTCTTTCCTTTTTCAGATCAGGAAGGAGGTCTAGAGGATGCAAGTGTCCAAGCTCACAGGACATGCCAGGCTCCTTACTGTCTAAAGCTTGGTTCCACTGATTTAGTCTCATGTTCATTTATTGGTCATCAGCTTAAGCTCATTCAAGAGCTGTCACTTAACAAGGTTTCTATTTTTATAGTTAGTTTACTTTCTGGGAAATGTATTCTAGAAAATAGAAAAGTGATTATGATATTTGGCCGAAAGAGCAAGTCAAAAAGGCAAAATCAAAGAATGAAATATAGAAATCAAAACACTTTTGATTTGACACTTTGTTTGTTGGGCAGGAAAGCCAGCATTGTTTGTGCTGTTCTTATTCCTCGGGTTTATTTGTGTCTGTACCCCTCCACCTACTTCTAAATGGCACAGGCATTACATTTTAGTCCTTTTTAAAAAATTAGATATTTTAAATGGACAGAAAAGATCAGAAAAGTGAGGGAGTCAACAGGAATGATAAACTTTGGACCTTCTTTAACAACAGAATGTTTACTTGACAAAATACGTGGCTTTGAACTTTTTGAATTGCCATAGCATCATAAGAAAGAAAGTGTTACACAAATGTAGTTAATAATAATTTTAATTGGGATTAAGGTTGGATTGTGGGGAAGAATGCATATCAGACCAAGGCTGGCAAAATGTGGTCCTTGTGCCACTGGGTCTTGTATCTTACATTCAGTGATCCTTAGCAATCTCTTGAGACACTGTTTTCTTCTAAATCCAGACAGAACCTGAAAATTCTCTCCAAGACACTGCATATGAGAGTCAGTATCAATTGATCAGAGTATGTGTATTGGTATTCTACTTACCGTCCTTATATTAAATCGTAACAAATGAAAGGAAAGCTAGTGTAAGTGTAAAAAGGATAGAGGAATTCTTGTTTTTTAATCCCACAAAGTATTGCTGAAAATTTTAAAATTCTCTTAGGATTTTAGTGTTAATATAGTCTACCAGTTAGAAATCAATGGTTGTTATTTTAGCAAAAGTTTTCATGTTCTAGGCAGAAGGCTGGGGTGGGAGGGTGAGTATGAAAGGGCTTTGCTAAATTCCACCATCACATTTAGAAACTTATAGGTGAAAAGTCCGATTGGACCCCTAACCTGGGAACCTCCATATGCCACGGGTACAGCCCAAAAAGCAAAAACAAAAGGGAGAAAGAGAGAAACTTGTAGGTGAAAAGTAGGCTTCTTTACTTACTGAAAACAGCTGTTATAAGACAAACCAAACAAAAATACTGTGTAATATTCTTTACCAACTGAATCTCTTCAGTGATTGGCAAAATGCAAGTTCTGGAAATTCACAGGTTGCTTACTACTTTGGTTGCATTAAAAAAAAAAAAAATGGGCCGAGGTCTCCCTGTCTGTCTCCCCCTCACCGTCATTACAGTTATTTTGACCCCCCCAACCCCTATAACGCTATAGCAGAAAGGGGATATATAAAAGCAAACCTCAAGATAAAGAAATAGGAGAAAATAAATATATTAAACATTTAAAAATTACTTGGAAGAAATTCGTTCATTCATTTTTTGAGCAAACGTATGCATACTTTCTAATCTGCCAGGTCCTTCTGGTATGAGGCACAGCGATACAGATGCATAGAACAAGACTTCTAAACCTGTTTCACATCATGGCACACATAGAACGTGATAATACAGAAACAAATCATCTGCCAGGGAGTTCCTGGCACATCAGGCCCTTGGGGCAGTCCCGTGTGTTGAGGACTTGAGTATCTCAGCACACCATGGAGTTCTATATACTGACAAGGTTCAGTGTTAAGACATACTTCCTACCCTTGGGAAACTGACAGTCAGGGGACATAAACAAGTGAATGGACAGTGAGAATTCATGCCCCCAAGACTGGTTTTGTGTTAGAGAAAGAGAGTGGTGGCCTGATTACGAGTGTTGTTCTTAGATTGCTAAAGGGAGGACAAGTGCAGCTACTGCAGTATGAGATAATGAAATTTTATCTTAACTTCTTTCTCAAGTTATGCCTCAAATATACTTTGTTTCCAAAAGACTATGCAGTAAAATTTTGATTTAATTCAGTGCTTGAGATGAGGAAGGATAAAAATGGAAGAGTTTCTGCTCTGGGGAACATAAAGCTTAAAAAAACAATTCAGTGAACATAGCCTAATATCTATGTGGTGGGGTGGGGTTAGGATGAGTGGTCCCTGTTTCAGGGAAGAATAATAATAGTACAGGATGAATAGAATTATGGAAAGGCAAAGGAGAGATGTCAGAGTAATCAAAAGATGCTTTCAAGAGGTGGATGTGCTCTATCAACTTTAAACTTCTAGAAATTAGCTAGGAAAGTAGAAAAGTGAGACCCCAACAGGTCTGGGGAAAGAACGGGTAAAATTAGGTGAATTCCTTTAAAAAGCCAAAGCTTTAAGTTAAAAGGTAATGAGAGATACAATATAATTGAGGGAGTTACTGTTGTGGCTCAGCAGGTTAAGAACTCAACTAGTCTCCATGAGGATGTGGATCCAGTCCCTGGCCTCGCTCAGTGGGTTAAGGATCTGACATTGCTGCAAGGTGCAGCGTAGGTCTCAGATGCGGCTCAAACCTCTTGTTGCTTTGGCTATGGTGTAGGCTGGCAACTACAGCCCTGATTTGACTCCTGGCCTGGGATCTTCCATATGTCACAGGTGCGGCCCTAAAAAGAAAAATTAATAATGATCATGAAGCTATTGATTGTATAACAGTATAAAGTGTCACCAGGTTAGGTGATACCTGGTAGAAGAAAAAAAGGAAAATGTATTGAGACGGTTATGAAATTGTGCTTGTCAAATTTCTTTGGAAGGCCCCCCCCTTTTTTAATACCTTTGCCCGTAGTCTTTGTGTTTATTCTTAAGGTGGGTCATAAACATGTATTACAGCTTCCCCTTTCAGTATTTGAAAATGTTTTCATCAGCTTTTCACCATCAAGCTAAACTTTAATTTTAGTTATCTCCAGTACTTTTTATCCTGAAGAATGCCACAGCAGTTGGGTGGTTGTATATTTTCAAATTCCTCACCCACTCATGAAATGTATTTTGTTCAGCCAGCAGTGTTCTCCACACCCAGTCTTCCCTTTAATTTAACTGGCAGAAAAATCAAGCATACTTTGCCACTTAGTGGTCTTACAGACATTTGATGACTATTTTCAGATCTTGGCTTATAAGTAAATATAGCTCTTCTGAATAGCATGTGTTGCTTGCCACCTTAGTAGATTATGGCTGGAACAAGTTTGTGCAGAAATGTGCAATCTTATGTGGCAGTGAAAGATTATGAATTTTATTTGTACATTTCTTTAATGTTCTTAACCATATGAGAATTAGTTTGTTTTTGCTTTGTTCATAAAAGTAATGCTTTTATTGAAATAATATTAGAAATCAATCAAGTCAGTCTTTGCTGAGCCCTGGGTACGTACTTTTGTGGTTTTGGTGTTTTGTAAGTGTTAAAAATAAAACATAGTAATACTGTGCCTTACACAGAGAGGGAGGAAAATTGCCACGTTTTGATCAGTGTCCCATCAAATGCAGCTTACTGTTCTCTTTTGTAGTTAAATGCTATTTTAAAAGTGGTTTGTGCCTGTTTGTGTTTACAGGATCGCCCCAGGACATTTGACATGCATTCACTGGAGAGTTCACTCATTGACATAATGAGAGCTGAAAATGATTCGATTAAAGGTAATTTTCAAAACATAACTATTTTATTTTAGTAAATAGTTTAAAATTTGTGTCATCTATGTAACATGATGAATATGGCAGATATTATAGGTTCATACTTTGTATCCAGTCAGTTCCATCAACTTTATAAATGTACCTTTTTGTTAAAAAAAAAATCAGATGTATTTGATGGACATCCACTGTAGGCTGTTCACAATACCAATTAAGGGAACTACAGTGGTGCTGTTAACAGTTAACTGGGCAGTTAACTGGAAAGATAGGAACCATACTCCTCATTTTTTAAAATCTCAGGCAAAACCTGCTTAGTGCCACAAACCTGTATGTCTGTTCGCCAATGACAATGATTATACAATATGAAGAGTTCAAATATTGATAGATTTTTTTTTTTGGCCTAGCTTCTCATTTTTAAAAATGGTCAGTAGGGAGTCCATCGTGACTCAGTGGAAATGAGTTTGACTAGCATCCATGAAGACACAGGTTGGATCCCTGGGTTAAGGATCTGTTACTTACTGTGAGCTGCGGAAATGCCTCGGCTTGGAAAAACAGTTGCTGTGACTGTGATGTAGGCCCGCGGTACAGCTTCAGTTCAGCCCTTAGCCTGGGAACCTCCATATGCTGCAGGTGCGGCCCTAAAAAGACAAAAAAGACAAAAAAAAAAAAAGGCCTATTGTCTCAAAGTTAAAATGAAGCTCTAGTTCTTGAAATACTTTTGAATGTATTATGTTGAAAAAAATGCTATTCCCACTTGGATTCTGGTCTTATTTTACCTGAAATAAGATATTGCAGTTTGACTTGGCCTCAGGATCTTCATCTTTATAAGGGACTTATAACTACTTTTATAATAAGGGACTTAATAATGGGGAGCTTTAAAAATAAAATACAGATGCCTAAGCCCCTTCCCAGGTGTGGTGTGGGGCTTACGGTTTTTTTGTTTTGTTTTGTTTTTTTGTTTTTTGGGGCCACACCCATGGCATATGAAAGTTCCCAGGCTAGGGGTTGAGTCGGAGCTACAGCTACCAGCCTTTGCCACAACCACAGCAACTCGGGATCTGAGCCACGTTTTCAGTCTACACCACACATAGCTCACCACAATGCTGGATCTTTAACCCGATGAGCAAGGTCATGGATCGAACCCAGCATCCTCATGGATCCTAGTTGGGTTCCATAACCACTGAGCCACATGATTTTTTTTTAATGTCTTAGGATTTTTTTTTAATGTCTCAGGTGATGCTCATGTGTAGACAGAGTTGCAAATGACCGGATTAGATGTTCTCCCAGGGCCCTTTTAGCTCTGATTTTGTGAAAACTACCCCAAAAAATAAAGTACTTTTCTGCAAAAAAACATCTCATTTTACTAGACAACAAAGTTTTATTGTTTTTTTAAAGACATTTGAGTTGTTTGATATTTAGTCCTCCCCCTTAAGTTGTTCATTCATTTGTCCACTCATTCATTCATTCAGTGTTTATGAGCCACTACAGCTTTTCACTGGGATCAAAGTGGCAAGGAGCCTGTGGCATCAAGTGCCTAGTTTTCCTTTGAGTTTGGTTTTCCATATTACTTATGCAGTAAAACTATTGTTCAACAGACCAATAAGAGTTAATTTTTTAATGAGAAATTTTTTGAGTTCTGAAGAGATGAAAAATAATATGTGAAAAAATATGTATCCATCTGGTGAACTAACTTTGAAATGGGATTATTCTGAAGGTCTTTACTGAATTCCTCAGGGAATTCTGGTGGGCTCTAATCGAGTTACATACTTTGTTTATGAGGAAAGATGATCTCTCAGAATTGGCTTTATTTGTGCTACTTCTTAGCCCTCTGACCTTAGCTAGTCCTTTGGACTCTTTGACCCTTTGTCTTCCCATCAGAAAAATAAGGGGAATCTAAGGCTCTTTCTAGCACCAGAAAACCTGTACACTCTAAAGTAACTAAAGGAGAAATCTGAATAAATCTGTGGCTGGTACCAGGGTCACTTTCCTAGTTTTATACAGCAGTTATGTAAGATGTTCCCAGTTGGGGACACTGGATAAAGGGTACACAGAATCTCTCTGTACTACTTTTTGTAACCTGCTGTGAATTTATGATTGTTTCAAAATTAAAATTCAAGTACAGAAAAGGTTTCTAAAGGACATTTTCTTAATATATTTGATTTCTTCAACACCCCCCTTTTTTTTGACAGCCTCTTATGTACTAGATACTAGGAATAATAATTAGAACTCATTTTCATGATAAGTGCTTATGTCTTTTATCAGAGAAAATGGTTTACAAATAGCAGCAAGTATAAACACTTTACTGTGGATGCTTCAAAGAAGTAAGCCTATAACTAGTATTTAAGAGTTTGCACACATTATTCTAATAGTATTAACATTGCCTTGATTTATCAAATACAGTCATGGCAACTCTCTCAGGTTTATTTCTTCTCTCCTAGTTTGCTAAATGGCTTATTGCATAAACTTCTGCCTTTATTCTATATTCCCTTTTAATTTCTTCTTACCAATTTTTACCTAAACTAGGTTTCTTTAGGTTGATTTTGTAGAGATAATCAAAAATTAAGTGTGGTGACAGAAGAAAAAAAAACTGATTTGACCTAATGTGGAAACAAAGATTTTGTAAAATTGTGACTTATAAGAGGAGTGTTACAGAATGAAAAGACCATGAGTTTTGAAGTCAGATAGACCTGTATTTAAATTGCCATTCTGCCACTACAGTTTGTGGTGGTTGTGAGGACTAAGTGATATGATGTGTCTGTAAAATCCAGCATACCCCCTAGTTCCTTAAGACACTTAATAAATGGTATCGATTGTTATTAAACATCTATTTAGTCTGTTTTCATGCTTATCAAATGAGAAAATCAGTTTCAATTTAAGTGCCAAGCGACTTAAGCATATTAAATGAACTTTGTGTATTTTTTCCTTCTAAGAACAATAAAGAATTCACAGATGAGTTTGTTGCCCTAAAATGCCAGACTGTAGATTTTTTTTAAACCAAGATGATGAACTTTATACCACTGCAGTCTGTTGCTACCAAAATGCAGTTTTGTTCAGGGGAATACTTTATTTCTTGTCACACTCTTCTCTGGTTTAAATAGCTGTTTTAGGAAAACTATGTTTAATTTTAACAGTGGTTCTGTTGTGGAGATTTTTGTTTAAAGGTGAAAATAAAACTTTAATATCTTTAAAAAAAAACGCATTTTCCTGTTAAAATAAGTATATAAAACCGCCTATCCACTTTGAAAATAGCCTCTTCATAATGTTCTGTTTCCTTAGAAATAGAGAAAACAGAAAATGGAAATTATTTCCTTGAGATTAGTAGAGAATAACATGCCTTTTAGAAAAAAAGAATAAAAATTAAATTAGAAGAATTAACTTGAAATTATTATTTTTTAAGCTCTATCATGGAGGCAGATTTCATATTTGGGTTGATTTTATCTTAAAAATATTTTTATAAAATATGTTATGAATTACCTCATTTATTTTTATATTCATTTACAATTCCCCATAGATATGTGGTTTGTGGGAATATGATTAAATAATAAAGCCTAAAATTGATGCAAAAACTATCAATTGAATGGATTGGTGAGGCTACTATGTTAATTATTTAAACTTTTTTTAATCCCCCAATTTTTTTTCTTTTGGGAAAAAAAAGACCTCACTTTATGAAACGGGTTTAAAATTTTATTTTGCTAGTTGCCTCCTTAGTGCAGTAGGCAGCGCGTCAGTCTCATAAAATTGTATTTTTCCTGGCAACATCTCTATGAATGTACTTCTGATTCCAATTGACTTGTTTGGAAACTTTTTTCTTTTTCTTTTTTTTAAAAGAAATGTGGAAAAGGAATAGTTAGCTTTCATTTCATAATTTATATATATTTTTAGTTCATTTAAAAATAGTTTTTCTAAGAATTTTCAGGCTACTATCATTTTCTCCATGTACAGAGGTTTACCTTTTTGAGAGAAAAAGGGTCCTCCCTCTGCTTCATCTCCCTGTCCTTCCACTGATCAGCTGGCTTGTCTGTGTGTTATTTTTACCCACGAAATTACGTATTGCCTTCTCCATAACCAACATTGGTGACAATCTGCAGCAGTTCTTCCCCAGAGACCAAGTTCATTTTCTTCACTGTACACCCAGTATCATAGCTAAGAGCCTGAGCTACAGACCCATTTTTGAATTGTGATCTTTGAGGTGGCAGCTTGCATATTGCTACAGTAATTTTTAGGCTTACCAAGTATTTTCTTCACCTGCACAGAAAAATCTCTTACTATTGTAGATGCCAAGATGATGATTTGGGGAGTATTGTATCTTAATGTTATTTGTGGGTTTTTTCTCACCTGTGAAATTGGTACCGATTGTTTAGAAATAGAGCAGCATGAAACCACGTGCAAGTGCATCTGCTTTCAGCCTTCTGAAGCATAGGCTGGACACAGTGAAATAAAGATTCATAAAGCGGTATTACATTCAGTGCACATTAGGAGAGACCTCTGAAAATTCAGGAGATTTTTTTTTTCTTTCCTGTATGTGAAGGGAATAAAGGTATATGGATATAAACTAGGAAGTAGCAGTTTATGGAATGAAAACAGAGGGAGACAGCACAGGAATAAAGAGACAAAAACTACTATTTGAAAATTATTATGTCAGACAGAGTAGAACAATCCAGTTTCACAATAGTGGAGTATTTTTAAATCCTATATATGAAAACAATTTAATATCCAATTTGCTTCATTTCAGTAGAAAGCCGAATGAGACAGCAAAATTATTGAGAGAACAAAGGCAATCTGTAAATTGTCAAAACATTATATAGTTGTTCTTCAGATATTAATTAACTAAATTATGAATCAGAACATCACCTTATTTTTCCTCAGAATATGGTGGAATTGGAGTCTTTCACTCTTCATATTGTTACAGAACGTATCTTCCCATTTTTGGAAAGGAGAACTCAACACATCTACCCATACCCCTCTGAGTTTCAGGCATTTTAAATACCTAATTTGCATGTGGGCAATGATTGCATTCAGAAATGCAAGTTGTTTAAAGTGCCAGTCTTTTGCATATTCCCATGGTGCCCAAGAAACCTCACTGCATATGTCGAGTAAGTAGTGGGAGTGTGGTATATAGTTAGACATTATTGCCTCACTTGCTTCATGCATTCAGAATTTATTTCAAGGGTGGGATCTACTCCAGAAATGCTATATATTTAATTCCTGGCTGAAGGTATTGTAACTTTGCATTTTACAATATTTTTGAGGTTTTTTTCTCCTTTACATATTAAATTGGGGGCCCTTCCCCCACTATTTTTCATTGCTGTGAACTTGTTTGAAACAAATTCTTAAATGAGTGGGCAAGTGATGATTCCATCTGTGCCTCTTTGTTGCTAAGCAGAAGAATTTATAATAATCTCTCTAGAAGAAAATCATGAAACAGTTGAAAATTTAGTAGACAAAGCCAGTTTCGTTAATTTTAGAGAAGATTTTTTTTTATGTCACTGTGAGAGAGAGTGACTGTGGGATAATTATTTAAATATTGCATCTTTACAGTAGGGAAAGGAATGAAGTTAGAACTACTGAACAAAGACACCATAAATACTAACCAGAACACCTTAAATTTTCCTTTGATCTTACCATTCCTGTACTCCAAATTGTAGTCATGTCGGTCTCTGTTTTCAAGAACAGATGTTTACTGATACACGTTTTCTAAACAGATATTGGATACGGACTTTATGTATACCAAGATAGCTCTGAAAATCTTTCATGAAAGTTGTTGAAAGTAGCACTAAATTTAGTAGCATTCAGTTTTAAATTTGAGTTTCAGAGTAAGTACAGTTTAAAAAAAAGGAAAGGAACTTTTACTAAAATGAGGTCTGTTGCTATAATATTAAAATGATTTATTTGAAATGGAAGGGTTATAATTTCTTAAAGTATTTAATCTTTTTCTATTGAAATCAGTTTGCCTGTGGCAATTTGAGAAAAGACAAGCATGCCGTACTCTGTACCCAACTCCCCTGTCATCTTTTTAAAGGATTAGATGGACATTTTTCTTCAAAGGATATTTAAATGGGACCTGATACAAAGTACCAGAAAGAAGACATGGATCATACAAAACAGCTAAATTTTACTTGGGTTAATGCACAAATTTCTCCTTCCTAGCAAATTACCATTCCATGGTAGCCAAGGCCCTCTGGTGAATTGGGGGAATCTTTATTACAAGACTTCAAGATTCAGAGTCCTCCAGGCAGCTGCCCTACAAACCTGGTGGGAGCCTTCCTGACCTCGTCTGGTTCTTCCTTGCTGTGTTTGGATGATACCAAGTAATTCAAAGCAGCATAGCAGGGGAGTGGCTAAGGTCTCTGGAGAGTAGAAAATTGCCTTACTCCGTAGAAGCCTCATGAGTAATGGAGTAAGGCACATAGCAAAGAATCCCATTTAAACTTGGCTACAATGAACTTGGCATGTGGCTATTTAGAAGTGAAGTGGTTTCTTCTCCTTCTGCACTCTCCCTTTCCTGATGGCTGAAATGGAACATCCTAAACAGTCTTTCTCTTTTGCTTAGTTGTGCGGTGGGTAGGATGGGACCTGGGCTTCTGTGCTGAGGTAACTTCCTTGTGAGGAAGAAGAGGACAAAGTTGTGGAGCATGATTTTCACTGTATTACTTGTACAGGGTGTATTCTTAGTTTGGACTTACTGTCTCCTTTCTGGTTTACTATTGGTCAGGATTCGTTAGATTCCTCACAGCCTTGTGTAGGCAGAGCTTACAAAGGTGTGGCTTTCAAACTGTAAGACTGTACTTTTCCAGGTTGAGGATTGCTGTTGTTTTGGGGTTTGGTTTTTTTGTTTGCCTGTTTTATTTTTAAAGCGGAGAATGGGAAAGGGAAATACATGGGAGAACCAAATGTGTTATTTGTGAACACTGATGTGTTCATAGCCTCTGATGGAAGTCTTCCTCACTCTGGCCTCTGAACCGAAACCAGCTGGTTGGTACTAAATGCTCCTTGTGCCTTGGCCAGATGCTCATCTGCCGCATTTTTTTAATATAATATGTACTGGCAAAGTAGTAGTTATCTGTCCTCTGCTCTCCATGTGTTTGTGAAAGAATATTGACCCTTGTTCTTATTTGTTCTGAAAATCATATAAGCAGTTGTCACAAAGGGGGAATTTGTCTTATGTCATCCATGATGTGGGTCCATAATAAGTCAAGCAGTCTCCTTATCCTAATCCTGAACATTGAGCACAAAGAATCTTATTTGAGTCCACGAAAATTGAGTAGGCATCTTAAACCGTTGTTACAACTCTGATTTTCCCTGGGTGAGAGATGAGGGCAAAGGGGGGCAGGGGGAAAGTGACAGTAAACTTTTAATGTTATTAGAAGGTTAAAGAGCCTAAACATTTCTTTCAAAGATGCTTTTAACTCATTAACTTTTTTTTGGTTCCAATTGTGTTAAGGTTCACATATTTTATGGCTATTGTGACTTCATTTTGCTAGACTCACATTCAAGGCAGGGAGTGATAAAGGAACAAACTGTATGTGACAATTAACACTTCGAAACACCAAATCAGAAAACAAATAGCAATCAGGCAGCAAATTAACAAATGCGTCTTCACATTAAGTATTGTGTACACTTAATAAGTACAAATATTACCATGTGAACAGATAATAATAATATTCGTTTCCATTTAGAAATGAAATCTGAATAAAATTTAAGTAGTAAGGTTTTCAGACTTTGTCAACAGTTTGTCAGTGTAAAATATTAAGGACCTCTCTATGGTATAAAAAAGTAAAAGGTTCAGAACACTTATAGAGATTCATTTTTGTTCATGCACCATGTCCAAATTAATAATAGTATGTTTTACCTTTTAATAGTGTCACTTATTATTTTTCTGTTTTTTCCCCTCTATGTTATATAATTCTATAGAGGTGACTTGCTGTTTCATTTCCTGACAGCTACTGGAGCAGCTCTATATGCTAATAATCTGCATTATGAAAGCCCTTTTGATTATGTAATAGTACAATGGTGAGTTGTCTGTGAAGGTCTTAAGACTTTCCTTGATCTTGTTATATAATCCTGGAATATGTTATTGCTGACTTAGAAGGAGGGGAACCAATGCCACCTAATTCATAGCTGTCATAAAAATATCCAAGATTTTCTTTGCATTCAGTTTAGCCACAGGAGGCACAGAACATTTGCACAATTGAGCCACAAAATTATTTCTTCCTGACATGCGTGGGATTTCTACCTGAATACTGTATGCAGTTTATTTATCAGCTGTATATGCCTGATTTGTAATTTTTAAATTTTCTGCTCATTTTTCCCCCTCATGCTACTTCTATCCTCACTACCAAAATTAAAAGAGGGAAAAGATTACGTTTGTTGCTGTTCAGAAGTAAAAATTTACAAAAGGAATACTTTTTAACTGGTTTTAAACTAGTTACTACTTTTCAAATCAGATTTGGAGATGGCTAGGCTGCCTCTGGGCTTCATTATTTTGTCTAGTAGACTGATTCTGATTGCAGTCCCACACAAGTACACTCCATTCTAAAAGCAAGGCATTGTTTTATTCTGGGTATTACCTGGTAACCAGTCAATTAAGAACATTAGTGGAACTCTGAAGGGAAAGCAGTTCCATAATCTCTTTGGAATCCAATTGGGCTGATGCCAGTTGCTGTACATTGGGAAAAAGAAGGAGGAATCAGCCACCCAGAGGACGCTTTTTAATTCTTGAGAAACCAGCAATAAAATAGAGATCTTAATTCTGAAGAACAACCATGATTAATTGAAGTATAAAGGGAAAAAAAATTTAACTTCTGCTAGTTACAATATTCCAAGTAATAAATGTCTGGCGTGGCTGCTTACATAGAGATATTTAATAATCAGCCACTTATTATAAAAGATAATAAGTTGTTAACTTATACTAGACTTTCCCAAATTGTAAGAAATCAAAAGAGGAACATTTAGGATTACATTAAGACCTGGTTTTATCATTAACTTAAGTCAATCACTTACCTCTAGATTTTGATTTCCCCACCTGTAAATGGAGGAATTGAACTTAGTGGTTTTTAAATTACTCTCAGCAATTCTGTCCAGTCTCTCTGGTATGATATTCCTAAGGACAAAATTGAAGGCTTTTATGGTTTAATAACCAGAAGTAGTGTACGAGTTTCGTGTGAATTTGGGTGTGGCAGCATTTACTATTGAGTAGTGTGTAAGAAGGAATATAATTGGAAATCAATCAGATTTATTCAGTTGAGTGAAGGCTTTGTTTCTAGACTGCATCTTTTCTTTTTGAGATAGGCCTGAAGATACTACATTTAGGAAACACTTATTTAACTTGGCCTTAAGTAATGTTTCCATTCTCAATTTGTAGACCTCTTCAACCATGGGGATTATTTGATGAGGTCTATGAACCTGTTAGAACCAAGCATTCTAGAGAGGCAATAGATTGGTCATGTATGTTTGTACGATTATCTTCCAAAAGCATGTGGATGCTGATGTAGTACAATTAAAATACACCCAAAGGGGAGTTCCCATCATGGCTCAGTGGAAACGAATCTGACTAGGAACCATGAGGTTGTAGGTTCCATCCCTGGCTTTGCTCAGTGGGTTAAGGATCCAGCATTGCTATGAGCTGAAACATGAGGTTGTGGGTTCGATCCCTGCCCTCGCTCAGTGGTTAAGGAGCTGGTGTTGCCGTGACCTGTGGTGTAGGTTGCAGATGCTGTTGGGATCCCACAGGTCAGCAGCTCTAGCTCCGATTAGCCCCCTAGCCTGGGAACCTCCACATGCTGTGGGTGCGGCCCTAAAATGACAAAAAAGACAAAAAAAAAAAAAATACGTCCAAAGGTGTTGCTGAATTCATAGTAACCTTTTATTATTAAAATTTTTTGTTGTGGTTGTTTTACTTATAGTATCCACTGGAGTGAGGCTTGAGAGCTTGTTAGGCTTGTTAGGGTGGGGAACCTCTCCGAAATATTTTGATCAAAGTAGGTCTTAATAGTTACGAAAGATTATGAAACACTGCTGTAGAGAGAACTTCTCTAAATTGTTCAGCTTTAAATTCCTGCTATTAAAATGTTCCCCATTACCAAAAAGAACATTTTAAAAAGGAGTTTGGAGCTCTGGTCATGACTCAGCAGAAACAAATCTGACTAGTAACCATGAGGTTGCAGGTTCGATCCCTTAACTCACTCAGTGAGACTTCAGCATATGGGTATTCCAGAAGTGATTCAGATAGACTGCCCCTCCACCCCCACCCCCATCCTCACTCCACTTTGAGAACCACTTTGGATGTATATATAAAGTCTAAAGCTATGGGGGCTCTTCATAAAACAAATACGTATCAAGCAAATACTATGTGCTAGGCAGTATTTTAGGCTTTGGGGATATATCAGGAAATAAAAACTAAGACTCTTGGCCTCATGCAGCTTATCCCCCAAATAATATGCAGACGTCTTTGAACAGCCTGTTTATAATTTAGTTTTTAAGGCTAATGAATAAGAGGAAGACTCAGTGCTTTGAGTACTGATAAAAGAAAATAGGAATTGGGCCTTTTGAGAAATAACAAAAGGTGAAATTAGATTAGATATGAAATTCAAGCTCATTCTTTGTTAAGGTTAGATAAAGGCATCAGGATTTACATTAAATAAGTGATTATTGTTAATGATAGGTATATATGCAGAAAGCCAGCCGCTGTCTTTGCTCATTGCTTTTGGGGTTTGAACTTCAGTAACCAGTGTTAAGAGTGGCTCATCTCATCTCTAAAGTTCTTGATCATCCATGTGCAGTTTAGCTTATAGTCCCAAGGGATTTCATAAATTTGTCTTGATTTTCTTTCTGTCAGTACAGAGAGCCATTTCTCAAAATCGTCTTTACTGGAGTTCTGACTGTGGTGGTGTTGTCTCTGCAGCACCAAAACGAGGGTTAGATCCCCAGCCTGGTACAGTGGGTTAAAGGATCTGGAGTTGCCACAGCTGCGGTGTAGGCCGCAACTATTGTGGCTCAGGTCTGATCCCTGGCCAAGGAACGCCATGTGCCGAGGGGCCAAAAAAGGAAGAAAAAAGAAATCACTTTTACCTCTGGGCGAGTTCAACAATTATTTACTTTTTTTCACTGGTTCTTTTAAAATCTGTCTCTTATAACACGTATTTCTTTTTATCATCCTTTTTGTAAGGTAGGAGGATTTTAATGTACTGCTTTGGCTTTGTTTCTAGATTACTGAAAACTTTTCTAGTACCCATTGGTCTGTTTTTCCACTTTTTTTTCATTATTGTTTTTTTTTTAACTGACTTTGGCTGGTTTATTTTGGATAAAAACTGTGCCTAGTTTTTTAAAGCTTAAAAAATTGCCATTAATCACTGGTATCATAACATCCTCTTAAGGCAAGTTATCTTGTTGCTCTGTCCTCTGAGTGTAGCATCCAGAGTCAGAAGGCCTCTGGCAGGGATAAAAATAGCCTTCCTGCTGGCTGGTTTGTTGTTAGGTTTACTGGCAGTAGGAAATCTTTTGAATTCCTTAATTGGATCAGCTCTTTGCTAGTGTCTCTCTAGACATTCCCTTCTGCCTGAAATTCTTAGATGCTTTTAGATCTTCTAACTTTGTACCTGCCCTGAGTCAAAGCAATCCTTTTACATGAAACTTTACTCAATCTATAGAAACATATCCCATTGACTTTACTTATCTTAAAGATAAATATTAATTTTTTGGCCACCATTACAGTCTGTTTTTCAACTGTCATATCAGAATTCAAAAATTGAATCTGAGCACTCAGTACGAAAGGAAGATCCTCCTTGGTTTTAATTAAAAGGAACATTTTAAGCTGAATTTTTAAAGTTTTCATTTCCTAATATACTTCTGCTTCTGCCAGTTTGGCTATCATAAAAGTAAAGAGTTAGGTTTTTTTCTCTTCTCTCCCCCAGAGAAGAATTATATCCCTATATGTAACTCAGAACATTAGCAAACTCATTTCTCTGAAGCTGAAAAATCCCCCAGATGGCCACTCCCTTCTCCAAGGTTCCAGTTTGGGTCTTATGTGGCTTAGAGGAATTCTTCCTTTTTCTTTCTCGCACAAGTGGAAAATTGTTGATTATCTCTGACTTAGAGTGGGTGAGGGAAAGGGAATTAATATTAATTGAGCACATAACTCTAAACCGGGGGACTTTTCTGGGCATTCTGCAAAAATTATCTCTTGAATGAAACCTCTGTTTCTCTGAGGTTCAGAGAAACTAAGTAATTTGACCTAGCTCGCAAGGTGGGCTTTGTCCAGCTCTACTCTTTTCACTGTATGTTTTACCAAGCGGCAGAGAGACACCAGTTGCTGGCTTTATTTTATTCATTCATTCAGCAGCTACTTATTGAGCACCTTCTCTGCTCTGAGTTCTGGGTTGTGAGACCCAAAATCTGTCCTTAAGAATTTTGTCGCCTTAGAGGAGGAGAGTTTAGAAATAGATAATTTAAATATAGTATAATAAGTTTAAAGGGTGTTGTATGGAGCCTTGGAGAGCAGGTGGCTTGGGGCAGGGACTTTTCGTAGGTTGTGAGACCTGTAAAAGAAGCTACCTGGGCAAAATCGTGGAGGCTTGAGTGCTGAAACAATATCGGAGTCAGAGAGAAAGGAAGGCATTCCAGAGGCAAGAAGCCAAAAGTAAAAGTTAATGCTGACCCCGGCCCCGCCAGAAAAAGTTAGTGGGCCAGTAGTTCTGAATGTCTAGAATACCTACTGCAAGAAGGGAAATGGCAGTGTGAGAGATGAACCTAGAGAGACAGGCAAGAGAATACAAAATTTTGTCTACAAGCCTTTAAACTGAAAGTCAGATCTTTCTTGGAGAGTGGTTTTGTTTACCATAAACTCTGTGTGTGTATTATAATTTAAATGGCTCTTTGGGAGGGGGCAAGACTCTCCATCCAGTTAACATCAGGCCCAGCCAGTTTCTCCTTCGTAATTTTGCGTGGAAACATCTTTACTGGAAGTTGGTTGTATCACAGATAAATTAAGGGGTAGAATAAGGTTACTGATTAGGATTTGGGGACTTAATTTTTGGTCAATAGAATAAGTTATTAGAAGTGATAATCTTTGTATCATTAAATGATGGAACATATAGAACACATTATTATTTGTTCATATTGATATGTGTTCTGCATTTGTGTACATTTAAGATTGCTATTCAAAACCTGATTTTTTTTATACATTTCTTGAACTTGCTTTGAGT
Source organism: Catagonus wagneri (assembly GCA_004024745.2). Classification (NCBI taxonomy): domain Eukaryota; kingdom Metazoa; phylum Chordata; class Mammalia; order Artiodactyla; family Tayassuidae; genus Catagonus; species Catagonus wagneri. Next base: position 48,552 of record PVHT020000165.1, on the reverse strand, counting down.
CATCCAGGTTCCCAGCGCCATCTGGCTGCAAGTTTGAGGCAGTGTTGGTAAAAATAGCAGATGCAGAAAGGCAAGTACAGCACCTCCCTTAAAAAATTATTTATGGCAGTATAGCTTTGTCTTACTTAGATATGAACTAAACACAAATAGCAGAAAGAGACCCAGGAGAAGAATCTCAAGTTAGAGAGTTCCCATCATGGCTCAGTGGTTGACGAATCCAACTAGGAACCATAAGATTGCGGGTTCGATCCCTGGCCTTGCTCAGTGGGTTAAGGCCAGCAGCTACAGCTAAGATTAGACCCCTAGCCTGAGAACCTCCATATGCGGCCCTAGAAAAAGACAAGAAAAAAAAAAGGATCTCAAGTTAAACAAATAATGTATACGCGTGTGTGTGTGTGTGTGTGTGTGTGGTATATCATATGCATAAACCTTTTCATCTGTCCTTCCTCTATTAGAAATGTTTAACAAATATCCACTGAAAACCTCTCCCTTTTCTTTGGAATATCTAAGTTTTTACAGTGAGAGTCAGTAAAAATATACTCAGAATTTCAGAGTTCTCTTGTGGCACAGTGGGTTAAGCATCTGGTGTGGTCACTGCAGTGGCATGGGCTTGATCCCCAGCCCGGAAACTTCCCAGTGCCACATGCGTGGCCAAAAAAAAAAAAAAAAAAGGCATAAGCTAAATATATGTGTGAATTTCACGCTCCTTGTCACTTTTTGGACTGCATGGCTTTATTTAGACAACCTTACAGATTTATCCCCTGGTGTCATGTCTTGGCCTATACCATGTCCCCAGCAATACTGGCATGACTCTGAAAAAGAAAAGGTCATAGCATGGAATCTAGTAGCACTGCAGAATGTTTGATATTTTTTGTTTATGTGTTGAAATGGCAGCATTCTATTATTTCCTGCTGAATCATCAGTAGCAATAATATCTGGGTTACTTTTTAGAAAATAACTTATTTTACCTAATTTTGAAATAATAGATATACTGCTAATATTTTAGCATATTTCCTTCTCGTCTTTTCTCCTTTGATCTCATTAACTCAGTTATTTTTAGTTAGTGTCTTAAAAGAATATGATAGTACATACTGTTCTTTTGAGCACCTCCTCCCCCCAGCAATTCTTAGTCATTCTGGTTGATAAATATTGGTCCTTTCCAACTCACAAATGCCTAGCATAGAATTGCCTAGTTGGAGTCTGAATCTTTTCTAGGCTGTAGAATTTGGTAGTGTAGTTCCCCAGAGTCACACTGTATCAGTTGCCTATATTTGGCTAGGTTGAGTCATGTCACCAAATATAGTCTATGCCTTCTGCATGATGTATGCCAGGCTTCTGGCTCCCAGTGCCACAGCTGGTCTCCAGAGACTACTACTTTTCCTGTCATAGTGTCCCTAAAGGTTAGGACTGCTGATCAGGCAATATTTCTTTGTATTTATAACGCAATCAATACCAAGATCCTTCAAGGACTGAATTTTACCCACTAAATATTTTCACTTGCCTGAAATTCTAATGCCTTCCTCTCCCTTAAGGAATTTAGTTCTAAATGTGCCAAAACCTGGGCTATGTTTATAGATAGATGAATCATCAAAAAACCAGCCAGAGTTCCTGTTGTGGCTCAGTGGGTTAAGGACACAGCACTGTTTCTGTGATGATGAGTGTTTGATCCCTGGCCTTGCTCTTTGGGTTAAGGATCTGGCATTGACACAAGCTGCAGCATACGTTGCAGATGTGATTAAGATCAGGTGTTGCTGTGGCTGTGCCACTGGCCTCAGCAGCAATTCCAATTCAACCCCTGGCCTGGGAACTTCCATGTGCCACAGGTGCAGCTTTAAAAAGAAAAAAAAAAAAAAAAGAAACAAACCACAAAGACTGGGTTATATTCTTTTATTATCACTGATTTTTTAATTAAAACATTTTAATTGCATAAAGAATTATTAAAACAAATTTTTTAAATGGCTCAGGGGAAATAATGTCTATTCAAAGTGACTATTTTGTCATTTATTTTTCTGCTAAAGGCAGTGTTGGTGGGATGATAGGAGCCAAATAAAAGTCTTTCCTATTTAAAAAGGTAAAACAAAACAAAATTTTTTTCAGAACCTGGAGAAGGGACATATGTATATCACTGATTTTTATTTTACTTCAGTTTCTTTATTTGTGAAATGCTGGTATTTTAAGTTCAGTGAATGAATTCATCGATTTGCTTACCTGGTGCCCAAACAGATAACTCAAGGTACTAAGCCTAAACAAACAAACAAACAAACAAAAAAACCCCGTAGTTCCTAAAGGGGGCTATTACTTAAAAGAGATAAAACAATTAGCCAGTAGCTAATTATGCAACATAGAAATAAAATTTGGTGAGTGATCTGAAAGGGGGGTTTCCTTTTTGGTTTGAAAGGTGCCTTGGAAAGAGGTAAATCTGAAAAACAAAGATTTTAAACTATCCTCCATGGGACACAAAGAAAGGGGACCAATGTCTCAGAGAGAGGACATTGTCAGTAACCTAGCCATGCAATACAAAATGCAAAAAGGCTGGTGAAAATCGGTATCTGTAGAGCAGAGAAGATATTAGAGCAGAAATGAAAGGGCTACAAGGAGAATGTAAAAGGCTTGTAGAAGACTTTAAAATCCCATGGCACTTTTAATGGGAGCTTTCAGAGGATTTCCAGAAAGGGGGCGATATGTGTTATCTATAATAGAAGTCATGAATGGATGAGTCTAGCTATTTATTTATTTATTTATCTATCTATTTAGTTATTTATTTATTGTCCTTTTTTTAGAGCTGCGCCCGTGACATAAGAAGGTTCCCAGGCTAGGGGTCTAATCAGAGCTACAGCTGCCGGCCTACGCTACAGCCACAGCAATGGAGTCTAGATATTTTAATTATAGAAAAAATTTATAGGATAGGGCCAGTAGGGTAGGGAAGTACTCTGAAAGGTTTTTTTTAATGATACTGCTAATATTTTAAGTGAAGTAGAAAGCATTACTGATTGTTTAACAAAATATTACAGCTATACTTGCTACTCAGAGGCCAGAACTGATTCCAGCCTGACAGGACTCATAAGAACAGGTCAAAAAATAAAAACAAGTATCACTTTCAGAGTTAAACTATGAATTTTGCCAGTGATTCTTCTGTGCCCTGCTGTCTTAACTGAAGGGTGGAATTATTGTATGTAGAAGTCTAAAGAATAGAAAAACTCTCAAAGTTTACCTTCCTTAGGGGTGGAGGGTAACATCTCCTTAGGAAGTGTATGTTGAGGCAGACTCTGAGAACTGAGGTAAGGGATATTTTTGTGCCTGATAAGTTGAAATAGTCTTATCTCTCTTTTTTAAAAGGTGAGTTTCTGATCAGGTGGAACTTGATTTGTTAAACTGCGCCAGCTATTCTGGGAATTTGTCTTTTGGAGTTTCATTGCTAATTTTTTATCTTTCCTTGGTATCAAATAAGAAGCATTATAGTTCATATGGAACAGCCATGGTTTCAGTGGGAATGTAGTGTTAAAAAAATTAGACTATCTTGGAAATAATAAAACATTTTCTTAGCTTCAGTTAACATTGTTAAATATTTTTGTCTCTGTGTTGATGTGTATCATCTTTTAAAAAGTGTTTTATGATTAATAAGAATGTATGAGTGATAGCTGTTAGTTTATTTACTAGAGGGTTTTACAATATAAAATTAATGCAAATGTTCCGTTATGGAAAATCTGCTGCTACTTTAACTGATTCAGAGACAGTGCTCCCTCTCTCCCTCCCAGGTTTTAACAGTTAAGGTCATGTTCTTGTTCCAGTATCTCAAGTCTGTGCTTCTCAACTTGTGACAGGTCATGTGATCTGAGCTTGTAGTTAAAGCTGTTCAGCTGGAATTCACTGGATTTGGATACTTGGCCGTGTACATTAGCTTTAAATAACAAAGCCAATTTTTAGGAAGAAATTGAAATATCAAAATTAATTTTTACCCCCACCTTGCCTGTCTTCATCCCTATCTCTCCTCCCTAAAGAGGAACAAACTGAAATTTTAAGTGGAGCATTTAACAACTTAATTTTAAAAATCCTTGTATTTGGTTTTACGTTGTAGAAAAATTAAGTTCAGATTTTGTTTCACATTAGTCTGTAAGGTTTGCATGTGGATTAATTAAAGCTGTTCACAACAGAGAACAGTTCTTTTCATGGCACAAGTTGATTTCTGTGGAGAAAAGCAGAATTTTGAGAGATTGAAGGATAGTTGTAGCCTAAGGTTCCTTTCTGATGAATTATAAATGTGAAGCTGGTGGATTGATAGGACCAAATATTAGCTCTAGTTCCCACGTGTTCATTGGAACTAGGTAGATTCTTCCCGGCACCTTGAAAGGCTTGTCCCAGCCTCCAGACATAGGGGAATCTCTGCTTTTTCACTGGAGACTCTGTTACGGTTTGTGGGATCAGAGTTTAGACTGTGATTTCCTAATAGAATGTTTGTGATTCTGAGTCAGTTTTAAATTCTCACACTACTCCTGATTTATAGAGTGCTGGACTGTGGTGGATAATTATCAGTCCCATTCCCCTATCCATTCCTTATAGGAATAAGACTTGTTCAGGATTCCTCACCATTCTTATGAAAGGGCATGAGGAATATGGAGGTATAAAAATGTCAAAATGATTTTTACCACTTAGAGCATCGAACGAGCTACTTGGTATGTGGTCTAGATACCTTTACTTACATGTAGAAACTCTTCCAAAACAGAAATGCATTTCTCCCCTTTATTTGTGGCTGGCAGTTTGGAAGATGATGCATCCTCCAAAAATTTTCGGCTTTCACAAAGCTTTTTCTCATGAGTATTTTGGGTGCCCATTGTAGGTTCAAAATTATATTTTGAACCACTTCAAAATTTGAAAGAAATTAACCAAATGAATTGAATGCTTCTGTGCCCTGGACGTTGTACTATAAACTTCGGTATTTTCTTCATGTGTGTAAGTACAATGAAATGTGTTTCTTTACCTTGTACTTAATCCCTAAAATGTGAAATTAAACCCATTACCTTGTCTGTACATATAGGCATAAGACTAGCACATTTGTTTCGAATCATAAAAAATATTACTGCTATTTACATACTTTTAAAAAGCAATGAAAAACTACACCTGAAAGAAAAGTTGCACATTTATGGGGAGAAAACATACAGATTATTATTATGAGTTGGTGTTAAAACATAATGGTATAAAGAAAATTACTTTGGAGTGGGGATTTGGAAATTAGAATAACAGAATACTTAATTATAAGGGATATTTTATTTTCCCACTTCCAAACCTTTCCTTTCTGAATGTTTGTGAAGATGCTATTTGATATGTCCTCTGACTCATTGTGATCATTAGCCCAGCAAAGTTTTATTTCCATAATATAGCTTTTTAAATACCTATTAAGTGATTAATTCAGCTTTGTTGTTGAATATGTTTAAACCATCTATGAAAAACGTAAATTTAGTAATGGCCTTCTTTTACCCTCAGGTCGTCTAAACTATTCATATCCAGGATCTGATAGCTCTCTGCTTATTAATGGTAAGTGATAATTGATTCACCATAGTGAAGTTCACAGAACTGAAACAAGGTAGTACTGGGTAGAAAATACAGTAGTTATGCTTCCAAGAAGTGGGGAAATGACATTTGTTTGCTCTGTAATGATAACTGCAATTTGCTATTAATCTATCAACTATTTTATGAAAAATTATTATTCCTCCAAGTTACGGCAGGAACTTTTTTTAAACTTTGAGAGCCAACTGACTTGCTCTCCTGAAACTGGTGAGAAAGAGAATGAGAACTCCATAATGACACATAAAGAATGGCTTAATCTAACATTAGCCTCTGTAGAGTGACCTTTGAAATGTCAACATAAAAACCATTTCCATGAAGCTGGAAAAATGTTCCAGGAGAAAGGGAAGGTAATCAGAGACCTAAAATCAGAAAAAAACAGCCTAAGACCACTGGGCTTGACATTGCAAAGGACAAGGTCATTCACTGTTTGCTGTCTAATGAGAACAAGAAAAATGAAGTTTTATTAACCTTTACAGTACCTTCAGTAAATTCTCCTTGCCTTTTCTAAATATTACCACTGTACTGTTGAGTTCTTTTTTATTGGTATTCTGAAGTAGACTAAATTTCACAGGGAAGGAGGGGCCATCTACTCATAGAAGGAATTAAAGAATTTTTAAAGTGTCTTTTTTTGTGAAATAATTGGGTGGAATGCAGAAATCTTATTTACTTCTTTTCTACTCTTTAACTGTTGAATGTGGATTTCAAATGTATGTCCATAATGCCTTCTATTTGCCCAAACTCATTTTTAAGTCCACCACTTCTAAGAAGTATTCTTGACTAAACAGCTGTATTCTCATCATTCCCAAAACAAAACAAAACCAAAAAATCCTACTTCTTGTCTATGGTATATTGTGAATGGGGAATTAAAAATTACTTTTATGACTGGGTTTTCTCTTTGGTTAGTGTTTAAAATCAGTGTTCTGTAGGATTGTTGAACCAGGAAAAGTTAGAAGAAGACTTGATTTATGACAGTTGCTGGGTGCATTAGATTCTCTAGAGACTGTACAGTTTGTTAAAAAAAAAAAGAAAGAAAAACAAAAAAAAAACTCATTTGTTTATCAGTCTTTGGTCTTTTCATGCTATAGGTGCCAGAAATAATGCCAAAATATAATATTGCAGCATAAATGCATGTAGGCCGAAAACCAAACACAGTGCTGGGAGTGGCATCAGGATAGGGGGTGATAATGTAAGGATTGCCATTGTAGTGCTATTTTATCTTTTCCAGTGGAACAAGTTCCAGAGTCAGGTGCTGGAAATTGCAGTGAACCAAGATTTGAGATACTGTTGTGTGATCTTAGGCACAGTGATCAACTCTTCTTTGTCCCAGTTTCTTCATAAAGTCACTAAATTAGATCAGTTACCCCTGGGGTTCATCTTTGTTGAGATGACAAAAAGAAACACTCTCTAGTGAGCTTTCCTTAAAGCCAAACTCAATTTTTTTAAGATTCTGTTATTAAGAGATTGTCTTTCCTTTTAATCCCCCCTGTTAATATCCTTTTTTTAAAGAATAGATTATTTTTTAATGACACGTAACTTAGCAAAGAAAAGATAATTTTCTCCCCTAAATATTTGTGTTTTGGAATTTTACTGGTTCGTAGACTCTAGAAGGAGACTAGATGGTTTTTACTGCTGTATACATGGAAATGCTATGATAAAAGTATACTGACTAAGGTTAACATTGTCTTAAACTGAAAGATAGGAAAATAAAGAACAAAGAGATACCAGAAAGGGGAAACTTCCTAGCTCCTCAAGCAAGACCCATAGTATGGGGTTATGGCTGCCAGGGTCTCAAATCTAGTATTCAGCTTTGCAGAACTTGATTTTTGTCAGATTTGACCAAGTGGTAGTTCTTAATAACCAGCCATCTAGGACCAGATGCCAATTTATTTGTTTATGATAAGTAGTACAACTTCTAGATCGACCAGATGCTGCAGTTTCCTGATAGAGCTATTCTCTCTCTGATTGCAAAGTCCAGATTATAAATATCTTGAAATGAAAGCACAGTGTGAGTGGAAGGATGTCAAGACAATTACTTAATCACCTTGATTTAGGCTTAGGCATTGCCCATTTTCTTCAGTCAAATTTATGAAACATCTTCCATGGTGGATTGCTTCTGTAGATAAATTGATTTCATTCATGTATTGATTCTTAGTAGCTTTGTTCTCAGTGTAGCTCAGAGCCCCATATTGCAAATCTAGTGCAATTCATTAATTGTATTTAATGAAGATAAACTCAAAAAATCATAATTACCCGTCTCATAGGATTGTGGTGAAGATCAAACGCATGTAAAATCATTTAGCATAGCACCTGGCATATAGTCAAATTAAAATAATTAGAATGTCATTTGGGGAGGATTAGGAATATATGTGCTAAAGATTTATGAGGAAAAAAACACAAAACAAGGGATGATGAATTGTAAAAATTGTGATTGATCGTGCTTTCATGTCTCATTAAGATAGATAATAGGAAACTTTATTTACTTTTAAATGAAGTCTGTTTAATTGACTTGTGATGATTTTTTGTACACCTATAATTACAATAAAATTCAAAAAGTAAATAAATAAATGAAGTCCCTCTGCATCTTACATCCATTCATCCTTTTCTTAAAACTGAAAGTAAAAGCTTAATATGTTGTGTTGCTTTATATTCATTATTCAATTTTAAAACTTTAAGGGCTTTAAAATGCTTAAAGGAGCTTTCCAGGAGCTTTCTTTCCTGTTCATTATCAATAGTCTATTTAGGCTTGTGAAAACCTTTAGAAAGGTGATTATTTAGCTACTCTACTATACTTCAACTATAGCTTTCAGAGCTTTTTCTTCCAAGCCTCTGTTGAGTTGAGAACCACTTTGTTTTGCTTGAATAAAAATATAAAAGAGCTCTTTCCTCTCTTTCTCACGTGCACATTTGAATTTGATATGATTTTTATTATATAACCTGTTCTGAAATTTTCAAGCAATCTCAAAGCTTTCTGGAAAGAAATGGGATTTAAAATCCTAAAGAAACAAAGAGAAGAAAGATTCAAAGTAGTTAGTCTAGCTTCAACAGTTTATATTGGAATTTGTTTTTATAAAGTTAAAAAGGGCTTACTTATCTAGTGGATTAAATTGCTTTCTTTTTCCCCTTGTGTGTGCTCAGTCATCAGTTTTCATACTATGCAGTTAACTTCATATTCCACTCATGAGTTTTAAAAGTCATTGCTAGTAAAATTCAATAAATAACAATTGCTTATTCTAGGGAATCATTGTTTTATTGTTAGTTGTAGAGATGTTTTGAGGGGCGTTCTTGTGAGAAATCCTTGGATTTTAAAGGTGTTAAAAAAAAAAAACTGTCTAGCTACTTTAGGGTACTTGTATTAGTTTGCTAGGACTGCCATAACAAGTGCCATCAACTGTGGTTTACACAGAAGTTTATTTCCAGTCTTGGAGGCTGAAAATCTGAGATCAAGGTGTCAGCAGGGTGGATTCCTTCAGAGGCCTCTCTCCTTGGCTTATAGATAGCTCTTTTCCCCTCTGCGCATGTCTGTATTCCAGTCTCTTTATAAGGACACAGTCATATTTGATCCAGGCCAACCCCAGTGACCTCATTTAACTGCAATCACCTCTTTAAAGATCCTATTTCAAATAGTCACATTCTGAGGTTCTAGAGGTCAGGACTCAGCATATGAATTTTGAGGAAGGAACACTATTCATCCCATAGCAGTTACCTTTTCCTAGATAATCTTATGTAGTAGGAATATAGTTACAATATCTACTTTATGGTTATGAAAAGCAAGTCTGAAACCCACTCAGTTTCTCAGCTAAGTCAGAAAGGAATGCTGAACATAGGCCAGGCTTACCTCATATTCCTCTGGTGTGTCTTGGTTTAGCTCTGAAACAGACATCAGATTAAATGATTAATTTTCCTTTTACCCAACTTGAAACTTGGTTTTGCCCAAAAAAACTAACATTCAGCCATCACCTCCTCTGTATAAAAGTGCTTGTGCATGGTATTTTTTTTTTCTCAACCTCTCATTTTACTGCTTTAGCCCTTAGGATTAGCTGCTTCAAAAATAAACCTTGTGGCAGGGAATGCTATAGAACAGTAAAATACATTAGGTTTTAATAGAAGCATGTACGTATTTCCTATCCTCTACAGATGTCTTTCACTTAGAGGCATGAACTAAAATATTTGCTGTCCCAGAAGAGAAGACTAGTAAGAGATCTTTTAAAGGTTAGCATAGAATAACATCTCTTATAGTTCTTTGTAAAGAAAGAGAGAAGATCGTTTGCTTAAGGCAGGGTGGGGACAGAAACCTATGAAAAGGAGGGTATAATTTACCCAAGAGAACTGTAGATTATAGTTACTTACTGTAACATGGTTCTAGTTGCTACAGTAAAGAGCAAGTTGAAAGATCCCTTCATGAAAAAGATAATATGAAGATATACTGTAAATGCTAAAGTGCTCTACAGTTATTAGCTTTGGAATAGTAATGAAAAGCTGAAAATAACTCATATATATATTCTTAGGTTGACGACCAACCTAAGAATATATATATATATGAGTTTACTCTTGAGGAAGGGAGAAAATTATTATTTACTGAGCATAGGGCTGTCTAACCATCATATATACATGTAGTATCTTTTTTTTTGTTTTTTGTTTGTTTGCTTGTTTGTCTTTTTAGGGCCGCACCTGAGGCATATGGAGGTTCCCAGGCCAGGCGCTGAATGGGAGCTGAAGCCTCTGGCCTATGCCACAGCCACAGCAACGCCAGATCCGAGCTGCATCTATGACCTATACCACAGCTCATGGCAACGCTGGATCCTTAACCTGCTAAGCGGGGTCAGGGATCAAACATGCGTCCTCATGGTTACTAGTCAGATTCGTTTTCTGCTGAGCCATGACGGGAACTCCATATATGTAGTATCTTTTGTTATTCTCTCTTCATTTCTCTATTTTTATAAATAAGAAAATGAGGGCTAGAGATATAAGGAAATTAGAATTAAATTCACTTTCTACCCTTCTGTAAGGTAGCTCTTTGTAAATAATTCTCTCATATATTTGTTATATGTTACCAACATTCTTTGAATATTGTACCAATGAGCTAGTATAAACACAATGTGACATGGGGAATTCTGCTAAGCATACATCTAAAATAATTTTGTGACAATGAGCCCATTAATAAATTAGGAGGTGATTTATGAAAATCATTTAAAATGATTCTTTGCATCTTCATTGAATTGTATGTTTTGTTCTTTGTGATGATTGTCTGCTTTTTGGTTTTACCACCTTTATTCTTTTGTTAACAGTTTAACTCCTTTTAATTTAGCTTCCAGCCTTTGATTTATATCTTTTTAACTGACTTACTAATTTGACCGATTCCCCCATGTGTATTTTTGGGAGTCCTACTGGAATAATCAGTTATTAGATAACATCTTTTAATCTGAACCCTTATGCCTTTCCCTGTTTTCAAGTAGCATTGCTATCTGCCTTTTCAACATGGAGGCAGTGAGATGGAGAGCCTGAGGTAGCATGAACAGGATCAGTCTTTCATTGCCCCCTAAAAACTAGTCACATTTTATTCCTTGTGGCCTACATCCTATTCTTTACAGAATTGATTAAATGCCTTCATGAAGGAAAGGCTGCTTTTCTTTAATATATCATTTGTTTTTAATATATAAGTACCAAGAAGAAAAGAGTCCATTAACAAAGGAATATAGTGCACACGATAGTAATAAATATAAATAGTACAGAAAAAAATAAAACAAGCAGTGGGATCATTCTTTTTTCCCCATCCCAATTCCTACCCCCGAAAGTTCTTATTTTGTTTCTAGAAAAAATATTCATGTATATTCCCACATAGTTATTTATATTTTCTTTATTTTTTAATTCACACAGTAAGAACCATACAGTACACACTTAGATACCTCATGCAAACTACATTTTAGAGAGCTTTAGTATCAGCAAATGAATATGTGCCATATTGTTTAAAGGCTGCAATTTTCCTTATGAATATATCATGATTATGGATACTTTGTTTCTTTTGTGACTGTAACAAGTGTTACAGCAAACGAGAAAAGGATACTTTGAGATACATAACAGTTTCATTTTAATAATGAAAGATATATATTATACATATATAAATGTAATATATATTGAAAAAGATCTTATGTCTTTCTGTACCTTCTTTGCAGTCTAGCATCCCAAACACTGGATATTTTACTAGGAGGAATTGGATCAAAATATACGGCATTTGTAAGCAATCTTGTAAAGACATTTTGGAAATAAAGTGTTTATGAATTGATCAGTAACATGCATCCAAAAGTTACAAAAATTTATAGCCATACTGTTCTAGCCCATTAAGAACATTCTTGAATCATTTTAGTACTGAACATTAAATATTGACTGCTTTATAAATTAAAACTAAATAATAAATATAAAAGATAAACATACAAATAGTATTCATTTAAACTCTGATGGCAACTAGAAGATTTTTATTCGGTAATAACATGCATTTTTTTTAAACTTTTAACAGTATAAACTCTTTGGTAATTAAAGGGAAATTCTGAGTAGGGTTTATTTTGGCTGACTTAGCCAGAAGTTTTCCAAAATGTAGATTTCTTTAAATATATTTGAAATGATTTTTTTTTACTTGCCACTTCCTTAGGTGTTTGAAAAATATCAAATAGTATGCAATGCTTGATAATCATGAGATTGGAAATCTGTCTGACATTTTCCTCAGGAAAGTGGTGAAGATCTGTGTTATAAGTACTTCAGCATAATATGTTTACACCAAGTATAATTTGAAATAGATGAGAGAAAGATGCTTAGTACCTCTTTCATAACTATATGAAGTGGCACTACGGAACGTTCTGTTAATATCTGAGTTCTGGTTACATAGGTGTGTTCACATTATGGAAAATTCATTGAACTGTACACTTATGATTTCTGTACTTTCCTGTGTATATGTCGTATGTCAAAATCAACATAAAAATAGCATATAGCATTAACAGCATTATATTAAGTGGAAATCAAAAATTTGAACATTCTCAGAGTGTCATTGTTACTTTTTGGTACTAATTTATATAATTTTCCCATTTGACTTGGCAGTTTTTATAGTTATAAGCATTATACTCTTATATTTTCCAAAATGTAGGGAAATATTTCTGAATAGTTTTTAGAATTTAATCTCAGAATTTAATCACAAATTATTTATATCAGTCAACTTAATTTTGTGGTACAGAATCAAAGTTTGAAAGTACGTATTTGGAGTCTTTGACAGCATTGGATTTTTGCTTTTGATCCATAGCCTTTGCTGTTCCTGAAACTGTATATATTTTTAAAATAGTGGAACCTATGAGAGTTTTTTAATGTTAATTTTGTAGCTCTTAAAAGCCTACTCTTTTGTGATATCTTTGTCTGGTTTTGGTATGAGGGTGATGGTTGCCTCATAGAATGAGTTGGGGAGTGTCCCTTCCTCTGCAGTTTTTTGGAATAGTTTCAGAAGGATAGGCGTTAGCTCTTCTCTAAATGTTTGATAGAATTCACTTGTGAAACCATCTGGTCCTGGACTC
>PVHT020000165.1:8894-30167 GCA_004024745.2 Catagonus wagneri | reverse complement strand
TGCCTGAGGGGTCTTTAGGCAGCCTGTTTACTGATGGGTGGGGCTGTGATCCCACCTGGATTATTGTTTGGCCTGGGGCTTCTCGGTCCTGCTGGGAGGGGCCCCATTTTCCTGAAAATGGCTACCTCCAGAGAAATGCAGGCTGATGAATGTTCCCAAGAGCTTTGCCTCCAATGCCCTTCCCCCACAGCAAGCCATCACCCCCGTTTTCCCAAAATATCCTCCAAGAATTGCAGTCAGGTTCCATCCAGATTCCTATGGAGACTTTGCTTTGCCCTGGGACCCAGTGCACGTGAAAGTCTCTGTGCGCCTTTCAAGAATGGGCTCTCCATTTCTCCCAGTTCCATGGAGGTCCTGCACACAAGCCCCACTGGCCTTCAAAGCCAGATGCTCTGGGGACTCTTTCTCCCTGTGCCAGATCCCCAGGCGTGGGGATTTGACGTGGGGCTCAGAACTCTCAGTCCTTTAGGTGAGTCTCTGTGATACAGTTACTTTCCAGTCTGTGGGGCTTCCCACCCGGCAGGTATGGGGTTGCTTCTATCGCGTAATCCCCCTGCTACCTCTTGATGTGGTCTCCTCTTTGTCTTTGGAGTAGAATATCTTTTTTGGAAGTTTACAGTCCATTTGGTTGAAGGTTGCTCGGCATTTGGTTGTAGTTTTGTTGTTTTTTGGGGGAGAAGTTGAGCTCCAGTCCTTCTATCCCGCCATCTTAATCCAATCTATGAAAAGCCTACTCTTTTCAAATATCTCTTTTCTTAGAAATCCAAGCAGCATCAATGAACTTTTTAAAATTGACAGAACCAAGATTTTCAAGTCATTCAGTTCCCCAAACTCCCTTATCTTTAAAGCAGTTATATGAATAGAATATTCTTAAGCACCTACTTTTGTGATATCTCTGTCTTTCTAACCTCTGTCGGTTCACTAAGTGAGAAAATACCTCCACCACACCCCAAATTTAAGAACCATTAAAGTGAAAACCTAACTGCTGAGGGAGATTTTACGTGGTTTTAATCCCTTTGCCCAAATATTTTGGTGAAATTCAATGTTGTCTAGTAATGATAGAAATCTATTTTGACATGAGACATTTCATTTTGAAAAATATGCACATAGTACCTCTAGTTATTCTTACAACCCAGTTATAACTGAGTTATACTTACTTAGCATTTATCTAGAGGGCTAAGAATTAAAACCCTGGCCAGTTTATATAATGATCTCCTAAAAGGTGCTGCAGTTTCTAACATGAAAGCCTATCCCAGCTTCCTGTTTAAACTTCATCTCCAGCCAAGATCTCACTTGTTCCATATGCTTTAGTTCTGGACACCTCTCCCCGAACATTACAGCACCCGTTTGTGGCATTGCCACGTCTTCAATGCCCTTTCTCTGTTTTTCTTTTAAGGTCCATCTCAAAGCCACTACCCTTTCTAACTCTTTAATCAGGACCAGTTTCTCTTCCTCCTCTGCTCTCATTGCACCTAACACTTAACATGTCTAGTGCTGTAATAGTTATTTACATTATCATTATTTGCTTATGTGGCCTTTTTAGCCTTTAAGTTCCATGTATTCAAGGCCATGTGCTATTTATATAGTGCCTAGCAAGATCAAGCATTCAGGAAATGTTTGTAGAATAAAATTATGGTATTTGAACAAACTGCACTTGTAAATTTCAGTTTGTTTGAGGGAAGACATTTTCTCAAAAGTTTCCTGACTTGAAGTCTATACTGCTGTTTTCTGAGTATTCAAGTATATACCTATAATAATTACCTAAGTTTATATTATATTATATTATATTATATTATATTATATTATATTCTTTTTCTTCTTTTCTTGCTTGCCACCTGCTTGGTGATAAAATGCTAAACTTTTTACTTTTCAACATTTGGAACATGGTGGAAGATTTGATTAGGGACAAGAAACTGACTAAAAAGAAGTTTATAAATTGCCTGAAGTTTTCATTTATTATGATTTTCTTTATTAGGGAATAATTGAGAAGTAGTATAACATTGCCGTTTATTCTGTAGTGGTGAAAAAGTAAATATTAAAATATCTACTAAATGGCTGGTTAGCAGAGAATTCTGGAAAAAATTAAGATCAATATGGCTGGAGTTGGTTTAGATCAGGTTATAGACTCCCTTAGTTTCATCTTAGTTTTGACCTTGGGTGACAGTTATAGCAGAAAGCCTCCCTCAAAATGAGTAAGGTTCAATACACTTTCACAGTGTCATCAAAAACTTAAAAAAAAAAAAGAATGCATTAATATGACCTCTCACCATGCATTCTTTTATTTTTGTATATATTTACCAGAAAATGAGGAATATAGCCTTTTTTTTCAGTTTCTAAAGCTGGTAGATGAAATCACAGTTGATTCTTTTGACAATGTTTGAAAGGTTTTGTTTTTTTTTTTCTCATTTGACATGCAGCAAGGACATATGGGCGAAGGAGAGGTAACATTATTGTTTCTAACTTTTGAATGTATCAGTTATATTTGGAGAGGACCCAAGTTTGCTCAGTTTCTAAATCCTGTGGGGAAGTGGGGAGGGGGACTGAAACATAGCTTTGATCAACACATTCTTTGATTATAGTTAATATCATAGACATTCTAATCTGAAGAAGTCACAATGGTAGGATTTGGATTTGAATTGAGATAATTTTAATTTCAACTTTATATCTGAAGATTTCTTTCCCTTTTTTCCTTTCTGAAAAGAATTTCTTAGAACAAAATTGAGAATCTTTAAAAGAGAAAATATAGTATGGGTAGTCTCAAAATACCTGACTATGTTGGAGGTTCAGTTATACTTGAATACCTTATATCTACTTAAAAAATTTTTTGTTTATTTATTACTAAGTCAGCGTAATATTACTTTTGGTTTAAAATGAGATTAACTGTATAACAACCAATCCTATAAATTTCAAACATGGTGGGGGGGGAGCTCTAGACATTTTAGAGAATTTCGAAGAATCATTTCCTAGAGGTGTCTGAATAAACTTTATTTTTGCCTCTTGTACTAGTTTTGTCTTTACAAGAAAGTAAATTTGTTAAATAACTTTAAAATGTAAGTGACTAAAAGATCCAGAAACAACCTCCAACTTTATAGTCATTTTTTAATCTTCATTATATAACTCACTTGAGCTGTGGTTTTATAGGGTAGATTCGTAACAAATATATTATAGTTTGTGTTTAATGATGACAGTTGAAAGGAAGACAAGTGTGATGATAAAAGGACATGGGAATGTTTCAGTGAAGGAAGAGCATCTTAAGATACATTTCTGCAAGAGCCATTAACAAATTCCTTATGTAGTACCTGGAAGTAAATTGGCAGCCTGAAGTTACAAAACAGTGCTTGAGAGATTCGACAGTTATTTGTAGCTCTCTGTTTATGATTTATAAGTTTGTATTTTCCTGGCAGGTAAGTAAAAGAAGAGTATTAACCATATTAGCACCACTGGTCTTTTCTGCTGAAAGGACTTTCTAACAGCAAAAGTAATGATTTGTTTTAAGAATTAGATACCACCTATTCCATCTGGTAATTACTCAACTAGAAGAAAATATATCTTTAGCATGCCTAAAAATCTTAAATTCTGTTAAGACTAGCCAATGAAGTTGGATAATAGCATTAAATGGGTTTTGATGGTATCCCATTAGTTAAGGTAAACTAAGATGAGTGCTCTCTTTAAAAATCGACTTGTTCATTTTAGGGACATACTTTAAGGAAACTGGGCAGGTTATATTATACGATGTTTTAAAGGAACTTAAGTGATCTAGCATCTGATAGTTCAATTTAATACTTAGTGTACATGTCTTGGTTGCCAGTGGCAATGGGGCCCTGCCAAGGAGGTGCAGTCTGCTGCCGACTGCTTTCAAAAGAATGCTCTCTCAAAAAAAAAAAAAAAAAAAAAAAAGGAGTTCCCCTCGTGGCTCAGTGGTTAACGAATCCGACTAAGAACCATGAGGTTGCAGGTTCAATCCCTGGCCTTGCTCAGTGGGTTAAGGATCCGGCGTTGCCGTGAGCTGTGGTGTAGGTCGCAGACACGGCTCGGATCCCATGTTGCTGTGGCTGTGGCGAAGGCAGGCAGCTACAGCTCCTATTAGACCCCTAGCCTGGGAACCTCCATATGCCGCAGGTGTGGATCTAGATAAAGGCAAAAAGAAAAAAAAAAAAGAATGCTCTCTCCTACTGTACTTCCATTTCACTGAATTTTCTGGATCCCATGGCTGAGTAGCCCTTTATTTAACCATGTACTTTCTCCCTGACTCAGTCAGGACTTTAAGGTGATAGAAATTCTGGAGCATATCAAAGTGATTGGTTGTTCAATAAGAAAAGTAAAAGCAGCAGTTTTATTGGATCTGCTATTTTCTTTGTTTCTTGTGTAAGATAATCAAAGGCAAGGAACATTTTCTGTTAGCTTTTTTTTTTTTTCCTGCTTTCTGTTCCAGGTCAGTCTTCACTGTTTCCAATGGAAGATGGATTCTTGGATGATGGCCGTGGGGATCAACCTCTTCATAGTGGCCTGGGTTCACCCCACTGCTTCACTCACCAGAATGGAGAAAGGGTGGAACGATATTCTCGCAAGGTGTTTGTGGGCGGATTACCTCCTGATATCGATGAAGGTATATTTAGAAAGACCTGTTTATAGCCTGGTGCCCAGACTGGCACATAGTAGGTAACACCTAGGTAATGGTTACTGTTAGTAGAACAGCAGTCCTGTCTGGCTCCAGGTATTCAGCTTTGATTGCATTATTCTCTTGTCCTATCTTCATAACACAGCATGTAAGATTAGCTCACAGAAGGAAAGGGAGCAGGACTTTGGGCACCAGCTGAAGCAAGTGACTGGACTAGAGGGAAAAGAATAAACATCCTTGGGAAAAGTTCTCAAGGATTCTGTCCTGGGCAAACACAGATGCTAGCTGCATTTTTGTTCATCTGTCCTGCCTTGGCCAAATTCAATTATGCATTTTCTTATTTCCTACCTTTTATGAGTGTTCTGTAAATGTATAGTTAATTGTTTAAAGTTTAAAACCTGAGATTAAGCATGAACTTTTGAAAAATATAGCCTACGGTTGTAGAGAATCTTAAAAGTTTTATCATTTTGTGAGTACTTTTTCATTTGTCAAGTATTTACCTGCTTTCTGAATGCCATGCACTATTCTTAGGGTTGTTTACAGCAGTAAACAAGATAGAAAGTCCCTGCTTGCGTAGAGTTTACATTCTGGTGAGGAAAGGAATATTTTAAAAAAAATGTGTAAACATGCAAGAAAATATTAGAGAATAAGTACTGAAAAGAGAACAGGTCAGTGTGATATAGCAAAGTCTTAGAAGGGAGCCTTCTGCGATGAGGTGGTTAAGGAAATCTTTGAGGACATGATATTTGAGCTGAGACCTGAATAAGGAGCCAGTCATGCAAAAAGACGTGAGTTCTAGTTGTCCAGAAGCATTCTATTCGTGTGTGGGTCTAAGTGACTCCAATAAAAATCAAAGTAAGCAGATCATATAGCAGCCATATAACCTTGTTTCTTTTTTTTCTAATCTTTTGTCTTGGTTTTCTGAATGGAAATGGAAAGAAATGTTGTGAAGGATAGAAGCGTTTTCTCTTAAAATCTGTAAGATCTAATAATAAGGTTTAATAATTTCCCACTTAGATAGAGATTACACATGCTGAGACACTATATTTTCCTTAAGATCAATCTTTGGAAAGAGGAGACAAAAATGGTTTCAAATGGCCAAAGACTGAAATAAACATGGGTTTTGGGGGGGTTGTTTTTTGTATTTGTCTATAATAAAATATCCTGGAGGAAGCTGTGCTGAAATTTCAGGCCAGATTAAATCAATTTCCATCCTTCTTAGAAGGCATAGCTTCTGTTCAAAGTATTCATTCTGGGCTGAACATTTGGTCACAATGTTATCCACTCTAGTAAGCTCTTGGAGGTAGCTGTCTCTTCTCTCTAGCTGGAATCCTCACTTTCCTTCGAATTATAAATTCTGGGTTTTATGACCCTTTGGAGGTCAAATCTGTAACACTCCTGAGCCCCAGATGGGCTTTGATGAATAAATTATATGCTTATATAGAAAAAGGGAAGAGGAATTTTATCTGACTTTGCTTGGGATAAACTCTTTCCCTGGCCTAAATAGTCTGTAGCTTTTCAGAAAACTACTGAGCAATCTTAAATGTGTCGTCCTAAAATTTTTAGAGGCACAGGTAAATTTGACCAATTTGGCAAAGGAGGTCTCACTTTATCCTTAAAACCAAGTATGTTAATAAGTCAGTAGCTGTTTGGGTGGGCAGACCTTTCTACTAAACTGTGAAATATGTATTCCTGAAAAATTGTGTTCTACAGAATTGTGCACTAAGAATTACAGAGTCCATGGGGGAAGTGGGGTTAGAGGCAGATCACTTAGAACCTAATGAATTTTGTACCAGAAGCGCTAACAAAAAAGAGAATTAGTACCTTGGAAATAACCTGGACAATTCAGGCAAGTAGCTCAGCATGGTTAGAGGCTGCTTCAAGTAATATTGAAAATGCACAAAACCAAAAGAGCAGAAATTCTGGCTGGCTACTGTGCAGGCAGCCCAGATGGAAGTGGACCTCTGAGCAGCTAAAGAAATGCAAATGCTCAGGAGATAAGAGCCCAGCAAGGTGGGAAGCCATCTCTCTGACAGGAGAACCTTGGTTCCTATGCTCGTTTTTGATTTTCTTATAATAGAACTGAGAGGGCTCCTTTCTGCAAATCATACAAGCTGGGGGCTTTTTCCTTTCCTGCTGAAGGTTATGGTTCTCCCACTATGCTAGCTCACCTCGCCTAGAAAAAAAATCATTTGTGTTCACCTCGCCTAGAAAAAAATCATTTGTGAACCAGTATAATGTTCAAGTTACACTGACATCATTTCCCTATTTGCTAATCTCACACCAGCTAAATGGTACTATAGAAACAGGTATCATAGCAGAACAGACTGCTGTTTTACAATCTGGACGAGATGAGAACAGTGCTACCAAACTGGAAATTGAACATCTCTCTCATCTCTCTTTTCTGTTCCTCTGTCCTGTCCTGTTCCCAAGTCTTATCTACATATGCTTACCTACTCTTTCCAGAACTTCCCTGGAAATTTATTTTCGTATTGTCTACTCATTGGCTGTCCCAATATGTAATACAGTGTAACTAGTATAATTTCTGTTAATAGTAAAATATGATTGAGTCATCCCTGTCTATCTCATTGTACCCTTTCTTTTCCTTCCTCATAAGACTCAGAGATATTGGTGCATAAGGAAGTGGGTTGGTGTGGGAGAAGAGGGTGCTGGGGGAGGGTGTGTGTAGGTATGTGGAAAGGACCTGCGCAGAGGCCTTGGCAGCATTTACATGGTGCCCAATAAAACAAGGCAACAAAGGCCAGGGTGCAGAGGTAGAAGGTAGAGAAGACTGCCAGGTAAGCTGCTGAAAGACGGGTTACATTGAGCAAGAAAGCAGTCATATTCAGGATAATGGGAGCTCAGTTTCTCACAGAGAGATGGGAATTGACAAGCACGGGAAGAGGGAAGGCTAGAAAAAAACATGAGATGTTGAATGGACTTGCAAGTATCAATATGAACTCATTTTTATAGATATATACACACACGCATACATATATATATATGTATATATATATATATATAATAAACGTGTCTCTCTGTATATTCATGTTTCCTAGCTTTGTCCTCAGAGAAAACCTAGAAATAATACCCACTAGCAATGAATATATGAAATACTCAAATCTTAGTTTAAATATCTTTTGTCACTGAATGGAACAAGGACTTCTTAGGGCAGGGAAGGGCTAATTCTAGGGCTAAGGCAGAGAGAGAACAAGATGAAAGCCTGGAGTATCTTCTTGGGTCAGAAAATATGGAAGCACTTGAAGAATGATGGGAGGACAGGAACCCCTGCTAGCCAGTTGGGGACAGTGGGGGGGACAAATTGAGAGAATCAGATTACAACCTATTGAGTAAAATAGGCCCTTACTGATACAAATAAACATATGAGTAAATAAAAGAAGAAGGGAAAACTCTTCCTTACTGTATAATATTAACTAGTAAATGCAGGATTGATAGAACTAGATAATCAGCACTTGGCAGTTATCATTGTGATAGTTGATATAGGCAGGAGTCTTCAATGGATGCCAGGTCTAATGAGGGAACAGCATATTGATGGATAACACAATATTCCCCCACAAAATATTATCAAATTCAAAGGGGAAAATGCTTTCATTTTTGATGGAGAAGCCAGGCAGATATCAACTGGACTAACAGATCGAGATTAACACACCCAGTGAAAGGACAAGATGACATAGTGGTCTTCCTGTTTAGAATGCATAGGTCATGAGGAAACAGTGCAGACCCAGGATGAGAGCCAATCTACTGAATGAATGGCCTATGTATTTTTAAGGCTGCCAAGTATGTAAAAGACGGGGAAGAATGAGGACCTATTGTAAACTAGCTATTGTAAAAAGACTGATGCCTAGGGACATGATACCTAAATGTAGCATTGGTTCTACAATGCTGGGTCAGAAAAGAAAAAAAGAGATATTATTGTGATAGTTGAAAATCTGAATGGAGTCCATGAATTGGGTAAGAATGTGGTATCAGTGATGATTTGGAAGGAGGTTGTATGGTGGTAAATAAGGGAGTGACCTTCCTTTGAGCAGGTACCAACAGTTGTATTTTGGGGTTAGAGATCATCATGTTAAAAAAAGATAATATGTTAGTAGGTAGGTAGATAAGATAGATCGACAGACAGACAGACAGATAGATATGACAAACAGACAGGCAGATATAGACAGACAGACATACAGATAGAAGGAGAAAAACGAAGGGGGAAAACAAATGTGCAAAATATTAAAAACAATTGGTAAATCTAAAGAAAGAGATGCAGGAGTTCTTGGGATACTGTTCTTATAAATAGATTTGAAAATGTTTTTTTCTAAACTATTTCCCAAAAATCATAAAAATATTTAAATCTACTTTTTTTGGTTTGTTTATTAGATGAGATCACAGCTAGTTTTCGTCGCTTTGGCCCTTTGATTGTGGATTGGCCTCATAAAGCAGAGAGCAAATCCTATTTTCCTCCTAAAGGTAATTCTCAAGATTCAATATACATGTATAGCTTATCTTTATATTCTTTTCATAAATGTTTACCTTCACTATACAATCTTTCATTGTTAAACTTACATTTTCCCAAATGTGTCTTTAAAATTTCTACTTAATATACTTTCAGTTCAAATTTAGTTTTACTCTAAAAGAGGTTTCAAAATAATACCAAACTGGAAGTTCCCGTTGTGGCACAGTGGTTAACGAACCCAACTAGCATCCATGAGGATGGCCTCGCTCACTGGGTTAGGGTTCCAGCATTCCGTGAGCTGTGGTGTAGGTGGCAGATGCAGATTAGAGCTCAGGTGGCTGTGGCTGTGGCTGAGAGGTAGGCTGGCAGCTACAGTCCCGATTTGACGCCTAACCTGGGAACCTCCATATGCCATGGGTGCAGCCCTAAAAAGACAAAAAAATAATAACAAACTGAACTTGATGTTATCAGACTTCTGGGTAAGGTTAAGTTTTAGTTTAGTTGCTTCTATTCCTTTTCCCTTCCTTAGTTTTATGCTTCCTTTTCCTTGAAAAATCACCAAAAAAAAAAAAAAAAAGAGAGAGAAAGAAAACTATGTCTTTAAAATTTTTTTTTAACTAGGCTACGCATTCCTGCTGTTTCAAGATGAAAGCTCTGTTCAGGCTCTCATTGATGCATGTATTGAAGAAGATGGAAAACTCTACCTTTGTGTATCAAGTCCTACAATCAAAGACAAGCCAGTAAGTGCAGTCTAGCATGCAAATAGCTTCTTGTTTTTAACTTCTTATTCGTTAGCTCTGAAAAACCCACAGACATCCTAATGTATCTGTGAACTGAGATGGTTGTAGGTAGAATCAAAAAGTTTTGTTGCTGTCAAGTTCCTAACATTGACATTCTGTATATTTGTGCACATTATTTTGACATTGACTTTTTGGTTAATTAAATGTTGGAAAATCTTTCTAGACTTCAGCTGGTAATACATTTGATAAATATAAAGTAGCTGAATTTCCTCTGAAGAATAGAACTCAAATCACAAATATATCTGCCTGTCTTTCTCCTTTCTCTCTTTGATCAAGATTTTACCCAGGATTTCCCATTGTGGCCCAGGAGGTTAAGGACCTGACATTGTCTCTAGGAGGATGTGGGTTTGATCCCTGGCTTCACTCAGTGGGTTCAGGATCGGGCATTGCCATAAGCTACAGCATAGGTCCCAGATGCGGCTTGGATCTGGTGTTGCTGTGGCATAGGCCTCAGCTGCAGCCCCAATTTGACCCCTAGCCCAGAAGCCTCCATATGCCACAAGTACGGCCTTAAAAAGAATTATTTTTACCGAAAGCTATCCTTAATTTTTTGCATGTGGTACTCTCACAGATCAAATGAATTATGTGTGTACATAAATGTACATTGTGTATTGTTTCTTTTGAAAAAGTTTTTGTGATAAAATTTAGCATTAAGGAGTGGTAGCAACTAGCTTGTTTTGACAAATCTGGAAAACTAATGGTTTATCACTCAGCTAGCACCTAGTGATGGAGTACAGTGCAGGATGGAGGTGTCAATGGGGTCAGCTCTAGCGGTAACTTGCGGAGCTTTTCTTGGTGTCTTGGGTTGTCCCAGAGTTCCTGTGTGGCTCAGACTCTCTCTGCTTGACTTGTTTGTTCCCTGCCAGTCCCCATAGCTATTTAAATTGGGAGCCCTCTGGCCTTGGGACTTGGTTGGTGTGCATGTTGGGAATACCCCACTATCAACCCCTTAGCCTTTGGTGCAAGCATTTTTAACTATTAATAATGCAGACAGCTAAGTTGAGGTGCTTGATTCTTGGTTGATGTAATGGACACACTGAAGTGTTTTATCATAAAAAGTTTATTGCAAGTATCATCTATATTTTTGTTTTGAAATGCTTTTTGAAGCAAGCAGCAGATAAGTTAGTATCAGGAGTAGTTTGTGTTTTCTGGACATGGGATCGAGCACACAAACCTAGTTTACTTAGCACTATATACTAATCAACATCAAATGCCATGCTAAATTTAAATTATATAGAAACTGGGTGGTTGGGTAGGATAGAGACCCAAATAAGCTGAAAAACAGTTAATTGACTTACAGATAATTAAGGCATATTAAGTGATTTGCTTATCATAAGCAATTAAATTGAACTTTCCACCTCGGTTTAGTTTACTCTTAAAAATGAAATGAAGGGTTGGGATATGCTGCTTTTAAGTCTTTTCTACTTTTATTCTAGTTTTACTGATTTGTAATAATATGGATTATTGCTTTTAAAAGTAAAATACTCTGGGAGTTCCCTTCGTGGCTCAGCGGTTAACGAATCTGACTAAGAACCATGAGGTTGCGGGTTCGATCCCTGGCCTTGCTCAGTGGGTTAAGGATCCGGCGTTGCCGTGAGCTGTGGTATAGCTTGCAGACGTGGCTCGGATCCTGCGTTGCTGTGGCTGTGGCGAAGGCCGGCGGCTACAGCTCCTGTTAGACCCCTAGCCTGGGAACCTCCATATGCTGCAGGTGCGGCTCTACATAAAGGCAAAAAAACAAAAAAAAAAAAAAAAGTAAAATACTCTGCAATCATTTTAAACTTATTTTTCCCATAAATTATCCATATCAAAAATGATACATTTTGGTTTGCACACTCCCTAGGTCCAGATTCGACCTTGGAATCTCAGTGACAGTGACTTCGTGATGGATGGTTCACAGCCTCTTGACCCACGAAAAACTATATTTGTTGGTGGTGTTCCTCGACCATTGCGAGCTGGTATGACCAAACAAAGAAACCACCAAAACAAAACAAAACCTTTATTTAGCATAAGAAATATCTTATACACATTTTTCAGGATAAATTCTCCATAAGCATTTGAGTTTATGTTGAAGAGTGAGAGCTCTAAAATCAAAGTTTCTGGCTTTGAATTCATGTGCTCTGCTAAAAAAAATTTTTTTTAAGTTACTCAATAGTTGGGTAATCGTGGACAAATTAATTTCTCTAATTCTCAATCTCCTCATCTGTCAAATAGAGTGATACATATGTACTTCATGTGCATTTGTTTTGAGGATTTAGTGATATTGCGGATCCACAGTTCTTAGTGCAGGGTCCATAATGCTGATGCTCATCACTGTCATCATCACCTGACAGAAAAAGCCTTCAGGAATGAGTTATTTGTCAAGACGTTCACTGTTTCCCATGCCCCCGTGTGCTCAACAGCCATTAACTGAGCTCTGCATCAGCAGTGCATTGCGTGTCTAGAACAGTTCTTACAAAAGAAATTTCATCCCCGACTTGAAGTAATTTGAGGGTTAATAGTACAAGTGAGATAAAGAACATAAAGTGGATAAGAAAGCAGCTTCCAAACTATAACTCTTTGGAGAAGACACATTTATTACGTCAAGTTTCTATGTGGAAAAGTGGCGAATAGCTAGACTGTAAGGAAAGGTTTAGGGGTTTGATGGAAATACACTCAAAGGACTCCCAGAGAGGCTACCTGTCTGATTTCTAGTGTTCAAAAAAATATTTCTATTAATCAATACATTGTTAACTGGTTAATATGTGGCGGCACCATGGTATAGAGCAGACAGACTAGGGTGCCAAGTCCAGCACAATCTTTTTACTTCCCATGACCTTGTGCAGCTTGATCGTCCTCTGTACAGGAAATTACTACCGACTTCATAGCCTTGTTGTGAAGACTGAAAGTGAATATCTGTGAAACACCCAGCAGAGTCCCTGGCCTTAGTTACATTAGATTAAAGATAAATGCAATAGACAGCTGGTTGTAGAATCTAGTGTCATTTTAATAATTATTATAATGATGGATAGAGGAACTGCCATTGCTGAAATCTTTGGTGAGCCAGATGAATTTTCCTGACTTCAAATGTCATGTCTGCCCCCTCCATATGTAGTGGAGCTTGCCATGATAATGGACCGACTGTACGGAGGTGTGTGCTATGCTGGGATTGATACCGATCCTGAGCTGAAGTACCCAAAAGGAGCTGGGCGCGTCGCCTTCTCTAATCAACAGAGTTACATAGCTGCTATCAGTGCCCGCTTCGTGCAGCTGCAGCATGGAGAGATAGATAAACGGGTAAGTCCTGGACTACATTCTGGAAAGTTCTCAGAGTGACCCTCTGTGTCATCACCAAGCTTGGAATGGGGGGATTTTACATGACAATAAATTGACTGCTGGTAGTTATGCCTGTAGGACCCATTAGACAGATGGCGTGCTCTAGAATACATCTAAGAGTTTCCTATAAATTTCTTCTCTCTTCACTTTCTGAGTGGCCTAACCACAATACTATAATTGACTTTGAGTCTGTTTACTCTTTCTAAGCTATCACCTCATCCATGCATTTGTTCAGTATTTACCAAATCCTTTGTACTGTGTTATAAGTACACAAATGTGAATGCCCTTGAGATCTCCTCACCTTCTTTTTTAAACCTGGGATATCAAGAATACCTCAGCGAGCCCTGTTTTCCTATGCACTGTGTAACAAATGACTGAAGAAATTCACTTCAAGGGCTGCATGTATAAGAAATACTTCATTGTAACAGGTTAAGTAGAAATCATAATCTTTTCATTTGTAATGTCTTACCATCTTAACTTAGGTAGTAGTTCATTAGCATTATTTTCACACCTTAAGTTCCTCTTTGTTGCCTCTGAATCAAAAGGCTGGAAGAAAACCTAAAGATAACTCTTCTGTTTTCTAATGTATTGTATTTGAGACTCTATGTTCCATTATTTGTCTTCTTTCTTTGCATTTGCAGATTTGTTTTTTTTTAATCTTTTTATTACAGTTTAGTTGATTTACAATGTTGTATGAGTTTCTGCTATACAGCAAAGAGTGCCAGGCATACATATATATACATTCTTCTTTTCACATTATCTTCCATCATGTTCTATCCAAAAGATTGGCTGTAGTTCCCTGTGCTGTACAGTAGGACCTCATTGATTATCCATTCAAAATATAATGGTTAGCATCACTAACCCGAAACTCCCTGTCCGTCAACTCCCTCTCCCTCCCACTTGGCTACCACAAGTCTGTTTTCTAGGTCTGTAAGGCTTTTTCTGTTCTGTAGATAGGCTCATGTGTGCCACATTTTAGATTCCACATATAAGTGATGGTATTTGTCTTTCTCTTTCTGACTGACTTCACTTAGTATGAGAATCTCTAGTTGCATCCATATTGCTGCCACAGATTTCTTATTTTTGTGTTTCATGCATTCAGCAAATGTTTTAAAGCCTAGGACAAGAGGTCCCTGTCCTCAGGGGACATCTTTGTGTTCTGGTAGATAGAACTCTTAGCAGTACTACTCGATGTGTGGCCTGTGAACCAACTGCCAGTTGATAAATGGTTTGTTACTAGTTTGTAGTGAGATAGGGATTTACACCAGAATATGAATCCACCACATTAGTACACATAGTATTTCAGTTCAGTTGAGATTTTTTTTTTTAATCATAGAAAGATCCTTCTTGATGAAGAAAGCAATATATTGATTTATATTCTGGTGGCAGCTCCTTATTTTATGGCAGACTAGCACTTTCCTTAGGGCTGATTTTAGATATCCAACACTCCAAGGCATTGTGCTCAAAGAAGTCCTTAGTGATTGACTGTATTGTGCCTTTCTCAGTTCAGTACATAGAAACTATCAAGTCAATAGTGGTTTCCATTTACTGCTCCTGTTCCATTTCATGTTTATTCCCCTTTGGTGGCAGCTGGAAATTCACCATTCTAGTGGTCATCATACTCTACTGGGAATATATTAAGGAGAAAGCTGTACAGTCTATTGTAAGCATAGATGAAGGCGCCACGATGAGCTGCAGTATATGTTAATATGACTCCTTGCTTTTTATTCACACTGAAAAATACCTACATCTGAATACACAGCCTCTCACGTCTCACCGCTTCATTCCTGCATAGGTTTCAGAGTTGTAAGATTAGCCATTAGAAATTCAGACTTAATTTGTATTCCTCTATGATCCAATTATTTTGCTAGTGTCCTTGTCACTGCGAGTGTTATGGAATGGCCTCGGGGCCAGGAGCTCAATCCTCTAGTTACTTCTGTTCTTCCTGCCTTCCCTGTCACTTTTCTTTTGTTCCTGGCTAAACTTTGTCAGGATTTCTTGTCAGAACTGGATGGCACCAGTGGTGGTAATAGCCTGGTTTAAGGGAGTTTCAGTTGTGAGTCGATCCAAGACTAAAAATAACTAACTCTTTTCTCACTAGAGAATTAATAGCCAGGTTATTTTTAATGCTTGAGAGACTCAAATGACAGCTTGGCCTATTGAACACTGGATAGGACTTTCTGACTGAAGTGAACCATTCTTCCTGACGAAGAATAAAGCAAGGTTTTAGATTATGAGTACTATGGCTGCATCTTGTTCTCCTGGAGTTAGAACTTCGTGATTATAACCCAAGATGTGTAGGCTGTAAATAGAAACCATGACTCGGCCATTATTACAGCTGAAAAGCTTGTGATGCAGAATGCAAGCAGCTCCACTCTGATCTGTACATTGAAGTGCTCTTGTGTGGCATTAGCACTCTCTTAGCTGGTCTTGTGTGAACACATTCCACATCTGACAGTAATCCAGATCCACTAATTAAAGTGACAGTTTGTGTCTATGAAAACTCTCCTATGGGTTTAACCTCCTAATGCTCTTAAACAGAACTTGGCTTCACTTTTTAATTTCTGCTAGAACCTTTTTTTTCATTTGAAAAGGGTTTATTTAATAAGACAAAAATGTAAAATTATGGGTATAAAGGCCAGGTTCTTAAAAGATGAACTGTCTTAGTTTCAAAGAAGAGTTCCTTTTAGGCACCTTGGCACAGGCTCCTTCAGACAGTGGCTGGAAATGTACACACGCAGTAAGAGTTGCTTGGTCTGTTCACTGACCAATGTCAACTCCTTTCTTTCCTTTTTGATTGCAGGTGGAAGTTAAGCCATATGTCTTGGATGATCAGCTGTGTGATGAATGTCAGGGGGCCCGTTGTGGGGGAAAATTTGCTCCATTTTTCTGTGCTAATGTTACCTGTCTGCAGTATTACTGTGAATATTGCTGGGCTGCTATTCATTCTCGCGCTGGCAGGGAATTCCACAAGCCCCTGGTGAAGGAAGGCGGTGACCGTCCTCGACATATTTCATTTCGCTGGAACTAAAGGAGAACTACAGTGCTCATTTTCAGGCCTCCGAATAAGTGCACTCTTCTGTTAATTCTGCCCCCTTCCTCAACCTCTTCATGCTGGCATGTCCTTTTGTGCAGTCTGTACCTAATAACAATAGTCTAATGGAAAGAGTGACCTATAATATAGGTGTTTTGTAGATTCTCGTGTCATTGAAAACAATATGTATGAACTCCTTTTTCATATTGCCATCATGTTGCATGGAAGTTTTCTTCTCTTGTTTTGCTGGAGACAGCAAGAGGATCCAAACTTCCTGCAACATTTTCTTAGAGGAGAGAGAGAAATATTAAAAGAGAAATGAAACAATAGAGTATTTTGGGGTTTTAATTAAATTATTGTTAATAATATAACAGATAAGAATACTTTTATTAAAATAACCACGTAACAATAACACTATCAGTCTCTCCTGACCCGGGGTTTCCCCCAGGGAAGTGCTTTTGCCTTTCTCTTTCTTTTCTTTCATCTTTTTTGTTTCTCTCATTTTTTCCATCCCCTTTTTATTATTTTAACAGCAGTGGAGGAAGTTAACAATTATTAACAGGAAAGAGCATGTTAAAGCAAACATAAATGCATGAGCAAGACTGAAGCAGCATTATAACTAACTTTAAAGGTTTAGAGGCAGAATATAATTTCATTATGCCTCAAAGTTACTACCACATTGGGAAAAAAATAGTAAAAAGTAGGCAGAGCTAGGTTTATTTTCTTTTAAACAAGTTTTAACATTTAGAATGTAAAAATTGGGTACATTTACTTCTGAGAGGAGTGCACTTATTTATTTTTAAAGTTGTATTTATCTGGTCAGAGACCCAGCAGACCTACCAAAGCTAGAATTAACGACAATTGGTGGGAAAACTAGCATTTCCTCTCCTAAAGAACAAATTATAAATTTTATTTTTGATGTTATGTATAAACTCTATATCCTAATTTACTAACACTCATCAGGTGTCAGCCTTTGCTCTCCATTTTGACATTAAAAAACAGATCTAGAGATACCTCAAGGCTATCATTTTTGATTTTGTGTTAGACTACATTTGTAGCCAAAACTGGAAGACAAAACCAATATTTAAATTGGCTGCTGATTGGCTTATTCTTAGATATGAAGTTACTTTGGGTATCCTGTAATTTAGTTGTAACATAGAAGATGAAAAAAAAATTTAGTTGCAAAGTGTTTTGCACTGTCAAACTAAGTAACTGTGTAAATCTGTGCAAAGGTGTGTATGTTTATCTTACTCTTCCTATAAAATGATAACATTACAGTTTCAGAACTTAGCATGGGACATAGTCAGTGTTTGAAGTGCCAACTCCATCAAGTAATGCATGCTTAATTATAAATAAAATTCTAGCTTTTGAGAGGTGTTATTATGTGTTGAGCAGTACGCTTCAGGAGTAAATTGAAATTAAGTCTCTTGAAGCCCTAGTCATGGAAGTAACTTTTATTTTTTGACATTCTTGTATGAAATGCCCTATCCACCATGGAAAGGATTATCATCGGTGTGCAAAACATTAAAAAACAAAATGAAAAACCGAATGGCAATCTTGCTAGTTGCACTACCTAACAGTACCATCTTGGATCCTTCAAAACCAAAGACGTGCCTCAGCACTGCGGTGGAACCACCTGGCTGATGACCCCTACTGATCATCTTTAGGAAAAGCGGTCTTTTATTTTTAATACAGGCTTTAATGGACTATATACCTGTTAAGTTCCAAAGGTCAAAATGGAGGCATTTGCTGTCTAAATAATCAGACCTAGAAAGGGAGCTGCTTTTAAAGAACCCCCTGCAAATATCAAAAGCAGTCATGCGAACAGAGGGTGCTCTGGTGAAGCTGGTCAGGAACTTTTTTTTCTTTTCTCCTGAACTACATAATTATAATTGGAATGTTCATTTGCCTCTTTTTAATTCTTTTCAATGCTTGTAGGTGGCTTGGGGTGTGCTATTGTGCTGTTCCCACTCAACAGGTATGATGAGTTAACAAGAAATAACACTGTTTGAGAACTAGCTTTGAAAATAATTTTTCCCTTTGTACATGACCTGCTGAATTTCGGTACAGTGTTTTTGTAGCTAACTTATTTTGTCACGCACATAATGTATATTTGTTATGCACTACTTTTGTATATCTTGTTTTTCCAACAGTGAACATTTTTAGGCACACTTTTCACTGACGGGATATCTCTTTATGCAATACCTCAATTTTTCATATTGCAAAGAGTAGCTTTTTGTACTTTTATTACTGAGAGATCTTCATATACTTCATTTTTTAATATAAATAATTTTAATAAATTTTATTTTCTTATATTCTGCTTTTTATACATTTCAGTGCTCTGCATACATTTTAAATTATGAATGTTGTGCACTGGCAATGCTATTTTAGAGTCTGCAGAGAAGAGAAAGCATGTTGCTTAAACATCCTTCCCCAGCACCAGCTATTGGTGTACCTATAATTTAAGAAATAGTCTATGTGAAGTCACAAATTAATGAAAAAAAATTCGCATGAAAATGACAAGATAACACTGTAGTTCCTTAAAAAAATTAAATGCTTAAGCATAGGGTAGAAATTTAAAATAACAAAATTGTCTACAGCTTCTTACTAAGTTTTTAAAATTATTCGTAACGCAGACATTTTTGGTGAATGTTTAGCCATTTTTAATATTAATAAATTGATGTTAAGTGTTTGATTCAGAGATGTCTGCTCTTTTAAATTATATATAAAGAAAAAAAAATAGCCTGCCGTGAGACAGGCGTGTAATGTTAGAATGCATGACTAATGTAAGAAATTGTTATTCTACTAATATTTACTTGTGATTGTGTGACAAACGTGTTTACAGATTATTTGGTTACACTTCAATTTACAGGGCATAAACAATTATTATCTATTACTCTGAACTTTATTGATTACATGTCCTTCAGATTACATGGGATTGTAGTTGGGAGTTACCATGTAACTCAAAACATAATTAACATGTAATTAGTTTACAGATTTTAGGGTCTCACTTCAATTTACCAAGCATGTAGTTCTAGCGCACTAGCATGGCACCTGCCGTGTACTTACAATGTAGTTACAGAGTAATTACATGGTTATTTTTGCAATGTAAAATAAAGTGTTTCTGATTATTTTCTATGTAAAGGAACCCTCTTCCTTCCCCTTCTGGTCCCCACGCTTTGGTATAATATATATACTTCTCCATACACAGACCTCTGCAGAATGCAAAATAAACTTGCAGTGAATGAATTTAGCATTTTATGAGAGTGCTGTTGGAAAGACTTGATAATTCACCCTTTTTGTTTTGAAGAGTTGAATCTTCTGTTAAAAGGTGATTTAAAACTTGAATGTGATAAATTGTGGCAAGTTAACTTCAAGTTATGTGCAATACTTATTTCAAACTTTTGAAAGATCTTTGCAGTGTAATTCTTTGTTTTAATTGCAGACATTTAAAATGTCATTTTCTACTGTTAAGAGTAATCCTCTTTCTTGCTGGTGTTTCTAAAGAAAAGAATCAGAAATCAATCTTTCTACTAATGTAAATTTGAGATTATTTTTAAAAACGGAATAAAAGAGGTTTTGGTCATTTGCTTTATTTTATTATCTTATTTTAAAGCTACTGTGATTGATAGCATTGTAAGAATTGGGACAATATTGTATTCAACTGTTTTATTTTTTATATTTTTAAAATTTAAAGTATAATTAGTTTTTATAATTTTCATCAGATTTTTGTTATATTTTTTGCAAGTGAAACTTTTAGCAAGTGGGTGTCTAGTTTTTACTAATCCCTAATGTTTTTTTTCTAGTGTATTGCTCATATTATCTGAAGGAAAAGTTATTTAAGTATGTCAGTTAATTGTACTACTTGGCTGAATTTCAATATAGTTTTTACTGTGTATGGGGAGGTTGTAGTATTTATTATAGCATTTTAAATAAGGGTAATTCATTTTTTATTAAAGTCATTTTCACGTTAAGTTCCTATTTTTGTATGTTCTACTCTTAAGTTATATAACACAGTTCCTTTTTTAAAAGAGTTCATTTGTTGAAGTGCTAGTGGAAAATTAATGTTATTAAATAGTTTGCAAATGACTATTTATACCAGTATGCATATAATTTTTAAATATTTGTAATGTGAGATGTTGAATGAATAAAACTTTTAACTCAGCTTTCCTTTAACATATTTATTTTCAACATAAGTAGATTTTGCTTCCATGGTCGGGAATATAATATTTTTTAAATATTAGGAATATATTTGTGGCCAAAGCACACCAAACCAAAATGAAAAGCTGCCAGGGCATATAAGTACTCATGGCAAGTGTGCATTGCTTATGTAACCCCCTACGTGTCAGTGGGCTGTTGGTTTTGGCCTGCACTGGTTCACACGCTGCCTAGCAGAGGTCTTATTTGTAGCTTACATGACATGTGTGAGGCCTGAGCCTGGTATGTGAGTATTCAGTCATCTGCTTAAGGCCAAATGGACAATAAAAATAAGGGAACACAGCTTCATTTAATAGCAAAGGTCAGGAACAACAAAATTACAACCAAATGCCGAGCAACCTTCAACCAAATGGACTGTAAACTTCCAAAAAAGATATTCTACTCCAAAGACAAAGAGGAGACCACATCAAGAGGTAGCAGGGGGATTACGTGACAGAAGCAACCCCATACCTACCGGGTGGGAAGCCCCACAGACTGGAAAGTAACTGTATCACAGAGACTCACCTAAAGGACTGAGAGTTCTGAGCCCCACGTCAAATCCCCACGCCTGGGGATCTGGCACAGGGAGAAAGAGCCCCCAGAGCATCTGGCTTTGAAGGCCAGTGGGGCTTGTGTGCAGGACCTCCATGGAACTGGGAGAAATGGAGAGCCCATTCTTGAAAGGCGCACAGAGACTTTCACGTGCACTGGGTCCCAGGGCAAAGCAAAGTCTCCATAGGAATCTGGATGGAACCTGACTGCAATTCTTGGAGGATATTTTGGGAAAACGGGGGCGATGGCTTGCTGTGGGGGAAGGGCATTGGAGGCAAAGCTCTTGGGAACATTC
>PVHT020000152.1:1472693-1488011 GCA_004024745.2 Catagonus wagneri | reverse complement strand
AAGGGAACTCCCCTTTTATCTCCTCTTTTACCACCATCATCCAATCTAGTCCCAACTATCACCCAAACCACTACCATAGCCTCTTAACTGGTCACCTCATACCCTCCACTCAATTTTCTATCCTGTTGGCAAACTGTTTAATAAGCTACATATGATTATGTCATTTCCCAGCTTAAAAGATTCCAGCTGCTCTGAAAAGGAATGTATATATGTGTATAAATGGGTGACTTTGCATTGGAGAAGAAATTGACAGAACATTGTAAATCAACTACAGTTTTAAAAAATACAAAAAGGGGGGGGTAGGACCAAAATTCTCGGGTAAATATAATGTGATACTTGCCCTTCTTTTCCAGCCTCATTTTTTGAACTCTCCCTCAGGCTGTCACTGTCAGACCTCTGGTCACACTGGTTTTCTTCCAGTTCCCAGAATGCACCTACTCAGTCCTGCCTCAAGGCATTTGCATAAAGTATTCTTCCTCCCGAAAATATTCTTTTCTTCTCCCCCGGATTACCTGGTTAATTCCTATTCCTCCTGCAATTTCAACTCAACCATCACTTTCTCAGGGAAGCATTTCCAGAACTATCAGCCTGGATCAGGACCATCTTTTAAACATTATTATGATCTCTTATTTCTTTCTTTCACACTACTTACTATGGTTCAATATTCAATTCAATATTTGATCCATCTATGTCTCCCTAACTAAACTATAAACGCCATGAGAGCAGAAACAGCATCTGTTTTTCTATAACCATTGTTAGTCCCAGCACCTTGCACAAAGCAGAAGCTGAATAAATAAACACATCGGTAGTGCTGTTTTACTGTGCAAGGCAGGCAATACGAGGTAAGGAAAGATATTAATTCTATGTTTTGTGTAATAAATATAAAAGGACTCAGAGGAGAAAAAAATCAATATGAATAAAATTTCCAGTGACATATTTATGGACCTTTTAGGAGCTGGACCAAAAACTGGTTGGGAAAGGATATATAACTCTATGCCTTGTCCTCTGCAGTGCTGTCAGATTTAACCTGAAAAGATAAGCCTCCCAGTAATATTTTCTATAAGAAAAAAATTTTTAAATGCAGTTTATATTAAAATTCTATAGTTTCAACTGAATTGCCATTAGAATTCCCTGTAAAATAGGTCTGCCTACATTCCCTCCTATACTACCCAAAACACCTAGAAAAAAAATTTTTAAAAATAATGAGTCACAAAATATGATGTATGATCAGACTGACAGAGAGAGCACAAAGGAGAAAAGCATAGTCTGTAGCATGTACAAAGAGAAGTCTATTTCAGAAATACAATTCCAAAGATACTCTAAGCCAGGGGAACAATTACTTAAGGGAGGGCCATATAGTAAATGTTTTAGGTAGGGTGAAGAATAGAGTGAGGCTAGAGAATTGGTGAGTGAATCTAAAGAATTGGTGAGTGAGCAAAATTTAATATGCTCATGCTCAGGGTCATGCAAGTGCAAGATCAGCCTTAAAAAGGAGCATATCCTTAATGCACCCTAGGCACCTCTCTTCCCTCACCTTAGTCCCAGCCCTGATTTTAGGATTTGTGAGTCATGCAGCCTCTGTAATAATTTCTCAGTTCTGCCATGTCAGGGTGAAAGAAGCTATGGGTATGTGAAGACTGAATATGGCTGTGTTCCAATAAAACTTTATTGTCAAGAACAGGAAGCAGGGTGGTTTTGGCCTGAGGGCCATAGGTTGCTGACCCCTGCCCCAAGCTCAGGACCCACAAATACAAAGAGCACAATTAAGCCAGAATACAAAAGATTGCAGTAAAAAGAACTGGACCCGAGGAGACCTTCCCTTTTAGCATGTTTTTTTCTGCCCTCTATACCAAGTAGTGGGCAGCAGTGGCATTTCCCAAGACCTGTAATATGTTCCATGTTCCAACTGTGTTTTTTGTTTTCTCTCACACTTGAATGCAGTTACATTTGACTGACTATAGAATTCTGGCATAAATTATTTCCCCTCAGAACTAGAGACACTGTTCTGTTGTCTTTCAGTATCTTGTATTAATGATGGAAAATTCATTGACATTCTGCCTTGTAAATAATCTCTCTTTTTCTCTGAGAACTTTTAGGATTTTTCTCTTGATCTTCGGAGGGAAGAGAAAAATCCACAAGAAAGAATAGTGGATGGGAAACATAAAAGAAAATGTCAGGACAGGATCCAGTCATATGGATGGATTAACTTCTTCTATCAGTAGACAGGGAAAAAAATGCATTTTTTAAAAAAACCCAGTCATATGCTTTTTGTAAGAGACATATTTAAAACAAAATACCCCAAACAATTGAAATAAAGCTTTCATAAAAAGATATCCAAAGTAAGTACTAGGAATAAATATCATGATATTAATTTTACATGTAATAAATTTCAAGATGAAAAATCTTGAATTCAGAAAAAGGGTATATTTTATATTGATGAAAAGAACAAGCTGCAAAAACAGAACAGTCAAAACTTTTACCTGACATAACTTAAAATAAAAATATTAATACAAAAAGAAATTGGCAGATGCCCAAACACAGTGGGAAACTGATATGTATCATAAATTGGTAGAGCAAATTATCAGAACTTTAAAAAAGAATGTAAAAAAAATTTAATAATATAATTAAGTCAGTCAAAAATATAATTACCTCCCCTCAAAAAAAGAGTATACACATTGTTTTCAAACACCAATAGAATAGCTATAAAAATTGAACGTAAACCAAGTCAAAAAGATATATCTTACATTCTAAAACCTCTTGAAAGCAGGAATCATAACCTTGATTCTCTGATATAAATTAAATAGAAGTTAAAAAGATAATAAAATGCCTTAAAATAGTTCTGAACAGCTTTTAAACAGGAAATTAAAACTAAAATTACCAAGTTTCTTAATGAACTAAATATGAGAAAAAATATCTAAAACTTAAGTAATACATCCAAAGTAATACTCAAGGAATAAAATATCAACTTAAAAATACATTAAAAATCAAGAATGGTTAAAAATAAATGAACTCAAGAAATCAGAAAAAGGAAAACAAAATAACTCAAAGTAAAAGCAAGTAATTAATAAAGCACTAATATAAAAATTATGAAATGACAATTTAACTTGTTCAGTAAAATTACAAGTTATTTTCTTGAAAGAGCAATGACATAGGTCTTTGGCAAGTGTGATGATGATACAAAAGAAAATCAAAGAAAGCACATAAGAAATGGAGGAGATTTATTTTACCTTTTGGAGGTTACTAAAGACCAATATTTCTATGAAGTGAATGATCCTGTTGGAAAATGTACAGAACAAAACTTTTAATGAGAGACAGAGAAAGAAGCTGCATAGATGAAAAAACACAGAAGAAAGTTAGAAGGTATCCAAAAATTTATGCAAAAAAAAAAAATGCTCTGGGGGAAGATGACAGTGGCAGCATAGTTTTAAATCCCCCCAAATCGCTTCCAAGAAATAAGAGAAAGAAACTAGGATAGAGATGAAATCTGCAGAAGGAATAGAAATTAACAAAGTAACCCTGAGGAGAGGCAAAAGGCATCTGAGGAAGAAGGCTTTATACAGATGTTTCTCGGACAGAACAGATCATGGTATAATGCTGGGAACTGAAAGAAAGCCAAGATGCCCTAGGGTAAGAACTGAGCTTGCTCCAACTATTAAAATATGGCAAAGGTGACAAAGATGGACATGATTATGTGCACCTGATTGTGTTCCATAAAATTGCAGCCCTATCTTGTTAGGAGACTGTCTCCCTGATGGCTTTGAGGAATCAAGCAGCCATACTGTGAAGGACCATGTGACCAGAAGTAAGGGCAGTTTTCAGCCAACAGCAAGCGAGAAACTGAAATCCTAGAGAACAAACTGGTGGTTACCAGAAACGTGGGGTGTAGGGAGGGCTGCAAAAGGGGAATAGGATTAAGCAATAAAAACTCCCAGTTATAAAATAAATAAGTCATGGGAATACAATTTACAGCATAGGGAATATAGTCAACAATATGGTAATAACTTTGGAGACAAATGGTAACTAAGCTTATCATGATGATCATCTTATAAAAATATTGAATTATATGTTGTACCCCTGTAAGTAATACAATACTTTAAGTCAATTATACTTCAATAGGAAAAAAAAAAAACCCTCAGCATTAAAAATGTGAATCTTTATCATTTTAATTAATTAAACTCATTACTTTGGTTTATCAACTTTTTTTCCTGTCTGTACAATATAAGGTGAAGAGGAAAATTAAAAGTAACACAACCAGTTTTGATTTCATCAACGTTGACAGATTAAGGCGCTAACCCAGGTCTCAAAACAAGTTGTTTTTCCCCAAAAGAAGTGTATGATTTGTACCACAATTATACTATATAATTTTTAAAAAAACTGGTTAAATTTCTGTTGTTTTGACCAAATTTCACTAATCATTTGTATAATAACTGATTTTACAGAATCTGAGGGGAAAAGGTGCTCAGTGGAGAACTTGCAGAAAAACTTGTGTAACAAATTTCTCTATGTGAATAAATAATTTTGCATTAAAAATTGTCCTAACTGGGGGGGAGGGGGAAGAAACTGAAATCTTCAATTCAACGAGTCCATGCAAATAGACAGCTGCCAACAGCTATATGAACTTAAGAGTGGGTCCTTCCTCAGTTGAGCCTCATATGAGACTGAAACCCTGGCCTATTCCTTGATAACAGCATCATGATGCCATGAAGCTGAGCACCTACCTGGCTAAGCCATGTCCGGACTTCTGACCCACAAAAATTGTGAATAGTACATACTGTTTTCAGCTGCTACACTTGTGGTAATACCATTGTGCAAGAGATAAACAAGACATGACCAGAAGGCTAATGACCTCTCTCAAGAGGGAGAAGATGGTGGAACTGACAGTGTGTGAGACTTCCAACACTAGGTCATAAAAGGCAATGCGGCTTTTCACCT
This sequence comes from Catagonus wagneri, assembly GCA_004024745.2. NCBI lineage: Eukaryota > Metazoa > Chordata > Mammalia > Artiodactyla > Tayassuidae > Catagonus > Catagonus wagneri. Next base: position 1,483,079 of record PVHT020000152.1, on the reverse strand, counting down.
TGATCATGAAAATACTTGCTCTGGAAGCCTTCAGCCTCAATGTGGGCACTCTGGCTGCCTTAAGGTTGACATGTTGTGAGTTGTCCAAACTAGCGCATGAAGGGCCCTCATGAAAAGCTTTGAGATACAAAAAAATGCGAAATGTCCACCCAGCCCTCAGTTGCACCAGCCCCCTACTGATCCAGCTCCAACCTTCATCTCAGACTCTGAGCTGAGAGCACACAGTTGAGTCCTTCCTGAATTCCTGACCTGCAGAAACTGAGAGAAAGTATTTTTTTAAAGCTCAAGAATGATTTCTTTAACCTGCAATGGGATAATTAGAACAGATAGTAATAGCAAAATGTATTGACCTAAGTTGAAGGATATTCAAAAATCAACTCTTTATTTTGAAAACTAGTAAATAAAAAAGAATCCAGCGTTAATTCCACTTTTTTGTATGAACTATATATCCAGATACCCAAAAAAGTTTCCCTTTAAGGACATTTTTCTGCTACTAGATGAAAAAGAATGATAGAATGTCACCACTGTAAAACCCCAAATGAATTAATAGATGAAAACATTAATCATTGGGGCTGCCGACATCATAAAAGGAGTGACAGTGGGATATATGTGCCTCCTAATGGAAGAACATACCACCTATGAGGAGTTCTTGCCAAGAGACTAAATAAAACAGCTAAGGATCAAGCCTCTCCATTTAAAGCAACTATCAATTGACAGGAAATAGAGAGTTTAAGGAAAGATGGTAACCTATATCACAGGAGTGCCTTCAGGAAAATCCAGACCTGTGGTGCCCTGTGCTGTTGCCACAAGTCACATGTGGCGATTGAGCACCTGAAATGTGGCTGGTCTAAATGATGAAGTATGTAAGTATAAAATACACACTGGATTTGTGTCCCCCAAAAGAATGTAAAATATCTCATGAGTAATTCTTTATATTGATTACATGTTGAAATGATAATGTTTTGTATATATCATGTTAAATAAAATATGTTATTTAGGTACATTTTACCTGTCACTTTTTACATTTCTTATGTGGCTACTGGAAATTTTAAAGTTATACATGTGGCTCTCATTTTATGTCTATGGATAACTCTGATTCAGACCATAGGAAACTACATGATAACCTGATTTACTCGACAAGTAAAGTACAAGGGAAAAAAAAGAGATAAAAAGAAAAACAAAATTAAAACAGACTTTAAAAATATGTCAGGAGTTCCCACTGTGGATCAGTAGTAATGAACCCAACTAGTATCCTTGAAGATGCGGGTTCACTCCCTGGCCTCTCTCAGTGTGTTGAGGATCCGGCGTCACCTTGAGCTGTCATGTAGGTTGCAGACACAGATCTAACTTTGCTATGGCTGTGGCGTAGGCCGGCAGATAGAGCTCTGATTCAACCCCTAGCCTGGGAACTTCCATATGTCATGGGTATGGCCCTAAAAAAAAACAAAAAAAAAACAAAACAAAAAAATCAGATAGTTGCAATATGTGGACCTGATTTGTGATTCAAAAACAATTATAAAATGTGACTTATGAGACAATTGGAAATTTGAGGAATGATTTGATTATATTCAGGAAAATATTCATTGGAGTTCCTGCTGTAGTATGGTAGTTTAAGGATCCAGCATTGCTGCAGCTCTGGTGTAGGTCACAACTGTGACTCAGATTTGATCCCTGGCCTGGGAACTTCCATAAGCTGCAGCCGTGTCCAAAAAAAAAAAAAAAAGGAATATATTCAAATAGTCAAGGAATTATTGTTATTCAAAGAATAATATTCCTTGGAATATTTAGGGAATATACTCAAGGAAGTATTGTTATGTTTTGTTTGAAAAAGGTACTGTGGTATATTTCAGTACAAGAGTTTTTAATTTCTTGGTAATCCATACTGAAATATTTACACATGAAATGTAGTAAGATCTGCTTTGAAATAATACTTAAAATTCAGGAGTTCCTGTTGTGGCTCAGCAGAAATGAATCTGACTAGTATCCATGAGGTCGCAGATTCAATCCCTAGCCTTGCTCAGTGGGTTAAGGATCCAGCATTGCTATGAGCTGTGGTGTGGGTTGCAAATGTGCTCAGATCCCGCGTAACTGCAGCTGTGGCTAGGCCCCCAGCTACAGCTCCGATTTGACCCCTAGCCTGGGAATTTTCATATGCTGCACATGCAGCCCTAAAAAGAGAGAGAGAGAGAGAGAGAGGGAAAATTCAAGTATACCTCATTTTTTTGCCTTTTGCTTAATTGCACTGTGCAGATACGGCTTTTTTCATAAATCAAAAGTTCGTGACAACCCTGTGTGGTTGAATGATGAACAGCATTTTTTAGCAGTTAAGTATCTTTTAAGGCATGTACATTGTTAAGATATAGTGCTATTGCACACTTGAACTATAGTATCATATGCACATAATTTTATATGCACTAGAAAACCAAAATTTATGTGACTTGCTTTATTGCAGTTTTGCTTTACTGCAGTGGTCTGGCATGGAACCCATAAGATCCTGAAGATCTGCCTGTGCTAGATTTAATAGGATTGATCCAGAGTTGATAATTATTGAAGTGGGTGATAGAGGCACTGAGTTTCATTATGTCATCCTCTCTACTTTGTATATGATTAAAATTCTCAATAATAAAAAAGTTATTAAAAAGAAACAAACAAACAATGAAACTGCAGGAGGCCCAGTTCTTTTACAGAAGAATTCTAACAAGAAACTGTTATGTTGTATATATACATTTTCTAGAACATAGGAAAATATGCGAAGCTTCTCAACTCATTCTTGGAGACCAGTATTGCTCTAATATTAAGAGAAGACAAGGGTATAATATTAAAAAAGAGAAGGGAGCTTCCTTGTGATTCCATGGGTTAAGAACCCAGCATAGTATCTGTGAGGATGCAGGTTTGAACGCTGGCCTCACTCAGTGGGTTAAGGATATGGCATTGCCATGAGCAGTGGTGTAAGTTGCAGACTCGGCTTGGATTCCATGTTGCTGTGGCTGTGACTTAGGCCTGCAGCTGCAGCTCTGATTCAACCCCTAGCCTGGGAACTTCCATATACCTTAGGTGCAGCCCTAAAAAGAAAAAAAAGAACGAGCTCCTGTCATGGCTCAGTGGTTAATGAACCTGACTAGCATCCGTGAGGATGCGGGTTTGATCCCTGGCCTTGCTCAGTGGGTTAAGGATCTGGCTGCGTGAGCTGTGGTGTAGGTCGCAGACCCAGCTCGGATCCCACATTGCTGTGGCTCTGGCGTAGGCTGGTGGCTACAGCTCTGATTGGACCCCTAGCCTGGGAACCTCCATATGCCGTGGGTGTGGCCCTAAAAAGACAAAAAGACAAAAAAAGGAAAACTCTAGACTAGTATCATTCTGGAACACACCTGTTAAAGTCCTAAGTATAACAGTAACAAATTGAATACAGGAATAAAGAATAATACAGCATGAGCAAGGTAATGTTTATTCCAGGTAAACAAGTTTGGTTCAATATTGGGAAATCACTCTGTGTAATTTATTACACTAAATGATTAACGGAAAAAATAGTATTTTAGAAAAATCAATGCTCATTCAATATTTAAAAAACAGAAATTTATATCAAACCAGAACATAAAAATCAACTAACAGCTTTTTCCCTGTATACTTCTAAATTCTATAAATGTTCAAGATAAGATAACTTATATGTTCCACAGTCTTTTAATTTTTAAAAGCTTTAATTCATGTACAAAAAGATCAACAAGTTATATGATCAAATTTACGGAATAATTTTCCAGCTTTCCACTTTCCACTAGAGATATTCTAGCAGCACAGTCTTTGTCATGAGATCAAAAATAATACAAACTTCTAAATGGGTAAAAATAATTAGAGTAAATAAGTGTGATCTGTGTAAGTTAATTTCCCCTTTGATTTTTAACAAGATCCATATACTAATTGGATTCTGGGCCTGTGGGGCTTTTATGCCCTCCCAAATTATGTAAATCAGCACATTTCAGTAGATTCACACACATCAATAATTACTTTGAATAATTTCATTGAGAAGAAACTTGTGAATTCTTAGTAAATGTAATGGTTCTGGCACAGAGCTTTAAAGTCATTCTTAAAACCTGAATATTGTTGGCACATGAAGGGCTACACTGTAATATCCAGAGTATGGGAGAAGAATAGGGAAAAAGATCTGAAAGTGAAAACAGAATATAATCCTAATACCACTAGCAAAAGAGACAGTTAACAAATGTGTTGTTGGTAGAGCTGGAAAATGACCAATTCCTGCGTCAAGAAGACATGACTCAAATGCCTCTAATGTAAAATGAAACTGTCCCTTGTCTACGAGTACATTGTAACTTGCCCGGAATGTGGAAATGGTACCTGTGGAATTTGTCACCATTCTTCAGTACTCTCCAAGAGGAGAATGCTTTGGTTCTAGAAGACCATCAGTACTAATCTGGATAAAAATATCTCTAGAATAAAGAAAGCTAATTCCCCAGACTTGGATGACCTAGTGGAGATATCTTTTGAGAGCATCAAACACTGTGTCATGTTCTGTATCTGCCAAGCAAATTTTTGATAAGTAAACTGATTTTCAGAGGGAACCTCCTGCACAGATAACAGGACCCCATTGTCAGGTCAAGTTTATTTCATATGGGAATTTACTAAATTTTCCCTTAAGGAGACCGATCTGTTATTTGTCAGTTTAGTCAGTTTCACCTTCTATAGGTTGATCAGTTTTAAGCACCTGATAGAACTATCTCTAGGCCAGTCTGGTACCATGGAGATACCTTTAAATTGTGTTTTACATGAAGAATATAGTAGTTTCTCTTTTGCTTCTCTCTTCATTTGAAATAGCTATTTATTATTAAAATAAGAAAATATCAATAATGAATATCCAACTTATTTATTAAGGTCCTGGTCATTTTCTAAAAATGTATTTTATTTCTTTGCTTATACCCAATGGGCAACACCAAAAGAAGAAAATTACTCAAGATGAAATTTTCCAAAAATTGGAAAGAAATTGTTTAATCTGAGCAAAAGATTTGTCTTTTCCCAACAGCTTGATTTGTGTAGTCCTGCTTCCAAGGTATCCTCTGACAATAGAAATATAGGGTCAGAGCTCATTCAGGGGACAGAAAACCAGCACTAGGCAGAATGAAGTTGGGGAAACTAAGAGCTACAAAGACTGGTCTGAAACAAATTGCCAGGAGGTTCCAGAAACAAAACTGAAGAATGGATAGTGAAACAAATTTTTACAATCATGGAAGCATTTGGGACCAGGTGTCCACGGAGGCAGCAGGACACAGGAAGCAGAAATCCAGATAGCAGTCAAAAACTCGGTAGGCAATCTCATAATTGTCTACAACTTCCTGTTGTAGATGAAATGAAACCCCTATTCCTTAAGCAACATTTATTAGCATTTGTGTTGCATGCAACAAAAAGTATCCTTTCTGAGAAAAGTGAGGCAAGGTCTGTTTATTAAAATCGGGTGGTAACCTCCCAACATCCTCTAGGTAAGCCCTTGGGAAGTCGTTCTAAGTGTCTGAGATGAGAGGATGATGAAAGCCAGAATTCTTTTTAAAGGTGTACTCTGAGCAATAATCACTGATGGGCCAAGGTCCTTAATCCACACTACCATTTACAGAGGTACAAAGGCACCATGTGAGCACAACTGTGGGACATGTGGCTGCAGCAGGATGACAAGTAGGCTAGAAAGAGGCTACCACACATCAGAGCAAAGAGCAGAAAGAGTGACCCCTGATCCAAGAGCGATCAATGCTTTGAAATGAGTCTCTTAGAAACCATGGGAAGGGAGGAGCTGGGATAATTTGGAGGAGGAAGAAAAGACTATAAATGCAAAACCATTTTGTGTGTTTCATAAGTTCTTGATTATCCCACATGGTTGGTGTGACCTGGAGAAACAAAAGGAAATCTAGAACAGTGACCTCTTATGCAAGTGTCTATTATGTCAGAGGTGTGGTTCAGCAGAACATTTAAAAAGCCTTGGCAAGAGCCATGGGCTTTAATTAAACTGGGGTTATTTTAACTAAATAGGATATAGAGACATGCTGCTCAGCTTTCAGGGTAGCGCCCCCATGTATTTTTACTGAGTCTGGACGAATTTGAAGGACAGATCAATTTCCTTATATGCAACTTATAGCGTGAAATATCTATGGGGAATTCAGCCCATGTACCCAACTCCAGAATTCTGAATTTTAGAGCAGGCCCCAATGAAAAATGGGGAAAAGCTCTTTAGGACTGATAGTTACTCCCAGGATTAACACCCCTGGACAAAAACGGGATCCAAAATGTTCCCCAGCCTCTGATTCACAGGTGCTAAAGGTGAATGGGAAATTCTCCAGTGAGAAAGAAAGAGGTAACTAGTCCAGGCTCAAATCGATTTCCAGGTAGATAACAAGTGGTTTCTTCTTGTTTTATGGCAGATGGAACTGTGAAATAATAGGCTCAGACTTCCTTTGGAGAAAATGTTCTCACCCAGGTGTCAGAGAAAAAAACAAGAAGGATAATGGTTAAATGAAGAAAAGAAACATGGTTTTGTTTTTACTGGTGTTATTAGCCAATATGTGTGAAATATAAGCATTGAATCTTCCAGGTAATATGGCCAGAGTGTCAAGGCCACACAAACTGAGGAAAGAAAGTAGATGGGAAGTGCAGACCTCTTTTTATGTGGGGGGGGGGGAAGGAGAGCGATACTGTAATAACTGGAAAAGGAAGGTGGTCTCTTTGGTTTTAAGATGGGAGAGACTGAATATGTTTGTACGCCAAGAAGTCAGCAGAAAGGGGCCATGTGAAGTTCAGAAGAGAGAATGGGTGATGACGAAGGAAATGCACCTAGGGAAATTGTTGGGGTGGGGCAGGAGCTGGCTCCAGAGCACAGGTAAGGGAGGTTAACCAGGGGCGAAGATAGGGCACCTCATTCCCTGAGACGGAGAAAGAAGAAAATGTGTGTGGAGGCCTTATCTGTCAAGATAAACCTGGTTAGGCTGCACTAACAACCTCCAAAATCATCATGGTTTACAACAAGGAAAGTTGATGTCTCATTCACACTACATATCCAGTGCCAGTCCGTTCTGATTCTGCTCCGTGTCGCCCACATTTCAGGATTTAGGCTTGCAGCTCAGCCCTATCTGGAATGCTGCAATCTTGGTGGCAGAAAGAAAAGAGAGAATAGCAGCCATACCTGAGTTCTTAACGTTCCTGTGGGAAAGTGATGCACATCAGCCCAGTTCACATTTCATGGCTAAAGCAACTCCCAGGATCATGCCTGAGTTCAATAGAAGGGACGCAGAAGAGGGACTTTGAATATGGATGAACAATGAAATAGAGAGGGGCTTTGAATATGGGCAAAGAATACAATCTACCACAAGGCCCATCCTGCATTTGTTGGTGACAGAAATAGCTCCATTCTGTCCATAAATATTTACTAACTCCCTCTTACATGCTTGGCACTATAGTTGTCTCTGAGAATCGACCTCTAAATAAGACAGACCTCTGCTCTCATAGCTATTATAGTATAGGGAGTCCCCACGGATGGCCTTGGTTTTCCTTACTGAGGTAGGGGACTCTGTCTTCTGCTAAGAGGGAGGGAGTTGTTTTGGTGTATGGATTTTGAAGAGAGAGGTAAACACTTTAAAAAACTGCTGAGCAAAATGGGAAAGAATGCTGAATGGGGGGAAATAAAAGGATTGCCAGTCAGCATCATACTGTCTGGCTCTCGAGGGCGGATTCATGGCTGTGTGATGTTTCCTTATGGTGCTCAGCAGCCTGGATATTCTCAGGGTAATAAAAAAAAAAGAAGAAGAAGGTTCTGGGAACCAGCTAGGAAAGAAGGAGCCAGAGATGATATTGGCAGTAGAAGGAATGGGGCCAGTTCTACATAAGGAGGAAAGTAAAGTCACATGCATGGACAAATGCCAGGCAACAAAGCTCTAGGAGCAGAATGAGTCAATTAGAAAGGCAGGGTATACTGACCAGAGAAGGCAAGGCTGAAATTTAAGGTTTCACAGGTGGAGCAGTTCTTGATATGGAATAAGTCTAGGGTGTGGACTTTGGGTGGGGGCTGGCTGATCTTTTCCCAGGCCTTGACTGTTCCTCAGAAGTCGTTCCTGCACTTAAGGATCATATCCGTATGCAGTTTTATCTTGCCTTCACAATCCAGTGCTGAATATGCTGGGGATAATGAATTAACTGCCTATATTGTTTTGTCTCCCCCCAGCACCAAAGAGCAGTCACTTCACAGCTGCTTTGAAAAAGAACCAAGGACAAATGTGACATTTCTTTTGGAAGTCTCCATGCTTCTTTGTGCATTACTATGCATATACTAGGCGTTTAGAACTTCCTATTGAACTGAATCGTATTGGAATGGATTCCCTTTTCTGCTTCCTATTCAATAGTAGAAAATTCCTTTTGACACTGGGTTTCTAGAAATGTTCAGCAACTTCAGCAACTATCCTTTCCCCGAGGAGAGCAAAATCGTGCTCACCTTCAAATCCTGTAAAGTACATGGGAACAATAAAAGATGGAAATGGAAACATAAGAAAACAGAAAGGGAAAAAAGGGGGAAACGACTTTAAGTGATTTCAAGAAAGCCAGTCTTTATTTCGCTTTCTTGAAGTATATTTTTACACAATAAAATTCACCAATTTTAAGTATAAAATTCACGTAATTCTGACATATATAGACAGTTGTATAATCGCTACCACATATATCATTTCCTTAACCCCTAAAAGTTTCCTTACAGCCCTTTGCTGTCAATCTGCTTGCTTAGCCTTAGCCTCTGACAATCATGGCTCTGCTGTCTTTTATGCTAGTCTGGCCTTTCTAGAATTGTCTATAAATGAAAACATACAGTGTGTAGGCTTTCATGTTTAGCTTTTTCAAGAAAACCAGTCTTTTATTGAAGATATAAAAGAAGCTTATAGGCTAGGAAAAGCAAGGAAAATAATAAGATTCATCAGTCCGAGTGCCCATCGACTTTGGCTTTATCCTGAATACTAATTCCTAAGAAAAAATTGAGTTTTATGTGTTACAGTTTTCTAAAACTCATGAAAAATAAATACATAATAATTGAATTTTAAAATGTTTACCTAGGGAATTCCCTGGTGGCCTAGTGATTAGGACTTGGCACTTTCACCGCTGTGGCCCAGGTTCAATCCTGGACTGGTAACTGAGATCCCATGTCAAGCTGCTGCATGCCTCTGCCATAAATAAATAAATAAAATAAAATGCTTATCTGAGTACCACTGATATGCCTCTCATATTACCATCAGCGATAAGCAAACCTCTCTTAGGAAAACACTGCATTAAATGATCTAGACAATCTTTCATAGTTTTAACAGTCTCATTCTCTCAGTCACTTATTTTGGCCATGGAGTCCTAAAGTGGCCACCAGCAAAATTTATAAGTAATTATGACATCTAAATCTCTATACATAGCAACATAACATGTACACACTTGCCTTATTTTGCCCAAGTAAACAGTTGGTTAGGGGAGTGTAGCATAGTCAGACCACAAGGACACCACAGAAAGTGTGCCAGGACATTTTCAAATGGAATGTCTATGAACAAGCCCTGTTATGTGTGTTAATTCATCCTGTATGGGGGTTACATATACTCTATTGCTTCTGTACTTTTAGATTAAGACTCACCAGTTTTCTACATGTCTCTACGTGGTTGTAGAGGACCCAGCAAACTGAGTCATTAAAGAGTGCTTCAGGACTGGGCAGCAAGGATAATCAGACTCATGAAGACCCATGTCTTTCTGTAGATGAGACCTTTCCCTCGGGAAATTAGAACTCTGGGGTGTCCTCAGAGGGGCCCTGGAAGTTTGAATACCAAAAAAGGTTTAAGTTCCTCTTTTAAGTTTGTCTTTGCAACATTGTTGCTGCTTGGTAAGGCCAGAAAAAATTATGAAGACTCATGCACAGGAGAGTTGTCAGTTCCAGGTGGATGAGCCTGTACCTACTGCTCCAGTGTTTTTATACTGAGGTGAACTCAGTTCTGATTAGAATATCTGAAGCAACTTTGAAATACACAAGTGTATCAAAAGTTGTCTGGAAGGGTGTGTGGAAACAGGAGTGGAGCAGTAACACCCACTTTGATCGAGTGCATGAGTCTCAGGCCTTTCATAGCACCCCGAGGGAAATAAACAAGGAGCTGGAACCCAATTCACCCTGCTTGACTGGATGTTTGGTAAGAATGGCAGACTAATCCAGAACTTTGAATAAAGTGAGGGGGCACTTTGTATTTGTTATCATTTGTCATGTTGTAGGGACCTAAGAGAAACAACTTCTCAGATCTTTTACATGCTACTAGATAAACATGCTAAAAGCGAGCTGATAAATTGTCTTTCCTGGGAAGCCATTTCAAAATGAAATCTTTTTTTTTTTTTTTTTTT
>PVHT020000152.1:1451007-1469409 GCA_004024745.2 Catagonus wagneri | reverse complement strand
ATATTCACAGAATCTTAGGGATTTGTAGATTCTCTAGAGAAAATCTTGCATAACCCCATTTTACAAGCATAGAGGCTGAGACCTCGAGATTGTAAGTGATTTGCCTAGTCTCCTACCTGCTTTTGCATCCAAGCTAGGATTTTAAGCCATTATTCTTTGTAATCAATCTATCCTGAATTTTCTTTTATCTAGTTACCTTGTCCCAAATCACATAAACTACTAGGAGTTCTGAAACAACCTACCTTCCTAGCCAGAAGTTAGCCAAAGCTTTTAACTTTAAAAGAAGGGAGGCATAATTAAATATCTGGTAACATAACATGTAGCCATTGTATTTTTAGCCTCATTTTGAAGAGAATTGTTGCACTTAGATATTGGTTGCCAAAAGGTCTACAAAGTGTGCTTAGCTTTAGCATTGGTCTGTCTACTACCAAAATGGTGTTGGGTCTACTGCCAGTATAAAGAGAAAGCCTTTTTTAAGAGTCTTCTACTGGTAGAGTTCTGTCTTTTCTGTTTGTTCATTATATTTTGCTCCCTTATTTTATCTTTCAGCCTTTAGCCCTTTCTTTATGAAAATGACCTACTTAGAAGAAAGATAGTGCTCTTGAAATATGTTGGAATGTATCTTGAAATATGTTGGAATGTATCTTTTTTTTTGAAAGAATAGGAAAACTGCTTTTTTGTTTCCATTAGTTTGAAATTATCTGTATCTTCAAGTGATATATGTTCTTAGCAAAAGTACTTTGACAGCATAAAATTTAAAAATTAATACTAGTACTAAACTGTTAATCATTTCAGCTAATTTTATTTCAGAGGATAAGGATATTCTGACCAGATTACTAGCAATATAATATCTCCAGTTGTAATTTTTATGACAGTATGTTTAGCTTCTGTAAAATATAAAGAATCTTCCTTAAACAGGTAATGGCATACTATCTGTTGAATGAATAATTTCATTATTGTTTCTTACCAGAAATATGATGGGCATCTTCCAATAGAGGTAAAAGCTGTTCCTGAGGGCTCTGTTGTTCCCAGAGGAAATGTTCTCTTCACAGTGGAAAACACAGATCCAGAGTGTTACTGGCTTACAAATTGGATTGAGGTGAATTGTTTCGTTTTGCTTTTCATTCTTATTTAACATTTAATTGTAGATGTAAAAACCCTTCAACTGGGATTCTAGTTTAAAAATTGCTGCTAATAAAGTATGTAATCTCCTACAATTTAATAACCTTTCCAGGCCTCAGTTTCCTCACCTCTAAAATGACAGTTGGACTAAATAATTGTTACAGTTCCTTCCAGTAATATCTAATCTTATAAGATTTTAAAATCAAATTGTTGGAGTTCTCTTATAGTACGGTGGGTTAATGATCTGGCATCATTGCAGTGGACGGGGTCGCTGCTATGGTGTGGGTTCGATCCCCTGGCCAGGGAACTTCAGCATACCACACAGCCAAAAAATAAAAAATAAAATGGTTAAGAATTATTACCGTTAAAGTTCGATTGGCTTCCATCTTATTTGTTGCATTCCTAAACATGTACTGTCATAGGGAAATATTATAAAATAGCACAGGTATATTTTTTAGTAACTCAGGGCATTTTGTGGCTGTTCTGTTCCAGTTATACTAAAAGAATTTTGTCCAAATTTTAAATTACCATTTTCTTTATTCTTATCTAATCAGTTTAGGGCCTAGACCTTACCACCTGGTGTTTCACATCTAAATAATTCAAGATTCACTGATAGTTTTAATTTCTAAGCCCCAAAGGAGGGTCCATTATAAACTCTGAGTTTATAGTGCAAGGCTTTTGTTTGTTTTACTTGTAGCTCTACTTAAGCAATCTTATGTTTTCGCAGCCTCATAGTTTTGATATTAATAATCTAAATAGCTTATAAATAGCTTAAATTTTTATCTGTAAGAGGAAATATCCTAGGAAGGGACAGTAGAAATTGTCACCCCCTCTATCTGAGAGTTATTTACTTACTGCTGGTACTCTTTATCTTAGTATACTGGTTAAACTAATTTCTTATATTATAAAATAATACATTTGAGTTTCATTTGTAAAGACTGGAAAATGTTTAGAAAAGTTAAGGGTCAGGAATACGTTTGAAATACATTTTTGCAAGTCAACAAGAAATTTAAATCTTTTTTTAGACTCTTGATAGGCCATTAACTAATAATAATAAGCCTAACAGGCTCTGAAAATTGAATAATTAACTAGAATAAAGATATAAAATAGTTTACTGCCGTGTCTTAAAACTTTGAATTAACTCTGAACTCAAAGTAAAAGAAAACATACCTTATTGTTAAACAGTTGTCATACTGTTTTATTGGCAGATATTTTATTTTGAGGGAATGGCATTATAAAAAGAGTAGCAGATGGGAGTTCCCATTGTGGCTCAGTGGGTTATGAACCCAGCTAGTATCCATGAGGATGTGAGTTTGATCCCTGGCCTCACTCAGTGGGTCAAGGATCCCTCATTGCTGTGAACTGTGGTATAGGTCACAGATGTGGCTTGGATCCTGTGTTGCTGTGGCTGTGGCCTAGGTTGGCAGCTGCAGCTCTGATTTGACCCCCTAGCCTGGGAACTTCCATTTGCCGTGGGTGTGGTCCTAAAAAGACCAAAAAAAAAAAAGACTAGAAGAGTTCTTAACCACATTATGTAGTGTATCCTTTACCTTCCATACCCAAAGACCCCAAACAGATAAACCTTATTTATTGTGAAAATTATCATCTGTGAATAACCTTTTTTCAGTTTTTTTTTTCTTTTGGTTTTCTGATTGAGGATTTTAGTCAGTGAGTACAATCTTGTGTTGAATTGAACTTTCATAAAGCAGATACTTATGGACAGAGGGAACTAGTTCCAAGTCCACCTTGTTTTTCATGTGTTTTTCTTTATCCTCTCCAGAAAGTGAAAAACCCTAGCCTTAAAAATTTTTTGTAAGGAGTTCCCTTTGTGGCTCAGTGGTTAACGGATCCGACTAAGAACCGTGAGGTTGCGGGTTCGATCCCTGGCCTTGCTCAGTGGGTTAAGGATCCGGCGTTGCCGTGAGCTGTGGTGTAGGTCGCAGACGCGGCTCGGATCCCGCGTTGCTGTGGTTATGGCGAAGGCCGGTAGCTACAGCTCCTGTTAGACCCCTAGCCTGGGAACCTCCACATGCCGCGCGTGCGGCTCTAGATAAAGACAAAAAAAAAATTTTTTTTAAGAAACCTGTTTCCATAATCATTATTTTGTTGTATTTCACTAAAAATCCATCAAGTAAAAAAGCTGTATGTGGACTTCTTAGCAGTAGTTTGTCAGCAAATATAAAAAATATTTTAATTAAACACAGAATCTAATATGAGACTGTTAGATGTTGAAGAAAAAAAGTTCCCTGTTTTCATTTGCTTATCAAATTTAACTTAGCATATATTTTATTTAAATAGTTTAAGTCCTGGGTAGGTATTTTTATCTAAAGCACAAAAATACAAGTTTTGAAACAGTCCCTGTCTGATAGAGTCTATGTTTTATAAAAAATGTGTTTACTTTAAATATCAGGGCTCCAGAATATACTTCCTCGGAGTCATCCTTTGCCTCTTTCATGGGTTTTGTGCGGGGCTAGAGGAGGTTCATCTTCCTCTTAAAAATCTCCTCCCCAGGTTTATTTACCATTTCGTAAATGGAGTCTGTTACCAAATCCACCAAACTTGTTCCTTACAAAATTTGAAGGCTTTCTTCAGTAAATCCTTGATTAAAACATTTTAAGTAATAGTACTAAGTAATAGTCCTTCTGATTGCCTCTCCCATATATGTGCAATGTCATTAATATTCTTTTGATTGTTATTCACCATACACTGAATTTTGAAACCCACTACAATTATTGCTTATCAGTTTCAATATTGGTGCTAGAAGAAACCTCAGTCTTCAAATCAGATTTCAAAACATGTTTAAGAGAGCCTAAGGCTTCTGCAACTGTGTCTCAGACTTAGGAGGGGCTAAGGAATGAGCACATTGGGCTAAACTTAACTGTCTTTACTAACCAAAAAAGAAAGCAAAACTTTTTTTGCTGTTAAAACAAAAAAGATGACTTTAAAAACTATTACCTTGATCAAATGCCTTCATTTCACAGATGAGGAAATTGAGCCCTGAGAGGTAAACGGACTAGTTAACAGAGTAGGTCTGGTCCCCTTTCTACTCTCCCACACCATCTTTAAAATTCTTTATCCTGCACAGTAACATGATAATGAACACTTCTTAAATGAAATCTTGCAGGTTTATTTACTTTAAAGGCTTAGTTTTCAGCTAAAAATTTTATCTTGATTTGAGTGGGCAAATTGCTGTTTTGGAAGTTTCCAACAAGGCCTACTTTATTAGACCTTGGATTAACCCAAACTAACTTGCCTTTTTTTCCCTTGCTTGCACCTACAGTGATCTTTTTTAAAGGGGAATGATTTTATTAAGAGTATAATTTAAGCTGATTTTGTTGGACTATGGAAAGGAAATGTGATGTGAAGGATCACTGTGTCTCATAGTTATTTCTCTCCTTCCCTGGCATTTTTCGAGGGGTAAGGTCAATCTTCTACCTTTATAACTCAACTAGAGTTTTTCACATTGTTTTTTATCTTTCTCATACTCCTAGATAATATCACTCTAAGTTAAATTTAAAATATGAGAATTGATTGGATTAAATTCAACAAATGAATATTGATTGAGTAGTAGTTATATACACAGAAATCTGAGTAGGATATGTCTAACTTAAAGGCTTTTGGAGGAGGAGCAGTTTATTCTTAACTAATCACTACTATAAGTAAGGATACTGAATTGGTAGCAAAAATAGGTAATTCTGTCAAAGAAATCATGAAATGAAAAATAAACAAGCTTTTAGTAAAGGACAGGAAGAGCTGAGAATTCCTTAGAATAGCAAGTAGCCCAAGGGAACTGCAGCATAAAAGTGAAAATGTTGTAATGGGTAAACCTCTAGATGGTTAAATGAGGCGAGATTGCACAAGGCCTCAAACTTCAATATGAATTGGCTTTCTTCCCTATGGACAATAGCAAGCCATTAAAGGATTTTAAGGAATGACACAACCTGTATAAAACTTGCTTTAGAAGGATAACCTGTTGCTGTGTGAAGAGTAAATCAGAGAAGCTAAAGATTAGAAGTAGGATAATCAATGGGCATTGGCAATGGAATCATTGAAATTACAATGCCAGTGGGCATTGGCAATGGAATCATTGAAATTCCATAGAATAATTTCAGAAGAATGGTTAGAGATTAGAGGCAGTTGGTCATAGAGTTCAAGTTAGGAGTGGCATTGGTTTTCTATTGTTATGTAACAACCTACCCCTCAAAAACAACAACTGTTACTTTTCATGATTCTTTGGTTGACTGGATGGTTCTCTGTTGGTCCTGCTTAGACTTGTGTGTCTGCCTTCAGCTGAGGGTTCAGCTCGGGTAAGACAATCTAAAATGGCCTCACTCCCAAGTCTGAGGCCTCAGCTTGGGTAACCGGGACTGCTGGGCCTGTTTTCACAACAGGCTTCTTTATACCACAGCAGTCTCGAGGATCTAAGAAAACAAGAGTAGAAACTGTAAAGCCTCTTGAAACAGAAGCTTGGGAGTCATAAATATGGCTTCTGCCACATTCTGTTGGTCAAAAGCAAATCATAAGGATAGCCCAGAATAAGGGATGAGGAGATAGATTCCATTTCTTGATGGAAGGAGCTGCAAAGGATTTGGAGCCATAGTTAATCAGAAGAGTCAAATGCTGCAGTGTTTCTTTTTGGGTAACTGAATTGGGAAGTCTAAGGTTAAATAATCTTTTTGTTTTTATGTACCGATCACTTAGCTGGTATTCAGTAAACGCTTGTTTTGTGAAATTTAATTAAGAAAGTAAATAGCTGGAGTTCCCTGGTGGCCTAGCAGTTAAGGATTCAGTGTTGTCACTGCTGTGGCTCAGGTCCTTGGCCCAGAAATTTCCACATGCTATGGATGTGGCCAAGAGAGGAAGGGAGGAAGGGAATAGCTTTTAGTTTTGTTTTGGTTTGGGTTTTTTTGTTTTTTGTTTTGTTTGGTTTTGGTTTTGGTTTTTTTTTTTTTTTGCTTTTTAGGGCCACACTCGCGACATATGGAGGTTCCCAGGCTAGGGATATAATTGGAGCTTCAACTGCCAGCCACAGCCACAGCCACAGCAATGCCAGATCTGAGCCGCGTCTGTGACCTACACCACAGCAACGCAGGATTGTTAACCCACTGAGCAAGGCCAGGGATCAAACCCGCAACCTCATGGTTCCTAGTCAGATTCGTTAACCGCTGCGCCATGACAGGAACTCCGGGAATAGCTTTTTGAGTGAGCTCAGACATTTTTGTTATCTTAGCAGCTTTTTCTAAAATTTGAAGTGCTTGTAATAGCAGACTATCTGGTTTCCAAAGTTAAAATGGAAAATTGTGATCCTAGAATGGAGAACTGTAATCCTAAGCCACAAAAATTAATATAGTTGCTATGATTAAGCATCAGACTTTCTTTGGAGTTTCCTGGCAGCCAAGGAAAAAAGGGAAACCAAGGGACAGTTCTTATCAGAAAGCAGGAACTGAACAACTCTTTCATCTCCTTATTAGGGAACTTAGGTAATGGGAACTGAGTTATAAAATAGATAGTGACATCACAAGTTTATAGCAGATGCAGAAATGTTTCATGTGCCTCTCTTACAATAACTTTTGATAAGAGCCAAGGACATAAAGCGTAGCTCAACGAATAGAATTGTCTAGTGCTAAGCAAAAATATCTCAAGCATATAACTTACCAGTTGTCATATTCGATCCAAGGAAAAATTAAATTTAGTACTGCCTAGAGGAGTCAACAAATAATTTCTTTAGATGTATATTATTAAAAGTGTAGTCCATGGACCAGTGTTGGTTCATGAACTCTCTTTGATGCAGGTCCACATTAAATACAGAAATCAAGAATAAGCATTTAAAAGCTTTTATGGTAGGAGTTCCCGTCATGGCTCAGCAGAAACGAATCTGACTAGGAACCATGAGGTTGCAGGTTCAAACCTTGGCTTCGCTCAATGGGTTAAGGATCCAGCGTTGCCGTGAGCTGTGGTGTAGATTGCAGATGCGTCTCGGATCCCGCGTTGCTATGGCTGTGGTATAGGCTGGCAGCTGTAGCTCCGATTAGACCCCTAGCCTGGGAACTTCCACATGCCTCGGGTGCAGCCCTTAAAAAAAAAAAAAAAAAGGGAAAACAAGTAAAAAAAAGGCAAAAAAATAAGTAACAACTTTTACGGTAATTGCCTCAATATCCAAGTGTGAGTATATTTTATAAAACTATTGGCCCATGATGGATCGAAAATAAGGAAATACATTGGTCCTTCATCATAGTCTTTCTAAACATTATCTGCTTCTTTGGAGCTTTGGAAAGAAAATAGGTAATTTGAACTTCTCTACTGTTGTGGGTCTGGTGTGCTCATCCTTTGTGTTGCGGATTTGAGAGGTGAGCTCGGCGCTGTACCTGGAGTTCATATGGCAGGCATCCTGCTGTACAGTTGAAATGTTCAGTTGGTATTGGAAGCCCAGGACATACTTCCAGAGAAAGCTAGGACTTTGCTCAGAAAAAACCCAGTTGTTAACGTATTAATGTTTGTGGTTAATTTTATTACTGCAGACTATTCTTGTTCAGTCCTGGTATCCAATCACAGTGGCCACAAATTCTAGAGAGCAGAAGAAAATATTGGCTAAATATTTGTTAGAAACGTCTGGTAACTTAGATGGTCTGGAATACAAGTTACATGATTTTGGCTACAGAGGAGTCTCTTCCCAAGAGGTAAGAAACTGAAGTGAACTTTAATGAAATGTGGATGGTTGCTTAGATTGTTACTATAAACCTTTCGGGAAGTCATTGGGAATAACCTTGGTTCTAAGGAGGCCACATTTTGAAATTCCAGAGATTTGGTCAAGGATACAAATTACATATCTTAAATGTATCAGCCTTTGTTAAATATATATGAAATGTAGCCTTTGGTAAACATCTCTGTCCATATATTTTTACATATTGGATGGATGGATGGATAGACAGATAAATATAGTAGATATCAGATAATGCTACTGAGAAGGACATGGCAGAGTGAGCCAAGTGGGTGATGGGAAGTGACGGTGCCTCACTATTACATAGTTCTCTTTGAGGAGGTAACGATTGAATCCCTAAATATTTAGGAAAAACTGGATCTTTGTTATCTGATTATAGTTAAAGATCTCTTTAAAAATAGCTAAAGATAATTGCTTTGGGAGCTATGCTCTATACCTCAAGTATGGGTCTGTCTTTTTCATTTTTGGATTTTGGTTTATGATTTATTTTCCAGACTGCTGGCATAGGGGCATCTGCTCATTTGGTTAACTTCAAAGGTACAGATACAGTAGCAGGAATTGCTTTAATTAAAAAATACTATGGGACGAAAGATCCTGTTCCAGGCTATTCAGTTCCAGCAGCAGAACACAGGTAAAATTCTGTTTCCATCCTCCTATTATCTAACATTGGTTTTCTGTATCTGAGTTTTTTAATTCTTGTATTTGTAATTCAGTGATGTTTAACTACAGAGCCAGGCACTACAGTAAGTTTCATGAATTTAAGGAATACTAATTCAGATTTATACTCTGTGTATAAAGATCGATGTCAAGGAGGTAGAGAACTTTTAACTTTCCTAATAGAAACAATTGAGGAGCTTCTTTCCCAATCTTCCATTGCTCTGTAGGTTTATTTTAAGGATTTTTTGAGCTTCTCTATTGCCAAATGCAGATAGGTTGTATTCATTAAATTAAATTAAGCCTAGAAACACTGTAAAACCTGGCCACTGTTTTCTCTTTCCCTGCTCTTCTACACGACTTCACTAATCTTTGCTCTGGAAATTATCTTCTGAACCCAGTACCCTGGGTTCTGGGTGAGCAAGTTAGCCCTTTTGATGACAGGGAATGTTCAGATTCGCCTTTTGCTTCCCTATCTGATTTTACTAAGCCATCTCAAGTTAAACTAGAAGACGGGTATAATCTAGGCTGCAACTACTTAGGTCCTAGAATTAATTTTAGGTTTTTTAAATGTATGCCAAACCTTAATTCTGGTTCTTAAAACATAAATAATTTAATGTAATTAGTTTGGGGAGGTTTATTAAATTCTACTAGTACTTAAATATTGCAGGGTGCTTAAACCAGCAGTGAGTTTAGAATGAAACTGAGGTTTGATCCCAGTCAATCTGCTGGGTGTTCTAAGGGATAGAAAGATAAAAAGAATTAATCCTATATTCTGGATAAAAATAGTACACTGGCAACATTCTTCTTAGTTTAAAGCATACTTTTAAAGAGGTACAATTAGAATATTCTTGTGGTGAAGGGAAGGAAAAGTGGGGTCATAGTCCATTGGTAGGATAAAGACAGGTTTTATAGAGATGGTATGTAAATCTTAACTTCTTGAAGGAATAGTAAAATGTAATGGCAGACATTAGAGGGTTATTCATTCTATAAGTAAATATTTATCACATGCCTACCATGGATTAAATATTGTCCTGAAAAAGCAAGAATGAACAAGTTTGGATGTGTTTAGGGAATAAGGGCTGAAATGGGTTTTTAGGGAGATTTTGTAGGGAACTTAGGGCAGACTGGGAAGCCCAGTTAGTAAAGGCCCTTGAATTTATTTTGACGTTGAATGTTAACCATTCACAGATCATGCTAGGTTATTCTAATTCCATTTTCTTCAAATGGCAGTGGGCATTGAAGTTTTTGAGCAAAAAAGCGATGTCATCAGAGAAGTATTGTAGAAAAATTATTTTGATAGCAGGTTATCGTATGAATTGAAAAGGAAAGAAGGGAGGATTTATAGGAAGCTGTTGCAGTTTTAAAAGATGACAAGGTTCAGAACCAAGTGGCTAAATAAATGGGAAGAAGGGATAAACATGAGCAATGGCTTGGATGGAAAAAGATGAAATTTCTTAAACTTGATTTGAATTGGGGCTCAGTAGAGGGTAGATTCAGCTAACATTTATTAGCTTTACTTTATTAGTAGGGCCTTGTTGAATACTTTCATATGTTTCAAGACTAACGAAACTGGGAAAATAATAGTGACATTAACAGATCAAGATTTTAGGGTTTGCAGTATTTTTATTTTGATTTTAGATATATGTACGCCTTTTAAAAATGTATTGTAGTATCTATAAGATTCTTGAGTCCACATTTGCAAATTCAACTTCTTAATATGTCAGATAGTCTTAAATAGACAAGTCTTGTAAACAATAGCATAGTATAGTGAAAAGAGCTCTAGACTGAAAGTTGGGAAATTTGAGTGACCTTACAGCTCACATACTGGGTGGCCTTGGGCAAGTCATTTATCTCTCAGTTCTTCAGTTCCTCCGTCTAATTCAACAAAAGGAGGAGCCAGAATTTTACATCTCTGACACCAGAAGGTCATTGAGGAAAAGTAAACATCTAAAATAACTTTAAAATAAGAAAACTTTAAAATTTAGAACATTGCCGTTATTGTTTCAAATATTTTCTTAAAGACTGTATTGAATCTGGACTTAGAAATATTTCAGTTACTTCACCTTCAGACTTTGGAAAGGTATCAAATTAGATTTGATGCTGGAAATTGGAACAGTAGCATAAGTAGAAGTCATTAAACAAATATTTATGATGTCCATTTACCAAATAGATGTTATGATTAGATTATGTGAAGGGTGCTTTGAGAAGTGGGATGATGAGAGGAAGATACTCATTTTCCTCCTTAACAATGGTATGGAGTCTAGGGGGGAAAAAAACTGGGCTTAATGTACAGATTTTGGAAACTCCGCTCTAAGGGTGTTTTTTATAAGCTTTGAGTGTTTTTCACATAGGGAGGTGTTTAGAGAAAGTGCTCAGGTCGCGTCGAAGACAGGCATAGCATCTCAGGGAGACTGAACAGGACCGAAGAAGTCGGGGCAGGGTGGGGCATCAAAAAGTGGGAGATGTCATTGAAGTCATGGGAAAGAACACTTCAGAAAAGTTCACATGTCAAAGGGAAAAGCAAATAAGATAAAGATTAAAAATGAACCATTAAATTTGCTAGACGTGATACACACAAATAGCAGTTAGATGACTGTATTGATACAATGCTAGTAAAAAATAACTGCATGAACAATGACCTCTGACTCTAAGAGTCTGTTCTTATATGGCAAATCTCCCTAGTGTTGATATTCTTTGAGCTTAATTCTCTCCCCTATAAAGGAGACTATAGCAATTCTTGATATGAAGAAGGGAGCTTCTTTTTATCCATATTAAAATTGTCTTAATTTTCTCTTTAGCCTCTAGATGCTTGCATGAAGCAGAGAGATGGCATTATAGCTGCTTTTTTCACTGTAAACTGAGTTTTATGTAAATACGCTGTCTCTCCATTTCAGACAAGAGTAGTTCTGGGTATCTAATCTTTATACCCCTAAACTATACATGCTTTGCTCTCACCAGCATACCATTGATGGTTTGTTTACTCCAGTCCTTTAGTAGAGACAAAAAGATGGTGAAAGTTTCAAATATAAATTAGTATGACCCTTCAGACAGTTGTGAGATAAACTTATGTCTCCTTGGGGTTACAATAAAGGAATGGTTTTACTTTCTATTATTTTACTTAGGAAAATAGAGTAGAGGCAAAGACTAGCAAATTCGGAGGAGAGAAAAATTGCTTGGCATGAGAAAATGGAAACAGTTCTAAAATTCATTATTAAATTCTATTTAAGAATTTTTAAAATTATTTATATATTAATCAGCAATTACTTAGGTTACATAGCATTAATCTACTTAAAAAGAGCCACCATTATTGAGGACATTGTAAAAATCATTGTCATCATTCTTGCCTAATAGAAACTCTCACACTTGATTTCCCATCTTAAGTTTTGCTCAAACTGAGTATTATAATTCTTATTCCCTGGGCATATATTAAGCGGTAGTGGATAATCTATAAGTGGAATAAGTAACCACCTGTTACTGGCCATTTGAAGATATAACAGGTAAAAGAACTGACTATAGGAATGCATGGTATAGTATAAATAATTGCCTGAGTAATTTGCCTTTAAGATTTTAAAAGGTTAAGAAGATAAAATACGTGTCCCTACTATCATCGGTATATAGCTTTGAAAATTCACAGAAGGGAGCCAAGTACTTGTATCACTCAGCAAAATGATAGTATGTTTCCTTCTAGCATCTCAGCATAATATATAGAGTGTATTCAGCAGGTGCTTTTTTAGTTCACATATTTTAAATGAGTAGGTTTAGGAATATTAAAAAAAAACGTGTAGTTTGTAGCTGGTTGAATATGACTTAAGACTTAAAGGAATGAGATTACTTACAATATTTAAAAACTGCCAAGAGGTGGTTAGACTAAAATAGTCAATTAACCTGTTGATATGCATTCATTAAACTAAATCCAGGGTTGATGGTGTAGTATAGTAAGCATGAGATATGCTTCAGAAACAGATGATGTGTCTGCCTAAGTAAATCTGTATTTTCATTTTGTTTTCTAGTACCATAACAGCTTGGGGGAAGGACCATGAAAAAGATGCTTTTGAACATATAGTAACACAATTTTCATCAGTGCCTGTATCTGTGGTCAGCGATAGCTATGACATTTATAATGCGTGTGAGAAAATATGGGGTGAAGATCTAAGACATTTAATAGTATCAAGAAGTACAGAGGCACCACTAATAATCAGACCTGATTCTGGAAATCCTCTTGACACTGTATTAAAGGTAAATTTTAATATGTAACTTGATTATTAAAGTGCCTGTAGACCACCTGCATCAACACTTTTAATTTCATTAGTACACACACCATTTCAGAACTATCTGGACCAGTACCCTTATTTTTGAGTTGCAGCCCAGAGAGAGTAATAGACTTGCCCAAGGTCACGCATTAATAACAGAGAAAGGATGCCCAAAGTTATGGGTTATTTATATACTGTCAGATAGTTAAGTATTGTTGAATAGATAGTTTCTTTTCTGCTTACCTTCAAAATTATTAATAGTATTATCATTTTAACCAGTCCTGTGATTCAGTTACCAGGTTTGTGGTTTGTTTCTTTTCCCTTATCACAAGTCGTTGCTGTACCTTTGTTGTTTTTCATGAAAAATAAGTATGTGCAAGGTGATGTGGAATGAAAATAACTCAAATACTTTTCAGTAGTGATTCTTTAGAGATAATATTGATCTCAGTGTAGCCATGTTCTGTTTTTTAGTGTTTAGGATTTGGTTTACCTTCTTTGAAAAGCACTAATAAGAGCAGGTTATTTGATGCTTACTGCTAGAAAAATGTTGTGCTACATTGCTTTGCTTTAGTTGTGACATTAAAGCTCTATGAAACACTATGATCAATGTTACAATCTTTTTTTTATAGACAAAGTAACCAGCTTAGAGAAGTTAAAGTAAACTTGCTTAAGGTCACATGACATGTAAAATAAGCCAAATATCCAACCTGGATCTTTCTGGCTGTCACCTTCCCTCTTTACTACACCGTTTCCTAGATGGTGATTAGATAGTGAATTATTCCTTAGGAAAGGGGGCTGTAGAATCCAGAAGGTCTTTTCCTGTCCTATTAAGTGATAGGCCAGTCTGAAAGGCTTATCTTAGCCTGAAAATATGAATAGACTTGGTTTTAGCCAATTTAACCAATTTCATGTTTTTCCTTTTACCTAATAAGAATGTACAAGCCTAATTTAAAGAGTAAACTGAGTCATCAGTATGGAATTGTCTCATGTTATTTTAAATCTATTTAGGAAACGGGAATAATTGTTGGGGTAAAATATGTCTGGTATATCTTTTGGCTCTTTGACCAAGGTTTCTGAGAAATTTTAAATCAGTGTTTAGGTATTTCAGCTGCTACAAAACTTTAGTAGTTAACTAGGGGCAACTTGCATATTAAAAGTCTGACTTTAAAAAAAATGTCATCTTTGAGAAGAATATCAGAGAAACTATGGTTTATATATGCTTCATTTCCACCCTTGTCTGCATATCATAATTACTGTGAACTTTGTGATTCAGGTGGATACATGCTTGAGTTATATCAGACAAATTAAATTATTGGGCATGAATGAAAATAATCCAAATCAAAAGTATGATCATGAGTTTTTTAAATGATGTTTTGTATACCCTTTAAAAATGATATATTTACCACCTTGTAAGCGAATGTTAAAGGGTTTTTTCCCCCTAAATCTAATTTGAAAAATATGAGGGGAAAAAACTTGTTTTGAGCCACTTTATAGTATAAATTGACTTCATAGTAAATCACGTGTCTCTTTCTAACATAATCAAAGGGTTTGAGACTTTTAGAAGGCTTATAGGTAGTATTGTAAAATTTAAGTAACTTGATAAATTTTTATCTTCTCTCAAGATTATCTAGCAAAGCAGAGTCATTTTTTTAAACTTTGGAACACTTTCACACTTTTTTTGTTTGTTATTTTGTGTTGGGTTTGTATTTTCCATACAGGTTTTGGATATTTTAGGTAAGAAGTTCCCTGTTACTGAGAACTCAAAGGGCTACAAGTTGCTGCCACCTTACCTTAGAGTTATTCAAGGGGATGGAGTAGATATTAACACCTTACAAGAGGTATGTGTTTTATGTTATATGTCAATAAGGCAGTCCTCGTAATTAAACTGCTTTTTATTAGTTTGATAAACACATTAATAATTTAAATAGAGTGGTGATTCTTTTCATGAGTGATAAGATGGTATCCGTCTTTTCTGTTAATTGCTTACAAATTATAAATAATAGTAATTTAAAATATAGAAGTACCAGCTAAACCACACTTCCAGTCCTCACTGGCCACCCTGACTGATGAGCCCAAAGAAGTGTCTCTGTGAAACAAGAAAATGCCAAAGAATATTCCTTGTCTATAATTTAAAGGTCTTTACCATGCACAAATAGGTCTCAGTTTTAATAACATGTACCTCCACGTAGCTATCAATGTTAAATTTGAATGATGTTAACCTGTGCTTTTTCAAAAATTATAGACTGGTTTGTCACCGCTTTGTTATTAGGCATTTATTGTCATCACTGTTATTGTTAGGTTTGGCCAAATAGCATACATTTTATATTATCCTAAAGCTTTTGCCTCTTTTGTTTTCCAAATAAGCTTCTAGAGAGCTATAATTCTAACATCTAAAATATTCCTTAAAAAATAAGGCTATCGCTGATATTGTGATGTAGACTTTCAACTATTATAAACCACTGATATTTTAATGTATACTAGTTACAGATGGTATCCACTTAATACAAATTACAAAAGAATTTTCTATTTGGAAGAATTTGATGTAGTTAGAGTAAGGTCAGTACTCAAATTATAATGTTTATTTTCTAAAGTTCATTTAAAAGTAAGAACTATAGTCAGGTGACAGGTCTGAAACTATTTTCTCTATGTATTTTACCCAAATAGCCTTTCCCTCCATCTGTCTGTTTCCATTTTTTCCTACAGTTTTCTCCTTAAATTTCTTCCATATTGAAATTCACTGTTTTTTAGAAACATGTCAAGTCATATTGTTTTAGAAGGTTTTTATTGTTGTTTTAGTTACACTTTGTTTAGTTAGTTCATCGAAAAATAAATCTGAATTCAGGCCCCTTGAGTTCTGTTTGATTCAGATATAACAAAGACATGAGGCTGGGTTTTTGTATAGCCTAAGGAATCACTTTAAAATTAATTATATGTTTCCATCTTGATTGCTCACATATAGCAGGAAAATTATATGGCTGAGATTTAAAAAGAAAGTTGCATTTTTAAATGTGGGTTTGTTAAAAGGTGAAGGTCCTTGTTTATATATTTGCATTTTGCAATGTTGAAAATAAGAAGGGATGAAAGGTCAGTTTGAGACCCTTAGTATTGGGAGGAATATGGTGAATTTGTATGAATGAGTCACATAAAACTATTAAATTTGCTTATCATTTTCTAATCACTTGTAAAAGTTCTGTTTGAGTAAAATGAAACCAGACTTTCTACTTACATCCTTTTGACTATTAAGAAATTAAAAGAATGGTTATTAAATTTCATTTGCCACCTTCTACCATAAAAATGATTGAATATGTTAAATAAGACAAATGCTGGGTAATTAAGTCCTACTAAGGAAAAAAATACAAATGATGTTGATAATAATGTAGATTAAATATAACTTAAATTATATATCCTTTGAAATAATTATTTTAGTTGCTAGAACTCAGTGTTCATACGAGTCTGTCTATATGGCTTTTAGATAATCATTCTCCCCCCAAAATGATCCAGTGATAAATCTTAACAACCAGTCAGGTCATAATTTTTCTTATGACACTAGAGTATCAGCAAGAGTAAGATGAGTTTGCCAGTGTCTCACCTGTTATGTAGGAGAGAGTACTTTATATTATTTTACCACCAATGTCTGTTGGTTACATATCCCATGTACTATGACATGTGATAATACGTATTGAGATTTATTAGTGAGGAATATAGTCATTCCTAGAATCTAGTAATTTGGGGCAAATGTCCAGGCCCCATCGTTTGTGCCATTGGCATCTGAGCAGTAACTTCAAGAGGTAGATGAGAGAAGTTTACTCAAGTAACCTTAGTCATTATATCCAATTTTTTTTTCTCCCTCACTTTCATTCCCCCAACCTAAACCACAGTCACTATGACAACAGCACAAATTCAGAAACTTTTGAGTGAAATCCCTTCCTTCTACACTCACCCTTTCTTTAGATTGCCCTTTTTTGGGGTGATGTGGGTCTTTTAAAAGAGAAAGGCTGAATTTAACTTTTGTAGGCCTTATTCTTTCTGTGTTATAAAACATCAATATTGCCTATGAAAAGTTATCTCTTTCTTCCAAATTACTTAGCTTCTGTTTGTTTTTTGTTTTTAATCCAGATTGTAGAAGGCATGAAGCAAAAAAAATGGAGTATTGAAAATGTTTCCTTCGGTTCTGGTGGAGCTTTGCTACAGAAGTTAACAAGAGATCTCTTGAACTGTTCCTTTAAATGTAGTTATGTTGTAACTAATGGCCTTGGGGTATGTCCTTCAATTTTTACTCCAGTGTTGTTCCTACCTTCTTTATGTATCTAGGTAGGATGCATTTATTGAGTGTAAGAATCAAAGGATAATAATATGGTCTGAAACTATATATTGTCAGGTACCCCTGACCTTATCTCAGAAACAAGGAAAGAAAAGAAACAGTGGGTAATAACTTGACTTTGGAGAAAAAGGGAGATTTGAAAAATGAAGGGAAAATAAGATGAGAGATTATTTAAGAGAGGCAGTGCAGGTCAGGTAGTTTCCCACTGCTTTAGTATTTACCTTTTAATTTAAAAGTTGACTGCATCTGAGTGAGAATGTCAGTGAACCTTGCCATCCTGTATTAAAGGTAAGCAAATGTGTGAACACTGTCAAAGAATGTTTTAAGAAGGTGAACTGTGAGGCTGGAGTTGTGATACTAATCATGTTCTGGTAGCCTTGGGTTCTGGTAGCAGGGGAACCCAAGCTGCTAGGCACCTGAAAAACAAATTCCCTAGGTCTTCATAGGCTCTTGAGAGTCTGTGTATCAGAGTGTGAGTGTAGGGCATATTAAGAACATCTAGGTTGGAGTTCCCGTCGTGGCGCAGTGGTTAACGAATCCGACTAGGAACCACGAGGTTGCGGGTTTGATCCCTGCCCTTGCTCAGTGGGTTAACGATCCGGCGTTGCCGTGAGCTGTGCTGTAGGTTGCAGACGCGGCTCAGATCCTGCATTGCTGTGGCTGTGGCGCAGGCCAGTGGCTACAGCTCCGATTAGACCTGGGAACCTCCACATGCCACGGGTGCGGCCATAAAATGACAAAAGGCAAAAAAAAAAAAAGAACACCTAGGTTGGATACCTGTCTAACTTCACCTCCATCTTTCTTTCTTTGGCGAGCTCTGGGATTGACTCATCTTCTTCTCCTTTTAGAGCTATCATTAGTTGCCTCTTACCTTTTTGATCTTGAAATACTCTGCTCTCTTGCGGTTCTCTAGATTTTTTTTTTTTCAGCATCTAACAGTAACAAGGTAATAGAATTAAAAGTGACAAAAAGGAAAGGTTATAAAGCAATCTTTATAAATTGTAGCAGTTCCCCTGCCACAGGTTATATAATAGAATTGACAGATTTATTTTTCAGTAACACGCATGTGCTATATATATATATATATATATATCTAGATCAGTTTCAGGGCAAGGCATAATATAAAAGGAAACACTTTATTTTTTTTTTTTTTTTTGCCTTTTTGTCATTTTATGGCCGCGGGTTTATGGCCGCACCCGCGGCATGTGGAGGTTCCCAGGCTAGGGGTCTAATCGGAGCTGTGGCCACTGGCCTACGCCGCAGCCACAGCAACGCAGGATCCGAGCCGCGTCTGCAACCTACACCACAGCTCACGGCAACGCCGGACCGTTAAC